>JARJCV010000001.1:600000-1076218 GCA_029281435.1 Mycena haematopus
ACGCAACTGGGCCGGAAAAGGTCGCGAGTACACAGCGGGTGCGCTTGTTTGGCAGGTACGCGCATTGCCGCACGTCGGGCTCTCGTAGCTCATCCTTGCGTAGATCAATGACTGCTGGCCGGTAACCTCTTGGGCCATCGCGGATTACTTCCTCAGGCCGAAGCCCGCCTACTTCACCATTGCTCGGGAGTTGCGCCCCTACACAGTTGGAATGACCCGCAAAGAGAAAAAGGTTTTCGCCAATGAATTGTCCTCGGCTCAGCTCACAATCAAAACTGTCCTCGAGATTTGGGGTACGAACAGTACATTGGTTGACCGCAAAGTCACCCTGGAAGTTACTTCCTTTGATTTGCAATCCGACTGTTGGCGGGACAAGTGGTCAAAGGAAATTGTGCTGAAAGCTAACTCTAGCACCGAGGTGCACAGTGGAGCCCTTCCCGGCCAACCAATCCGATCAAAGACCAGCCAAGTTCCGAAAGTTATCATTGTTTCTGCTAGACTCATCGCCGAGGGTGGAGAAGTTTTAGCGAGATACAGTAACTGGTAAATTTCGTTTTCTGAGGCAATCCATTCCCATACTCACAATATAAATCATTAGGCCCGAACCTTTCAAATTCATCAATTTCCCAGCCGATACTGAAGTGAAAGCGACCGTGGATGGGGAGTCGGTCACCTTGTCGACAAACAGGTCAGTGTACAAAGGCTACCGTAACCTGACGGGATTCAACGCCACCACAGGCCAATCAAAGGGATGATCCTCGATGTAGAGGGATCAGAAGTTGAATGGAGTGACCAGGCAATCGACCTTGTTCCGGATGACCCACAGACAGTCCAAGCCATCGGTTTGAACGGACGCGAAATCAAGCTGAGGTATTTGGGGGATGGGACGGCCTAATACGCAGTCTATTCCATTTTGTATGTATATGATGTATAAGGATAGCGAGGAAATGTACAAAGTCCCATTATGCGACAATTAAGAACCACCAGGGAGATCAATGTAATGGATGAGGTAAATTTACAAACGCTGCAGCGTGCCCAAGGACTCGAAGATAAAGGAAAAGTAGTACTCTATGTAGGAGCTCCCGAAAAGAGCGAGGAGAAAGAACGCATAGAATACGTCATGACTCGAACGTGTTCTCGTGTTCTACATGATAATGCACCGGTTGGCCGGAGGCTCTGCTTGGTTGTTGGGGGTTCGTTTCTCGATCTCACTCAAACAGAGTTCGAATACCTTGCCTAAAAACGGATGTCAGTAGCACCCAGAGGCATACGTTAGGAAACACTGACCGACGTTGATCTGGGTCTTCGCACTTGTCTCGACCCAGGCGGCATCATTGGTCTTAGCTAACTTTTGCCCTTCTTCGGGCTTGACCTGCCGGCTAATATAGTCGTGAGAAGCGCATTCAAGACGGAGCGCATGACGCGAGTATGGCGCGGCACCTTTGCTCGAGGTCCACTTTGGAACCGACGATAACACAGGGGATGTTGGTGACTCCGCAAAAGTCGATAATCTTGTCGTAGACGATCTGGATCATATCGAACGAATTCCGAGAGCTGACGGAATAAACCTGTGACTAAAGGTCAGCGCGGAGAACAAAAAAAATTAGAGTACGTGCAAGGACGTAGCCGTGGATGCCAATGGCGTGCTTGGAGTTGAGAATGGAGAATTCGTCCTGTGAATGAATACTCGGTCATGCAGCCTTGAACAGAAACGAAGACTGAGCGGACCTGTCCAGCCGTGTCGATAATTTCGCAATCATAATCAGTGTTCTTGAAGTGAACAGTCTTGGCAAACGTGGATTCAATGGTCGGGTAATAGGACTCGACGAATTCGTTTGTGCAGTACTGGATTATTAGAGAGGACTTTCCTGCAGTTTCCGAGCGGTCACATCGGGGAAAACAGCAGGGAAGGGACGAAAGAGAACGGCGTTCCTCAATCAGCACGCGGATAGTTGGTGACTTGGAAGCACTGTACCGACTGAACGTGAACCCAGGACGGCGATTCTGCGTTTATTGGTGTTCGCTGCCATGGCCGCGTGTTTGGTAGAGCTTCAGAGAGAAGAGAATGCTGAAAACGGGGCGTGGGTCCAAGGCTATAGGTAAAAACAGGCGCCGTTCTGAGCTCACTGTGACGGAGTGATGGATACGCCTAGGGGTGTCGTGCCTCGGAGAATATAAATATGGATCCGGAGAGCTCGCCTCCTTAGATTTGAGAGCAAGGCAGAATGGCGGCCATACGTTGTGGACTATTCCACGCAAGACACTGCAGCAGTCACCGTTGCTGACGGACGATCATACATGGTCACACTTCGGCGTACAATAGCCACAATACCCGGTTTTTTTGCTACACCGTTTCTGCGACGCGAGCATCACGACTGCACAGTGCAATAGGCCCCGAGGTCATGGGTTGGAATATTCGCCGACGCTGTACTGTAATTGGGGAAAAATAAAATATATTTCCGCAATTTGGATCTGTTTGGATACATACGAGCACGTGATGGCTTTCAACACGCTTCACGTAACACGACCTGAACTCAACCACGACCTCGTCCTTCGCATTCCTCCCATAAAATGTCCGCTGCATCCACCCCAAACGACTCCCCCGTCTCTGCCCCCATCCAGCCACTCCACAACCCCGCGCAGGCAGCCCACATTGTCGTCCCAAAGGCGCCACTGGGGAATGTCGTCAACCAGCCCGTAGGAATGGGAGCCAAGGCGCTCTTGGAAAAGAAGATGGCAAAGAGCCTGTTAGGACTTTTGTTTCGTCTAGTGGCATACGCGCTGACATTCTTTATGGCAGGAACCCCACATATATCTCGCCGACAGACAACCTGATGACCCCGTGCACGCAGAAACTCACTGCCGCTAAAAGAAAGCGCTTCACAAAGTTCGTCTCTTATCTGATTCCCCTTAGCTTTTTGCTAACATATCTTTCCAGGGGCGCAAAACCCATCCAGCTATTTGCATCCACAGAAGAGCAAGCAGACGAGAGCGATGATGATTCCCGCCAGCCTGAAGAAATGCAGCCCCAGCAGCTGCCGGCTATGGATGCCGATGACGAGAACCCTTTCTAGTCGATGGCCATTTACTATGATTTAGACTGCTTCCCTCCTTACGACACGTTATGATCTCTTTCTGTACTCCTCTTGTCGGCCTTGATATACTGCCATGTACGAAACCTTACATATAAACGTCTACCCAATCATTACTTATTGGCGCGTCGGGACGCGCGACTATGTGGCTGCTTCTGCACCAGCATGCACAATCCAAGGCAGTCCATGGTCTCAGGGAACGCGTATGCTTATGCATGTGTACTCTAGATTAGGCCAATTGCTGCAGCTTCGGTACTCTGTACAACTTGAGGGCCAGGGAGCTGCAGATAACTGAGACAGACCTGCGAACTGCGTCAGGTTGTTTTCATATGACAACAACGCACGAAAGAGCCATGGCTAAAGATGCCCAAACAGGATCGAGTCTAATGTGTCCCGCGGGGTAGATAGCACCTGCTGCGATCGGCAAGGCCGCCAGGTTGTACATGATTGCCCACATCTCAATTAAATGTCAGTTCCTTGACGGCTCCGGCAGCAATTAATTTGGCTCACAAAATTCAGTCGGACCCTTTTCATAATGCTCCGCGAAAGATCGCATAGTGTTATTAACGCGCGCAGGTCGGAAGACAGCAAGATGAAGCTTGCACTGGAGATGGCTACGTCGCCTGGTTTTCGGTTAGCAAACCTTCTTTAGGCGAGGTAGAAGACTCACTGCCAGAGCCAATAGCGATGCCTACGTCGGCGACGGTCAAAGCCTAGGCGATTCATATGAATTTATACTATAGAACCGGACGAGGAAGAGCGCGTACCACAGCGTCATTGATGCCATCGCCGACCATCGTCACGATGCTACGAGGAATAGCCTTGGGCTGCCGACCGAACGAACGCAAGAAACTTCTCGGCCTTTTGGAGCCTCTTGCTTGAAGCATCTGAATTTTTTCGCCCTGTAAATTGCATGAGCGCTGTGCATTTTTGTTAAATTTGGAGGACATCACCTTTTCGTGTGGGAGGACGCCTGCGATGACATTGGACGCGGGAATGCCCACCATTTTCGCAACAGCTGACGCCGTCGTAATATTGTCGCCCGAGATCATCCATGTACTGACGCCCTGCTTGGCGAACCACGAAATTACGGAAGGCGCCTCACTCCGGATGGGATCCGAGACGGCGAACACTACAGCGATTCCACTGAAGTGATCTGAGTCTGCGACGTCTGAAACAGCAAGGAAGACAACGCTTTTTGCTTCCAGTTTCCACGTTTGAACGAGCTGGGCCGTGCTTTCGTCGATGACAATGCCGTGCTTCTCCATGAATGCCTGGCTACCAATGATCGCTAACCCTGCCTCGAACTTGGCCTGAACACCGAGACCCGCGGTCTCCGAAAACGACGAACCGCTTTGCTCAATGGCCCCATTGGAAGCACAGTACTGTCGAATTGCGATGGCCAACGGGTGCGAAGTAGCGGATTCCAACTCGGCTGCTATTCCCAGGAGGATCTCCTGCTTCAACGGTGACTCGGGGGCAAAGTCGATATCCGAAACTCGAGGTTCCTCGCCCACGGTGAGGGTTCCTGTTTTGTCGAACACGACAACGTCGACCCGTTCCATTTCTTGGAAAGCTTCTCCGCCGCCCCGCGCGAGGATCCCAAATTTGCGGCCAGTCCAGATCCGACGAGCAGCGCTGTGGGTGCGGCGAGAGCAATACCACAGGGACAAGCGACAACAAAGACAGCAATCGCAAATTCAAGGGACCACACAGCTGCAGAAAACCAAAGGTTGAGCAGTTGCCACAAGCAGATAAAGGAAAACGATCACATACTCCAACCGCCGATTTCCATGTCCAGATAATCTGGGGGCAACGCGCCTGAGTACGCCAAATAAGCCACAGAAGCCAGGTTAGGATGGCAAGCAAGGTTATTACTGTGGAGGCGGTTGATTAGTCGACGTTGAATACACGAAACGTGGCGTAATATACCTGGCACGAAATAGCTGGTGATCACATCCGCAACTCTCTCGATTGGGGCTCGGCGGGTGGAACCTTCCCGCACAACAGCAACGATATTATCCAACCTACAAAGTGGTCAACGATCATTTTTAAAACAAGAAAATATCACTTACATGGTCCCTCCACCGATCGTGTCAACCCGAATGTGGACACTCTGACCTCGATTTATAGAACCCAGAAAGACTTTATCGCCCAATTGTTTGACAACTGGCATCGACTCGCCGGTCAACATGCTCTCATCGAAGGTGAATGTGCTCTTTTCCGACGGACCAACGATAGTCCCGTCCGCGGGCGGCGTGGAGCCCGTATTGCAGCGAACTGGATGATAAACATAAGCCTGAACTAAGGTTCGATAGCAAAGGCAACTCACTGATGTCACCGACGTCCAGTAAATCGGGGGTAGTTTTCACGATTCTCACTCCCAATGAGCCTGCCAGGTCTGTTTCACTCTCGGCCTTCTCGGGATCATAGTTTGTGGATTTTTCCGGGACGGCGTCGCCGCGGGATGCGGGGACAACGAGCTGCGCTTCAACAGGACGCAGACCAGCTAGTGCTGTGATCGCTTGAGATGTTTGGGCTTTGCTATAAGCTTCCAGATAGCGCCCTAATAGTTTTTCAATCATTGTGTTGGTGCTTATATGGGAAACACTCACCTGCCAGGAGAAACATTGTGAGGAACACTACCGAATCAAAGTATGTACTGGTGTCTCCGTGAATTTGACGCGGCTGCCGAGCCGAGAGAGCGAGGAGGCCGATAGAAGCGAAAAATGCCACGGTGACCCCATTGACACCAAAAGATTCATGCTCCCGAAGCGGATGAACCGCTGAAGAATGGGAGTTCTACTGCCCCTTTTCCAGAGTGCTACAATCTCCTTGATACTTCTGCGGTGAAATAGCCCGGCGCTATAGAACATGACCGGAAGGGCCAGAAAAAAGAGAGCCCATGTGGATCTAGACGTATTTCCCGTCCACATTGGCGTCATAAAATATTCCTTCGTGGAATTGCCGTCTTTGACCAGGCTCATGAAAACGATGCCAATGACGAAGGTCGGAATCGCCACCACCACGGTAAAAAGTAATCTGAAGAGCAACCGACGTTGTTCCCGAGCATGCATTGCCTTTGCACGATCTTCCAGCGATGGAGGTCGGTAGATTGTGACATTGAACGGCGGAGAATTGGCGGACTCCAGAGCGGCAATGATGGTACGAATGGTGAATGACGGAGGATCAGGCTCGTAGGACAGTGTCACGACGGGGTCTGTGTGCGATATCAGCGGGGTTGTGACGACCACGCGAGGGCCGAGGTTCTCTAGTGCAGCCATGGCTTTCATGGGACAATGCCTTCGAGATGTGAGCGAAAGCATACCACCAAAAATTGAATTCAATGCGTACTTGCAAAACATTCCTCCTACCCTAAGGGATATTGTCCGCGATGTAAGTCTAGACTCGGTGAGCGCGGTCGCAGTGATTGGCTCGGCGCTCATGATCTGCGCCTCAAACCCGCAGTCTTCGATGGCCTCGGACGCGACTTCGGCAAGTTCTTTGCGGTCAATGACTGCAGTGGCGGAACTCGTCAGTAAACTGACAACGACATCAGATATTCCTTCTATTTCCGATAGAGTGCGGGTAATGGTATTGGTGCAACTAGCGCAAGACATGCCTCCAACGGATATCACCAAGCGGAACCGACTGAGAGGGACCGCTGGTGCGGGCTCGGGTGCGTCGTTCGCGCGCTCCTTCTGGCACAATATACACTGCTGGAGGTGTGTCTCATGCCGCTTGGAGGTCCCAGGATCGGGTTGAGGGAGATCGACATCAAATCCAGCGTCGAGGATGGTGGCTTGAATATCATCTGGAGAGAGCGCTTGAAGATGGTGGACGGTAACCGTCTGCAATACGACGGAGACGTCCACAGATAACGGGGGAGGCGACAGAGAGGCCAGTGCATCTTGTATTGTGATAACACAGCTGCCGCAATGGAGGTTAGAGACATGGACCGTCGTTACACGATCTCCGAGAGGATTCTTCGAACCCATGGAAGGGTGGAATCGATAAGGCGGGCGCGAAGACGACATGGCGCAATGTAAGTGGGAGAATGGTCCGTGAAGGGTATTTAAATAGCATGCTGGATGGTCGGTGAGGCATTTGTTGGACAATGACGAAGCACGCCTAGATTGGCGCGGTGGCAGTACGTGGATAATAATTGATTGATAATCTCCGAGTCAAATGCCGCGCTAGAGTCTTCCACTACCTTCCACCAGTAGCAAATCGCCTCCATGCAAATGTTTGATAGGAAGAACTCATAGAAGAGATACAGAGCCCATTATTCTCAATTTTCAATGCCTGTGAGGGAGCCATCAACATTTCCATAAGAGGAGGCACAATCCGGGCACTACTCGCGTCCCCCGCTTGTTCCTTTCTTCCTCGGAACGAAAGCTATCTGACTCTGGGCGAATTGGCAGGTCTGAGCACTTGCATTCTCCCACTATGTCGCGATCTCGGATTTCCAACTTTTTCCATTCTCCCGAAAAGTCTTCCAATCGCTCGTCCTCAGTCATCACAAGATCAAGCTCACCAGCGTCGAGCTCGCATTCCATTCATTCAGAGTCCCTCAACTCTCCCAATAGGGTCCCGCCAGAGCAGCACTCCGGGAAGCCCATGGTGCTCGGTGTCTGTGCAATGGATGTCAAGGCCCGCTCCAAAGCAATGCGCGAAATCGTCACTAGGTTAGTCGAGCGCGCAAACGGAGCAATCGAAGTCAAAATCTTTGGGGACAAAGTCATACTGGACGAAGGTCTGTATCGAAGCCGTAGTGATTCAATTCGACGATATTCACATAATGTTAGATGTCGCGAACTGGCCCAGATGCGACGTCCTCATATCCTTCTTCTCCACCGATTTCCCTTTGGATAAGGCCATCTCATACGTGAAGCTCCGGAACCCCTTCTGCATCAACGACCTGCCCTTACAGGTGCTTTTATGGGATCGTCGGCTCGTCGGCGCCGTACTTGACCATCTTAAGGTCCCGACCCCTCCTCGGCTCGAAGTTTCTCGAGATGGCGGACCGCGGGTTGACAATGAGCTGAAAGATCTCGTACAGGCCAGGTTAGGTCTGACTATCGGGGGATTTACGGTTACACCAGAAGTTTCTCTTCGGGAGGACGGTGATGCTATTATTATTGACGGCCAAGTCCTGGAGAAGCCCTTCGTAGAAAAGCCGGTCAGCGGCGAAGACCACAATGTATATATCTATTTTAGAGGAGGAGGCGGACGTCGCTTGTTCAGAAAGGCTGGTCATCTCCACTTCATTGATGTTTCTAAGTGGATTGAAACCTATCTAGGTTGGAAACAAATCGAGTGACCTCGACCCGACTCTCAACTATCCCAGAACTGATGGATCTTATATTTACGAGAAATTCATCGACGTAGACAACTCGGAAGATATCAAAGTCTACACCGTTGGCAAGGAATATACCCATGCGGAGACGAGAAAGTCCCCTGTTGTCGACGGTGTTGTGCGACGCAACACAGATGGGAAAGAGATACGGTATGTCGCACTCCACTTTCGGGGACATGCATTAATGCCTCACAAGTTTCATCACGCGTTTGAGCGAGGAAGAAAAGACTTGGGCCAGGAAAATCTGCGAGGGCTTCGGACAACGAGTCTGTGGGTATGACATGTTGCGCTGTGACAACGGCCAACGAAGTCAGGTCATCGACGTCAATGGCTGGAGCTTCGTCAAAGGAAACGAGTCGTATTATGGTAATTATATTTCTGCTTCCCTCTCGGCAAAGTGTTGTCCCCCTGGGTCGAATACGATGGCTTCCGTTCTTACTATTCTTGCCTCAGAATTGAGCTCGTAATGACCATATTTTCGTAGACCGTGCTGCTGAAATTCTGGCTGCTCTCTGCATGCGTCTATCTTCGTCTCCCGATCGGCTCATACCCGCTGCGGAATCTCCGACACAAGAAGCGCCCACTTGGCTTTTGAAGGCGAATGTCACTGTCTTTAGGCACGCTGACCGGACTCCAAAGCAAAAGCTCAAATTGTAAGCACACCTTGTGCCTTCCACCTATTTTATAATGATATCTTGCCAGTAACTTCCCAATCGGAGAACCGTGGACTCAACCTTTTGTGACTCTCCTAAACGGGGAGAAAGAGGAGATCATATTGCGCGAAAAGACGCAACTCAACTTCATTGCCGTCGCAGTTGACGAGGCAAAGGGCTTGGGCGCGGGCGGTGAAGATCTTGCCAAACTAACCCAGCTCAGCAATGCCCTATTTAGCAAGATTGATCTCCCTGGAACGAAGGCTCAGTTGAAGCCTGTTTATTCCAAACGTCAAGCTGGTCAAGTCCGACGATTGACTAAATTGACGCTGGTGTTCAAATGGTGGGTCGCCTCATTCATCTATTCCAGAATTTGCCGCGAATATTTCACAGGGGCGGTGAGTTCACCCACTCTGCGCGGTACCAATCTCGAGATCTGGGAGAAAACATGAAAAAGGATATTTCAATCATGAGTGGGTGGCTTGAAATGCTTGTGCTCATGTCCTTTCTTATTGTGGCATAGACAAGGACGCTCTGAACAATATCAAGGTGCGACTCGATCGCTGTGTACTTGTTACATTTCTCAATTTTTTTTTGCAGATATTCACATCCTCAGAACGCCGCGTGATAGCCTCTGCCGAGATATTCGCAACGGCATTGGTAGACCAGAATACGACGTATAGCGGACCATCTTCTACCTCGAGCTCAATATCTTCTCGATCGTCGACGGACATTGCTGGACTCAACAAAGCTGCTGCTACTTCGCCTCCTCAGATAGCGCCAAACCAGACACCTCACCAGACACCCCTGAACCTCATTATACGAAAAGACCTGCTGGACGACTCGAATGCTGCCAAGGACTTGATGGACGATGTTAAGAAGCGACTCAAGATTCTGCTGCGCCCAGGAGAATCGGAGAAACGGCCTGAACTAACTTGGCCCAAGAGCATGAACAAGGAGCCAGTCGAGGTGGTGAAGGAAGTAATTGAACTTTTGAGTTCTTTCAGAACGATCATGCGCAGAACTTCGAGACCATGGACGTGGACAAAATTCAGGAGCGATGGTGATTTGTTCCCTATGTACTACCCAGTGGTCACCCACTTACCTGTACATAGGTGTTGCGGAGATGAGCCTTGGCTTTTCCGCGAACGTTGGGAAAAACTATTCGAGGACTTTTGCGATGTGGAGCAGAAGAAGTTTGACCCTTCTCGTGTCAGTTTTCTTTCGTATCAATGTTCCAAATGTGTACTGATGATAATTCCTGAAGGTGTCAGAGCTGTATGATACAAGTCAGGCCACAAGTTGATGGAAAGCGAGGCTGAACTAACCCAATTACAGTCAAATATTGCGCGCTTCATCACCGTACCTTCCTCTTTGCAATTTTCGACGAGCATGGTCGCTCGGACCCACTTCAGCCTCCTCGGGACCGGAAGTTGCACGAGCTTTATGGTCGGGCTAAAGCACTTTTTGACCTAGTCGCACCTCAAGAGTACGGGATAGACCCGAAAGAGAAGTGACTGTGTTTTCAAAAACCTGTTCAGGATCACTGAATTTGTTCGCCAGAGAAGAGATCGGCGTTCTTACTTCACTCCCCCTTCTCCGGAATGTGGTCGAGGATCTTGAAGCTGCCCGAAATCACGGCGGAAGTGGTGTAGTACTTTATTTTACCAAGGAAAGCCACATCCACACGCTCGTCAACCTTGTTTTACAATCCGGTCTTCCCATCGCGAATCGTCGCATTCCTGAGCTTGACTACTGTGTGCGTACTGGTACCACTTGCTAGCCTGTTTCTGACCGACGATCATTCAGTCGCACATAACCTTCGAGCTGTATGAACAAAATCACGGAAGGGGGAACTTATCCGACAAGGAATATTCCATCAGGCTGTCCCTCAGTGAAGGAGCCCATTCTTCGAATGTTTTAGATTCCACATTAGACGCACGCCACGCGCTCAACGTGCAAGCCCGCAAGTGAGAGGATTTATTACATTCTTCGTCTCACAACAGTGCTGACAATTCCGCAGGAAACTGACTCAGCACTTGCCGTACTCGCTGGTCATCCAGAAACTGTCGAAACATTTCCACAGGTTGAATGAGATAGTGCGCTACCTCGCCGACATAACCCAAGGTTTCTCACATTTCTCCAGGATGACGATACCGGTCCAGACACCCCATACGAAACAACGAATGCTGCCCCACTGATAGTTGTACCCGACGACAGTAGCAGCGACGACCCTTAGATGCCCAAAGCTCATAGAATATCCTAATATTCAGTAATCCAAACGATACACACGACCCTAATGTATTGCAAATGTCAACTCTGTTGTGGCTCCTTCTGCCATTCTTTCAGTCCTATTTTCGTGCGCATGGTCTGTAGCTGGTCCGGGGCCAACTCCCGGAACGGTAGGGCATCGCGCGGTTTTCCTCTTAGTGTCGGATGATCTCGGTCGAACAGGGCAGGCGCGGACTGTGAGAGCAGAGACGACTGTGAAGCCAAGCCGGCAAAGGACGAGGTGGTCTCATGGTATCTGTCAATAGTCAGATGCGCGCATGTACTCGAAGGAAGGGTAGAACGGCGCACAGTCGATAGGCCTCCTTATTTAAACAATCTGACTCCCTAATTCCATCCAGAGCCTGTTTCTTGAACGCAGCCTTAATCCAATGAAGCACGTCGAATACGCGGTGTTCCTTTGGCCTAGCAGGAGGTTAGCTTCAAACAAGAATGACGTGTAAAAGGAAGGAAGTACCGCCATGGTCGGAAGCGCGGGGCGAGGTTGAAAATCCCGGTATGTGAAATGAGGGGGTGAAATACCACATCCGTCACGAACTGCACCGTTGGTGGACTCTCCGGGTAGTTACTGGGGAATGTGAGGCGGAATTTGAGGATAGCGTCGGCGTAATAGCCTTGTCGCAACGTCAGTACTTCTTCCCCTGCTATTTGGTGGAAGAACCTTGATGCACGAAGAAGACGGCATCCCACACCAGTAGACTCTCCGGAGAAGGAACGACATACATGCCTGCGGGACCGTAAGATGAAGTTCAATGGCCATGACTGGACAACGTTCCTAGTGGGCAGTGGTCTCGATGTTGCAGCGACGCATATTCGAGAGATAGCGTTGTTCGGGTAACGGGGTCGATTGCGTCGGGGGCGATGGGCACAGACTTCTTCTGAGGTTCAGCCCGAAGCTTATGCCGTGTGGCAAAATCCATTGCTGAAGGGACTAGATTAACGAGCATGGATAAGACTCAGGATAAATTAGAAGCCCGGCGTGGTGGCAAGAGGAGAGATTCCTTTTGGCAATATGTACAAGTATGTTCCCTCCGAAAGTGAAATATGTACGCGTCGAATGCTAACTAGTATATCACGAGTAACCACCCTTGTAACGCGGCCCTCTGTACTCGCCGTGTCTACCCTTCTCTCGCTCTCGCTCGCGGTGATCACGGTCACGAGAATCACGGTCCCTCGAATTTGAAGACTTCGCGTCGCGATATCGATCTGGCGCTCGGTCTGTGAGTCGGTCCACGAGCGGCGTCTTCGAAGACGAAGCAACAGCAAATTGAAAACTCGGGTGTTCCTTTGCGAACGAACCGGCCATTTTTCGAGGACCAGTGGGAATATTCCCCGTCGAGCGTTCACGCTCGCCTTTCTTTCCATTCCCCATGCTCTGGAACCAGTCAGCTGGGTCCTCATCCGCGTCCTGCTGTTGCTTAGCGCGCCGCGCCAACTTTTCCATCTCTTTTCTTTTCGCCTGCCGCCCGACGTTCTCGACACCACCTGGAAGAGGGACGTCACTGACCCATTCACGTGGCGCTCTGCTTTCCGACACATGTTCGGCGGTGAACGGACCCTGTGTAAGCCAATGGTAGCTGAACGCGGTGGGCTCAATCAATGGTTCTGGATGATAAAACTCTCGACAATCCTTCCGAGAAATGAGATGTGTTTACGCAGTCAACGAAGAAACTTTGCTCACGTCACCCCAATGACCCGACCCGCCGCAGTTATAGCAGCATGCATCGCGCGCGATGTAGCCCTCGCCTCCTTGTCCCAGATGAAGACCTTTTCTTTCTTTCCGTGTCTGGAGAATGCGTTCGTGCTCCGGGTTCTCCACATAGACATAAATCCGCCACAACGACGGACATTCCTGCACGGGATTGTTAAGGTCAAGAAAATAGCGTATGCGATGACGGACACTTGTCTGGTGAGAAGAGGAATTGCATCGCTCGCACCCGTTCAAAGCCCATCTGTCCGCACGCCGATTTGGGCAATCCTGTTCCTCGTCAATATAAATACAATGGATTTTAACATGACCTGCGCTGTTGATATGACCCTTCATCCCGCATTTGAAACAAGTTTTGGCGATATTGCACTTATGGGTCGGGTGATCGTCGCGGGCCCCGCATGTCAAGCACTTGCATTTACATATGGGTTTGGGGACGCAAAGACAAAAGGAATAAACGCACAATGAGAACAGTGCATTCTGCCATCATATGGCCTTCCTCTCCGCACTTTTTGCATAGAATTTTAGTACGTTTCTCTGCGGGCTGCTCCTCGTAATAGCGAACGAAGTCCTGTGAAATGGTCAATACCCATTGCTGATAACCCGAGCGCCAGACATACCTTGCGGTTATCGTAATCGAGGTATTCGATGTAGTCATCCTCATCCGAGTCTAGTGGTTCAGCGGGCACAATAGCATCTGGTGTTTCGCCAAAAACAGAAACGTGAGCCGGGAGTATCAGCCCAGGCAGTTCCTCAACGGTGGTGGCGACAGTATAGCGTGCGGCGGCGGGCAATGCAGCAGGAGTCGAGTCGATGAAGAAAAGGTCCTCGTTTGGAATGGGAGGATTTTTCTCGCGTTCCCTCCGATCGCGACGAGATCGTTTTCTCTCGGGATCGCGCTCGCGAGAGGACTCTCGCTCTCGTCTACGCTTTCTATCGTCTGCGTCACGGGCACGTTCTTTGTCGTCTCTAGACCTGTGCGAGCGGTGATCCTCGCGTTTCGAGTCGGGGTCCCTTCCTCCTCGCGTGTCCTCCGTCTCGAATCACGCTTCTTTTGTCTCTTCTCCTCCTTCCTCTCTGCTCGTCGCTCTTTGCTGCGTGTCAAATCCTCGTCTGCGTCTGGGCTTTGCTTTGGCGGGGGCGAATCCAGGGTAAGGTCAATGACCTCGGGCATGGTGATCATGGAGGTCCAGAAAATGCCTCATTTCACGTTGACACTTCCGCCGTGACCTCAACGGTACCGGTGTGACAAGTGACTGAATACAGCCATGTCTGCGCCGCCGTTCGGGGTCCCGTACGCCCCTCCCCCACTGCCATTTGGCTGGACCGAGCACCTAAGTGTGTTATATCTAGCGTGTTCAAACTATATTTTCAAACTCTGCCAGGTCCAACCGGACAGCCATATTATTTCAACGTGAACACGAAGGAATCAACTTATGTGCGGCCACTCCCTCCCCCAATGGCGCAGCCGATCGTCAAGAAAAAGAAAGAGAAGCCACTCGTAAAAACTCCGGTGCCGGGGACGGACTGGCTGCGTGTCAAGACCACAGAAGGAAACGTATTCTACTCTCACAAAATCAAGAAGGAGAGCATATGGCATGTCCCAGACGAAATCAAGGAGGCGGTCGAGGCGTTAGAGAAACAGGAACGGGAAGAAAAAGAGAAAGAGGCCGAAGCTGTCGCGTCCGCCGACGTTCGTCGGGAAATCGACAGTATTAAGAGCGAAGTCGCGGACGCAGTCAAGCGGAAGGCAGAGGAACCCATTCCTGTCGATGAAATTGTTATCACGAAGAAGGCCAAGATTGAAGACGAGAACGACGACGAGAGCGAACCGGAAGAAGATTGGGAAAAGGAAGCTGCTGCACAACTTGCTGCCGAGGCAGAAGAGGAAAAGCAACGGGTAGAGGAAGAAACAAAACGATTCAAAGATGAAGAAGAGGCGGAAAACCAGAAGCTGCTGGCGGCCAAGCTTACCATGCCGAATCGAGTGGATTTATCGGTCGAGGAGGCAAAAGCGCTGTTCAAGGCAAGTTTATTCACAGTGTTAGCCATTCGCGCATTTCATGCTGCATTATACCCCAGACACTACTCAGAGAGAAAGACATAAATCCACTGCATCCCTGGGATGTCGCCCTCCCAAAATTCGTGTCCGATCCACGGTATATTCTGCTTCAATCAGTATCGGCCCGCCGAGAAGCATTCGACGAGTATTGCCGCGACCGTGCGCGAGAGATTCGGCAGGCCAACGTGAAGAAAGAGAAGGAGGCACTTGACCCCAAAGAAGAATTTGAACGCTTCTTGAAGGAGGAGGTGAAGAGCACCAGGACGACTTGGTCTGATTTCCGTCGCACTTGGAAGAAAGACCGACGGTTTTATGGTTGGGGTCGGGACGATCGAGAGAGAGAAAAGAAGTTTCGGGAATGGATTCGAGAATTGGGCGAAAGTAAGCTGAAAGTCAATGTGCTCAATTTCCTCGTTGACCGCGAACATAGAAAAAAGAGCTGCTGCGCTCAAGGCCGAGACTGATTTCTTCGCGTTATTGAAAGAGCGAGGAGTGGTCAAAGAGGGTTCGCTTTGGACAGAGGTAAACTTAAATCCGGTGTTGAAGTTGGCTTATGATTTTAATCTGTTTGGCAGGTGAAACGGGGCTTGACTGACGACCCACGCTACGATGCAGTGGGATCCTCATCTCTTCGCGAGGAGCTTTTTAGCACTTTCGTGAAAGGAAAGTCTATGAGCTCCACCGCCCCGATTGAGGAAACTCCAAAAGACGACGGTATGGTGCAAACGGAGGAATCTTATGAAGAGCAGCAGAAGAAACGTCGAGAGCGCGCCCAGCAAGCGGTGAAAGAACGAGAGGAAAAAGTCCGAGCTGACCTTGTTCGTGTCGAGGCTGAAATCGGAAGGTCACGTCAATTGGGAGACAAGGAGGAGGGTGAAATGCTGTTCAAGTGCGCCGTTTAGTTTCTCACCCAGAGCAGCGTGTAACCTGGCGCTGATTCCGGTTCTTTTATCCTAACTTAGGAGCATGCTAACGGACGCTATACGAGATCCCCAGGTATGCGACTCCCCCGGCCATGTCCAGTATCTCATCGATTCCCTTTCCTCCAGGTTACTTGGGACGCCGCTGTTCCATCGCTTTCCGTGGATCCCCGGTTCCGGAACTCTCCTCTCCCCGTGAACACGCAGATAAACCTGTTCCAGGCTCACATTGCACATCTACGCGCAAAGCACGTAACAGGTCTCTATGCACTGTTTGAAGCTCATGCGCCGTGGCTGGCCACCACTTTTGAATCCCTACCTCTGGAGTCTTTGCTCGGCGCTATACCCGTGACAAAATTGGGTCTCGATATTCGTTCGCTGGAGCATGAGTTCGAGAAGTGGCAGAGGGAGCGGACCACGGCGTCAAGGGCTGCCTTTGACCAGATGCTCGCCGAAAATTCGTTTGTGGAGTTTTGGGGTAAACTCAAAAAGATTGGAGGGGAAGGAGTAAGCCTTTTCCTTTCAATTGACTTGGGTAGTGACGATTGGAACCAGGTTGACGGCGGTGTCAAAGCCGACGAGGGAGAGAATGAGGATGAAGGGGAGGCTGGCGGCGGGAAAGTCGACATGAAAGTTCTCGCTAGGGGAGTTGACGTAGAGGAGGTCGAGAAGGTTTTGAAGGTTAGACTTGCTGCGCAAAATTCAAGGTCTTCGCTGATTTGTATCCTAGAACGACAAGAGGTATATTATGTTCGACCACGTCCCAGATCAAAGGGAACGCTGGATAAGAGTAAGAGTCTTCCCCTTGAACAAAGTATGGCGTTGATGAGCTGCTAGACATATCTGTCTTCACTGTCGGCGCCGCAGATGTCGGTTCATGTGCCCAAGTAGCGCTGTCACTTGCGTAGTTACGATTTCTGTCGCGGGAAGCATTTGTATGCATACTGTGAACTTGACATGCGGACGAGAGGTTGAAGGCCTTGCTGGCAGGTCACACGAACTATTTTTCCGTGTGATCGCGAGCTCTTTGAGACACTTGCGGTGACTTGGCGACTGATGCAACCAATCCCCGTGACCGCGTTTCGGTGGTTCTGCGCTGTTCGAACCGACGCACTGACGTGTCGACACGTAGCGTAGAATCCGAGGTTTATTAAACTCTCTTAACCCTTGTCGCGCATCAGTCGAGCGCAATCGAGAATGCGGCTTCTCCGTCCACTCCTTCTCTCCCTGACTCTGCTTTCCTCTTATGCGGCCGCCCAGGACTTCGATGCCCCAGACGTACCGAAGGAGAAACATAATTATCAGGTCTGCATCGCGTCTCTCTGAGATACGCATCGTTGACCTCGGACTCAGAGTGACGTCGCACGTCTGCGGAAAATCGTCATTAACAGGCAAGTTATTTCCTCGAGGCCAGCGGCAATCAACTGAGCCATATTTCTCAGCCTTTACTCGCACAAGTGAGTCTCACTAGGCCTTATACGTTTCGACGGTCACTTATACCCAATGTTAGAGACATTTTCCTACGAGAATTAATCTCGAACGCCAATGTATGCGCAGCCAACCAACGAATAACGAGCATCGACTCACAGAGCGCAGGATGCTCTTGAAAAACTCCGCCTCACAGCCTTGAAGGATAAGTCTATATGGGACGGTGGCGAACCGCTCAACATCACTATCAAGGCTATCAAGAATGAGGATGGCAATGGTGGCCGCATTGTAATTTCTGGTACGGTCTTCTCTTACCAACGAGTTCGACGCACTAAGTTGGTATTCAGACACTGGCATTGGAATGTCCACGGACGAACTGACCACTAACTTGGTGCGTTTCTAGTAGCCCGACATTCATACTTCTGAGGTCGGTTTTTAGGGAACTTTGGCCAAGTCCGGAACATCCGATTTCCTTGATCAGGCGGAAAGCGGGGACGGTACTGGCACCGGTAACCTCATCGGTGCATTCGGACTCGGGTTCTACAGCAGCTTCCTGGTGGCGGATCGCGTCTACGTCGCGTCAATTCCTCCCAAGTCCGAGAAAAACCCAAATCCGATCCAAAATGTCTTTAGCTCGTCCTCCGACGACAGCTCATTTGAGATATTCCCGGATCCTCGCGGAAACACCCTCGGTAGCCATGGAACAGAAATAACGCTCTATCTGAAAGAGGATGCTGCGGAATATTTGGATACTGATAAGCTTAAGGCTTTGGTGTATGTACTCCGCAATTGCCACAACGTTCCCTTGCTGACCACACAGAATAGTAACAAGCACTCTTCATACTCGTCGACGTTCCCCATCTATCTCTCCGTTCAAGAGACCCATGAAGTCCCAGACGAGGATGTCGTCGAATCTTCTGCATCGGAAGAAAAACCGACTGAGGATTCAGAAACTTCCTCGGAGACTCAGCAAACAGAGAAGACAGACGCGGAAGACAGCGACGAAGCCATTGTAGAGGAAGAAAACGAAGAGAAACCGAAGGCAGAGCCTGCACCTCCCAAGACGAAGACTGTCGTCACAGACGAATGGGTCCAGCTCAACGCCCTGCCCCCTCTGTGGATGCGGTCAGTGCACGCACCGCCTTCTCGCCTAAGCAGTCTCTAACGCATTCATTCAGGGATCCAAAAAGCGTCTCTGAAGGTAACAGTACCATTCTTACGGTGGACGGCATGCTGATTTTGCGAGCCAGAGGATTACGAGCTGTTCTACACCGCTTTTTGGAAGGACTACACCAAACCACTTGCCTGGCAGCATTTCTCCGGCGATTCAGAATCAGGAGTTTCCTTCAAATCCATCATTTATCTTCCAGGGAAACTGTAAGTTGGTCGCCTTCTGGGCTGCAACATCGATGTAACTGCTTTTACAGAGATGAAGAGTACTGGAAGCAACCTCTGGCGTACAAATCGACCGACATTAAGTTGATGGTTAAGCGTGTATTTATCACGTCCGACCTCGGCGACGATGTTCTGCCCAAATGGGCGAGCTGGGTGAAGGCTGTTGTCGACGGTTGGTGCTGTCTCTTTGATCTATAGTGCAACTAAAAATGCGCAATTTCGTCAGCCGAGGACCTGCCCTTGAACGTTTCCCGAGAAACTCTCCAGTCCACTCGTTTCCTCAGACAGATAAAACAGATCATCATGAAGCGGATACTTCAGTTATTCGCTCGTATTGCGGAGGACGACGAGGAGAAGTTCAAGGAGATCACACAAGTGTACAACGGGGTGTTTAAGCTTGGCGCTGTCGAGGACGTCAAGAATCGCGATAAACTGACTGCCTTGACGCGTTTCACGACGAACCAGAGGAACAACACTTCTCTGGCCCAATATCTCGAGAACAAGAAACAGGGCCAAAAGCAGGTGCGATTTGTGATCCGTTCGGGAGTTACACGACTTGAAAGGCCTTTTTTATAGATCTTTTACCTCGCCGAGATGGGCAAGACCCCAGAGGATCTGGCGCAGAGTGTTTTCGTCGAGAAGTTGCACGCCCGCGGGTACGAGGTTCTACTCCTTAGCGAGCCATTGGACGAGATTCTGGTTCAAAACCTCCGTCACTACAAGTACGTGAACAGTAACCCACGCGGGATTATCTATTGACATTCTCTATCAGGAACATTGCCTTCCAAGACGTCGCCAAGGCCGGGTTGAAATTCGGAGACGAAGGTTTGTTCTCATACAGTTGTGTCCCAGTCCAGGCTAATGATCGACCGTAGAAGTAGAGGAACAGGAGAAGGAAGAGAAAGAAGCAGCGACTGAGAAATATCAGCCCTTGCTCAAGTACCTGAGGGAATACTCAAAGGACGTTGTTCGCGACGGTCAGTGCTTCTTGAATACGCCTACTCGGAAGAAAAACTGAAAAATAACATAGTTATCGTCTCCAACCGCCTTGTGACCAGCCCTTGCGCCGTTGTCGCAGACAGCCATGGTTACACCGCCAACATCCAGAGGATGATGAACGCGCAGAATGCGAAGAACCAGCCGCAGTCGTACATGCATGAATTTGCCAAGAAAGCCAAGGTTCTAGAAATTAACCCACGCTCTCCGTTAATAGAGGGTCTACTTCGCCGAGTGGAACAGCTTCCTGAGGAAGGCGAGGAGCCAGATACAGAAGCCGAGGCCGAGCTCAATGAGGTCGCCTCCATCCTGATCGACGGCGCTCTTGTTCGCTCTGGCTTCGAAGTCCCGGATTCTAATCTGTGAGTTACTCTCGTCGAGTAACATGATTTGGTCCCTGACCACGCCACAGATTCTTCACCCGCGTTGACCGCGTCCTGAGACGTTCTCTGGGTGTTTCAGAGACCGCGCCAACTGACGCTACCGTCAAGCCTGCCCCGCCCGTGGATCCTGAGCTGCCAACGGAGGAGTTTGCTGAACCGGACCAGTTTGCGGACCAGTTCATCGACTACAGCCAGTTCAAGCAGCAGCAGCAGCAGATGCCATTGGACGATAAGCCTGGAGTGCAGTTGCCGGACCACTTGAAGGATCAAATTTCGATTGAGATGGAGGAGATTGACGAGGAAGGGAACGTCGTTGTTCACGACGAGTTATAGCCGGGAAGGGGAACTGTATAAAACATATTGAATCAATGCATTTGAAGGAAGTTCAATCTTTGTAAAGGTTCCAACTTCCATGAGCATTCGCCATGAGCAAACCGTTCATTGACAAGTGCAGAGAATTGGACACGTGCAATGGCCAAATGGAGTTGTGCGCCCTGAGCGGACTCGCCTCAAGTTCAAGCTTGTGCGCGGCTCTTAGGTTCGGTCATGGCCAGTCCCGCGCCCTTTTCTCGTTTGCAGTTGGCGGCTGCTTTGCTAGGTGCGATTTCTTACACCCGCTCCTACTGATTCTGAAGCCTCACAGAATATGATAACGACCCTACCAATCCCGACGCGCCCTACCGCTCCGCGCAAGAAAGTGCTATATTCGCTAATTTTCGTAGAACCCAGCAGTCTCGTACACAACTAGCAGCAGCTCGCAAAAGTGACTATCTAGGCGTGGCACTTCCTAGCGAAGTGGGCAGTTTAGGCGGGCGGGAGTCCGCGATGAGTGGAAGGAAATCCAGGGTGTCCCTTAATATTCTGCGGAACCCGTTCGGTGCGGATGAAAGCGGCGACTATGAGGATGAAGAGGGAGATGAAGACGACGAGGAGCTCGAAGTCGATCTCTCTTCTTGGGGGCTCGATGCCTTCATACCAAAGGAGAAGGAGCCCAAGGGTGCTAAACGCAGGTCGCGCAGCTCGACTCTGCAACTTCCCAACCCGCATCCCGTGCAATCGGTACGCTCTCACCAGGGTGAAGGTCCTGTTCGACGTACAACGAGGTCCATGAGTGTAGGTAATCTGGACACTTTGGCAAGCAATATGGTGGAAGACAACCGAAGAAAGTCATTTGGCTCTCCCCTCGATCTTGAGCAAGTGGAACCCATTCCATTTCAGCGAAACCGCATGGCTTCGCAGCCCTTACCAGATTCAGTTCCCTTCCCCACTGGCTCCGTCCGTTCCCCGTCCCCACCCACGCAAGATGACTTCCGGACCTCGAGATTTGATCCAAAATTTCAACCATTATTCGAACGGCAATACTCATCTGGGGACATGGATCCCAGAACTGTCCACAGAGGTGACGACGATGAGGAAGTCGGCCCTCGACGACGGACAATGTCTAATGGCAGCATGAACTTGCTTGCGGACGAAAATAATCCGTTTGCTCTGCGACCACCTAGTACAATGTCGAGATTTGACCCCAAGGCTGCAGCTCATGCCCGTACCATGTCTAATGCATCAATGGGGACACGAATGATGTTGGACGATGCCTCCGTAATGACTGGGCAAGGCCGAGACCGTCGTTATTCAACCTTGGAGTTGTTACGCCCCAAAATCCTCGTAATGCCCAGTCCTCTCCAAACTGCATCCAGTCCCGTCGTGCCGTCGACTTCGCAAAGCAGAGATGGTTTCCTTGCGTCAGCAGACCCTCCCCTCCCCCCAGGCGCTCGGTCGGCGCGGCGCTCGACTGCCTCATTCCACGCACTCGATCCTTCATCCTCGTCCGCGCCACCTACTGCTTCCAACCTATTTACCCCCAATCCCCGGATGAATCTCACTCTATCTCAGTTAACATTCCGCAATACACTGCTCGTTGGAGGACAGCGAGATGTTACCTATGCCGATATTGATGGCACCCTTCCCCGCGCTACAGAGGACGGTGAACAGGTGCAGCAGACGACACCACTCGTAGAGGATGAGGTTATTCCTCAAACTGTCCCCCTCTCCGAAGATCAGTTAAAGCCTGGGCGACCCCCGGGCAAGTTATTCGGAAAGAGTCTTATTGACGATCTCGAAAGCCGCAAGGCAGAGATGCGCACCAAATCACGGTAATGCGTTCGCTTTTTTTTCGTGCCTTAATTTGCTGATCATTTCCAGTGTTTTCACTGGCGACGACCGACCGTCAATGATGGCCCGTCCTCAAGCACAGCGAAGGAGTACACTCATAGACCCAGAGTCGCTGCTGGCGCGGCCCGATTCTACGGGACGACCCTTGACGCAGCACATGGACTCATTCAGTTCGGGTTCACAGCCAGCACTAGGCCGAAAAAACTCTGTAAACGCAAAACCCCTTCTTACCTTTGACGATGGCGACAAGATGCTACGACCGGGTCTTACACGGGCGCCAAACAGCCGTTCTGTCTTTGGGGTCGACACGCTATGGGAGCGCGAACTAGTTAAATTAAAGGAGATAGAGGCTCAAGAAAAAGCCGAAGAGGATTTGCAGAGAGCTAAGGAAGAAGAAGCCGAGAGAAAACGAGGAAGGAAGAAGCGAAAAGATAAGTCCAAAGTAGCCGCCATGCCCGAGTCGATGAACACTTCCGAGTCGTTGCCGCCCAATGAGTCACGGATGGATACAGGGCCGCCGGTCTTGCCAGCCATTACTCCCGCCCTCCGACGACCGCCACCAGTCGAAGATGACTCTGACAGCGAGGAAAGTGTACGGCCCGGGCCTTCGAAGCGGGCAGAGAAGGCTCCTGAAGGCTGGGGGTCTTCTGACGACGAGGATGGACCGACTCGCACAACTGGAACGGGGCCTCGGTTTGCGATGAAGCCTCAAAAACCCGTTCGCAACCTCGCGGACGATGATAGCGAGGAGGATCTGCCGCTTGCCGCCACCATTGATCGAGCCGCGCAGCGAGCAACACTGCTTCGGACTTCCGCTCCTGACTCCGACGAGGAACAGCCCTTGTCAGTTCTTCTGCAAAAGACCAAGCTCAGTCTTCCCTCGATCAATTTTGATAGGCGTTCCGAGGCGAATGGACCGCCCAACGACGAGGACGACGACGATCAGCCCCTTGGTTTGCGCTCGTCGAGGGTCGCGCCTTCGTCGTTCGGCCATTCCATTCACGGAGGCGAAGACGACGATATGCCCCTGGCTTATCATCCCGAGCAGCAGCGTCGCTCTCAGTTCAATTTGATGGCGCAGGCACAAGCTCAAGCGCAGCACCAACAGATGATGATGCAGGCTCAGATGCACAATAGCATGTTCTTCCAGCAACCGATGATGGGGTCCGGTTTCTTTGGTCCACCGGCGATGATGCAGATTCCCGTCGCACCGTCCCTCGCGAGTTTACACGATGAAGCCAAGTTCGGTGCTGTCGACAAATGGAGAAGAGACGTTGCAGTTGAGGAAGTTTAAGTCAATCCCGTTTTCACTCGCATTAGGACAATATCTGTACCATCTACCTGTGTCGCATACGCGACGCGCTTACGCATACGGGCATAATCAAGCCATAGCTCTGTCTCCATTGACTATGCTAATAATTTAAACATAGAGTAGGCTGTTTGAGGGTAATCTTAGAGCTTGGCCACGGCCCGGCGTCCTCGTTTTTCCCATTCACGCCGAGCAAGTGCGCGTAGGTCGCCCTTCAAGATCTTGCCGGATGGATTATGCGGAAGCTCGCTTTGGAATACCACCATCACAGGCACAGCATAAGCAGGCAAACTAACCCACCATAGAAATTAGGATTGGTTCGCAAACACTTGCCATGGACGTACCGGGTGCGCGCAAGCGCAATGAGAGCCTTTTCCGTTATCTTCGTGCGGTATTTTGCATGCACAGATACCACAGCCGCTACAAGCTCTCCGAGCTTCTCATCCGGTACTGCAACGGCCGCGGCCTCCATCACGCCTTGCATGAACAGTGCATTCTCGACCGTCGTCGAGTCTATGTTCTCTCCTCCGCGAATAATGATGTCCTTGACTGAGGGAAAAAAATTGAGCACGTATATGCATACTGATTTCGAAGATACTCGCTCCTGTCGCGAATGTAGAGGAAGCCTTCTTCATCGAGCAGGCCAATATCTCCGCTCATGAGCCATCCATCCTTAGTGATGACCTTGTCGGTGGCGGCTACGGAATTCCAAAAATACAACCAGGGACGTATCGCTTTCGACGACGCACCTTGATCGCGCCAATACCCTTTCATGACATTCGGGCCGCGAATCCAAATCTCGCCAATCTCACCTGGAGGCATGATCTTTCCGTCTTTCACAATAAGAAGGTCGTTGACCGGTGTGGCAAGCCCACTGCCTCAGCCGACATCAGAGCATTCTGGGGGATTTAACCAATCAGCTTACGTGGATGTGGGGCGGGTGTTATAGTCCTCTCCAGCTGGAACGAGATAAAGCTCAGCGATGGGGGGAAAAGAAGTTGAGTGTAGACCTTACCAACAGACGCAGCAATACTGTTACATTCCGTCATACCATATCTATCCAAGGTTCCATCAGAGCCTTCTGTGTCGACTTGTGGTTTAACCCGTACCCTTGAGCCCTGTGAAAGACTGGTCGAAACGCGCATAACGTGAAGGAGGAAGAGAACATACAACATTGTATTGGGGAAAACGGCGCGTGCTCTCGTGGTCAAAGCGGCAGCTGCGGAGGCTCCTCCATGTGACATCATAACCAGAGGATAACCTTTGAGTTCACTCTCGATCAGGTCAATAGACATGGATGGGACCCTGGAGTCATTAAAATCGAGCTGTGTATAGATATGTGCAGGGAATCCCGCACCCTCCCGTGGTTGTCAATTTTTCCTGACGAATCAACCTGGTGGACGGTGGGTCAGTGGGCAATGATTTTTGGCTTTATTCCCCACCTGGCGGCTTCCGTCGGGTTCCACTTGCGTAGAAACGCAACTTTTCCACCTCCCAACGTTGCCGACATCTGTTGAGTGTTAACAACAGTGGAGAAGAGGGTGTATCTTTCACCAGTTGCGAAGATGACTGTTCGTGTTATGCGCTAATAAGTGACCAGCTACAACGTAATGTCTACACTCACCCCCTGCATGAAATTAGTCTAGCAAGAAGGCAAGAGACGACCGCGACTGACCGTGACGTGAAAAAGCGGCACAGCAATCAAGATTCCTGCCTGCGGATCGTCAGGAGTTGGCGCAGGAATATCTTCACCGCGTCTCAAGAGGGCTCTTCGGCTGGCGACAATTGTCTAGAACGCCATTAGTATTCATGTCTGCGCAGAATGCCTGAAATGTACGTTGATGGTGTTCGTAAGGAATTGACGTTGAGTGCTCAAAACACCCTCTTTGAGAAAATCAGTATCATGAAAAATGCAGAGGGAAAAATTACTTGGAAGACCAGTCGTCCCAGACGTGAACACGATCAAACAATCGTCCTCGTGCTCGATCTTAGGGTCATTTTGCAAGACTTTACTTGGGTCCCCTTTATAGTTCTTGACCACAGTTTCCCAAGGTTGCATCCCTTTCCAGTGTCCCTTGCCTTCGTGACTTTCCAGCACCACCACTCCTGTCGCTCTGGATGCTTTCATCAAGTTCTTTATCTCGGGTTCAAGTCTTTCTGCCTGAATGACATGTTAGTTGGCAGGACGTGCGTATTGACACATTCAGTACCCGCTCCGAGTCGAGAATAATGAGTTTACATTCCGTGAGGTTCAAACAGTGGATGAGGGGGGTCATCGGGAGCCATCTAAAGTGAGCTAGTATAAGACATTCGGACAGAGACTGGCGTTTGGACCATACTCACGCGTTGATGAGCACAGCGATAGCGCCAAGGAGGTCTGCGTTAGATGGTACAGTAAGGCGCAAGCGCTCTGAATGAAACAACTAGATAAACTGACGGCAGGCCCAAAAGAAATGGCATATTCCGGGTAGTTGCGGGAACATATGCCGACGCGATCACCTGCCGGTCAAGTCAGAGGGATATGTGCGAGCATTGAAACTGAATCCCGCCTTTCTTGACACCATAAACATCTCTGAATATTGCAGCAGATCTTAAAGACCGCACGAAAACTTCGTTGTAACTGAGGCCCACGGGTTCAGCGCAATGCGAGGATAAAGACAGGCAGTCTACTGACGTGTATCGTTGATTCTCAAATACAAGATAGGGCCTTTCCTGTACACAGATTAGCAGAGATCACGAAAAGGAGCACCACATACCGCATATAGCTTCGAGACACCGAGCCAAAACTCTCGCACAGACGGCCATTGATTCTTGTACACACGCTGAACACGTCCGTCGACAACACACGTCTCGAGCACGAACAGGTCGCCTAGATCGCCACGTCAGACAACGCGTCTTGACAGCCATGGGCGTGATTTTACCTGGAGATTGACCTGGAGCGCAGAGAATAGCATCGACTACAACGAAATTGGAGGTGAAGATTAAATTGAGAAAGAGGCCAAGTTCACCTTCTGCGAGAGTGCGCTTTGGAATCCAGATGTTAGACATGGAGGCGGTCGCCTCTCAGAAATCGGCTGTTGAAGTTGCCGGCCATGATTGTCATTGATCATGATACATCTCGGAATTGATCCCATCAGATTCCTTAATTGACGCGACCGGACGCGTGTCGCGTTCGATTTGGACTACCATGGCGGACTTGCGCTCACTTTTCGAAAACGTTCCCAATGATCCAAGTAGCCTCCACCGTTTCCGTGAACTCATTGCGCAAGTTGTTTCCGATACCATTGCTCGTGGTGAAAACCCGGGTGCCACCCTCTCCCAAGAGTGATTTCCCTCCCGTTAACGTTGAGTCTGCGAATCGCATTGAAATTACTTAGACAGAGCCGGTCGCTCATAGAGAGCCTCCCCCGTTTGGTCGAAGACCAAATCCGCGATCTAGGTCACCACGGCAGGCATTCTCGATAGTACCACGTATAGGCTGCTCCTGACTAGGGATAAAGATTCGTTATGCCCAATCTGCTTCACCCCCTTCGCCGCCATATTTGCTGAAGAGGAGACAGCCATCGCCATGGACCATCCCGATGACGAACTTGGCGTCACCAAACTGGCCGCAACATGGCAATGTGGGCACGTCTTCTGTCGCCGAGATATATCGAAATGGATTCGCGACGGAGTACGTGCTTTTTTAGCTTCGCAGACGCCTACTAATCCTAAACTCAAATCAGCATGGGTCATGCCCAATGTGCCGCAGCACGCTTGTGAGACCGTCGACGCCTACTTCTGATGCGGCAAGCGCGCCCGCCGCTCAAGAACCGGCCACAAATCCTCAAGATGCCGAACTGCTCACTCAAATCCGCACTTACATGGAGGAACTGCACAGCAACGGCTCGGTCGCATACGTCGACCTCGACGGTCATTTTAGAGGATTCGGCGACCCACTTTATGTTCCTCAGGGAGGGTACGATGACGACAGGAGCGAGTTCTCTGGGATGTACTCTTGAGCACGGCGGCAACATCTCGGACGAACTTGAGGCGGTCAATTGTATAAGCTACGGACAGACAGACATGTGTGACAGCAGGCAAAGATATATCCTTAAATATTTTTAGTAACATAGTTGGGTGGGGGATGTCCGTTATGAGAATGAATAGTGCTAGTCAAAAAAGATGCGCGCGCCTCTGCTAGATGACGCAGCTCAGTTCCTCCGGCACCATCTGAAGAGATTGCGCTTAAAGAAGTAGAACAAACACTGGGAGAAAAACGTTGGATGAGCACTGAATCGTGGAAAAGGAGGGGGTACATACCCCAGTGAAGCGCACAAGCGCTAAGCCAAAGGTCGAGTACAGGATGATCGCGAAGTAAACATTCTGCTTCCTCTCGAGGTCCTCCTCGTTCACCTCTTCGTTGCTGCTCGCTAGTCCGTTCAAATTCTCAATAGCGATGGCGAGCGTTGCGTTGGACAGCATCCACGCGGCAACCAGACGAGTACGGAACGTTTCTATCGAGGGTGATCAGATGAGGAGCACAAGCGCAAATATCCACTGGGAACTGACTGTTTTCGTCGTCCATGGTCGGCTTTTCCGGCACTTCCTTTATTTCCACCTTAGTAATGGCGCGCGTAACGGTGTCCTTGAAGGCTGCATCGACATCCTCTTGCTTGTGAGTAATATCCTCCACAACCGCATCGGCATCATTCTTCTTCGACGAAACGGACGGCAGCGCCTCCGCCTTGTCGCTACCCTTGGTACCCCACGACACGTCGTGCAAGTTGCAGAAGGCATAGACGTTCAGGACGTTGGTGAAGCTCGGCGCGAGACAGAGATAGGGGAAGAAAGACGTGAACAAATGCCAAGGGTCGCGGTACAAGAAAGACGCAATGAAGTAGATACCTGGAAAAAAACAAAGTCAGTTCAAGAAGGGGTACGGAGAAAAAATCAAATCACCAAACGTGGACACCATGGCTGCTATCAAGGCACCAACTGGTGGTTTGAAGAACGTTGCTATGACCTGGCCCGTAGTCTTGTGCGCCAATTCGCTGGGGATGTTCTGAGATGATGATATTGCGTGTTATCCAAACGATATCACAGGCTAAAAAATAACGAGGCATACCGCGAAAGCCTTGCCCGTGAGCCAGAAGGAACATACAAGCAGATAGACTGCGAGGAATGCATAGACCCAGAGCGTTATGGTATAGGCCAGCCGTTCACCTTTGGGTCGATTACCCAGGGCAAGGACGAACTGTAATGCCAAGAACGATAGATAGATCCATTTGAATCCGTTGTTAACCCAGTGCGTCTACGAAGAAAAATTATTCGGGTGTCCAGAAGGTGAACCGCAAACGCACGACCGCAGCTGTGCCGAATATGATGATGCCTTGCGAGGGAAGGAGGTCGATGATGATACTGAACGTTAACCAAATGTTGGCGAGGGCGAACCAAGAGAAGATGAGGGAGAAGATGTTATACTATGTAGATCGTAGTTAGCTTCCAGCATGCTCAATACGACCAATACGTACGACGGCCTGGACGTGGAGGAAGAACATGCGCAACATGCCATGGCCGGATTTGTAGAACATGAAAAAGTTGACCAGTGCGTAGACCGAGGCAGCGAAGGAGCCATTCAGCCAGCGCCGACGTTGACCGATGAGCTCAACAGCTGTCTCAGGCACATCCGTCTCGGCCTTGCTGGGCTTAACGTATGTCAGCGTCCACCTGTCGCCCGCCTTGGCCACAAGCTCGAAACAAAGAATACGATCCTCAGCCAAGAACATGTTCTTGGTGAAAATGTTCATTCCGTAAATACCCTTCGGCCCTAGCCGGTCCGCGAGCGAGTGGTCACCATGGAAGTACTGGTCGAGCGGTCGGCCGAGAATAGCGCGATAACGGTACGCCGAGAAGGCACCAGGCAGCACTGAGACATAACCAAAGCTGCTCTCCAAAGGCTTGTCTGCATCAGAGTCAATAACAAACGAAAAGTCGCACACGTATGAGGCGCACCTAAGATGTTCGACATCTTGTACTCAAAGTTCTGGGCCGCAACGAGGGGATTGAGGAGTTTTCGGCCGCCCTTGATCATGGCGTGGATTTCACCACAGCATCCGCCGAGATGAGGGTCATTGTAGAAAGCCTCCCAAAGATAGTAGATTGACTTGTGGCCTGGCTTCGTGCCTGCGTCTATTAACTGCGTTGCGTGAGCCTCTGTTTGGGGGTTGAATAGGAGATTTCACATACCACACACGTCTCGGGCTATGGCGAAGGGTGAGAATCAATGTTCTGCATTGTCGCGGAAGCTCGTACCTGGAGAATCTTGCCGATGGCGTTGAATAGCCAGCGATGAGAATTGATTTTCTTTTGGTTTTTGGCCTTGAGAACGAAAATGATCTGGACGGGGACGAGGTTGTTGGCGTCGCCACTTTGGGGAAGTACAAGTTGAGGAGTGGCGTCGATCGACAGTTGAGTCGTGTACTCGAAGATATGGGCAACAGTTTGCTTTCCGTCAATATCCTTTTTCATGACACCGTCCTGGTACACGCCGACGGTTGCAAGGATATCGAGAACGCTCTTGTCCATGGCCTCGAGACCGTCGACGATGAGGGCCACGACAATCTTCTGCCAGCCGGGGTTGCCCTCCTCTGCAGAGCGACGCCAGAACTTGGACTGCTTAGTTTTGCATATGTCACGGATGTTAAGCATGACGCCGTGGAGTGTGCGAGCATAAAGGGTCTTGTCCTCGTTGTATGATGTTACAGCAATGAGCAGTTCGGTTTGGCGATTGTACATTTTGGCACGAAGAGAAAAGCCTGACGCGCTAGATATTAGAAAGCAAGATTGAAAAGCATCAAGAAAATCAATCTTGCCATTTGCCTCCGTGAACTCGTCTGGATCTACGGTGGCCGCGGTGTAGCGCATGTGGGAGAACTCATCGGAGTTTGTCTGACGATAGTTGGGCTCAATGGCACTGAAGATGGCGGTAGGGACTGGATAGTCGGTGATAAAGTTGCCATTGGTTAGCTTGATCTTCCTGGTTACACCACGGTCGCGCTTGATGGTTTGACGGCGACGCCAGGCGCTGTCGACACCGCCGGAGGATGAGACGACCGACGCGGGACGACCGTCTTGATAGGGGTCGCCATAGGCGCCAGGGTCAACAGGACTGCAGGGGTTAATTGAACCAATCAGCGGACGAATGAAAGGTGAAGCGACGCACCCCGGGGGATAGAAGCCTCCAGAGAACTGGCCGGCGGCAAGAGGCTGTTTCTCGACATATTCGTCGTCTTCATACTGGTCCTGGTGTAATTCATGGGGGAGTGAGGTGGTGCTCTCGAACGGCCTGTACGGCGGTTGGGAAGGCTGCTCTGCGAAATGAGGACGAGGAGGGTTGGCGAAGGGGTCCCCGTAGGAAGAATTGGATGACGGGAGCGGAGGACGGTCCATTGAACGTTATTACTGCGTTATTGGAGGAGTAAAAGGGAACGTGGAGACGGCTTGCAGGAGCTTTTATTTGGCGATCACAAACACCGCCAGACTCTTTGCACCGCCCAGCTGCCCGCACCTGTGTCACTAATAGACTGCGGATACTCGCAGTCACATAATGCCTCTACGTCGCATTTAACAAGCCAAAAAACCTCTGGTCTATCCTATTTTCAACTTGTGGACTTCCCTCCAACCCATCACTGCTGTCTTTTTTGTCTTCTTGACTGGGAATCTTGAGACGCCGTTTACCCTCGAAAGCACCATGCGAATGCAGGAAGGAACTCTAAGCTTGATTGACTCTTCGCTGCTTTTGTTCGTGGCTTGCATCGGCAAATGACATCTATCGACACGGCGCGCTCCATGCGGTGCACCGGAAACTCGCGACATTCATTACTTACATGGCTCATCGCCTCCGCCTTTCACCTCGGAACACGGAGTTGCGCCGGTCTCCAGGTCGGTATACTTTCGACTCTTGGCTGCGGGCTTCAATGTGCGCTGCCAAGTATGCTTGTTCGACCAGTACAGGCCATTAAAACAAGGCGCCCCACGTAAGTAGACCAAAAGACAGATGTACATGAACATGTGGAAGAAAACATAGACATGGTCCTCGTCAGGAGTAAGGCACCATGTCGGTCGCCGTATAGCCTCAAGGTATTGAGTTTGATCGACACAATGTCCGACAATGTTCCCCTCTACCACTGAATACTTAAGGTCAAGCCCAATCGGCTATGGAGAGCTGCGCTCGTATCCCCATTCTAGACATTATAAATGATATGTGTTGCGATACAAGGTACGCTTAGAGTATTACCGCCCGCACTCCGCACCACGTTTCCATCTCTCTCATCGCCTTCCCCGGTATCGATGGGCGACGGGTTTGCTGCGAGGCTCGTTTCTGAGATCAAAAAAAGTTGATGTTTTGGTACGAGGACACTGCGGCCACATATGCCATAGTTGAACGATTCACTTCTTTCATCGGAGGGTTGAAGCTCCAAGTACTTACTTGAAGTAGCGTCAAAGTAGCGTAGAACGGTAGAAATGATGAAATGATGCGCCATCATATCATATTACCAATGAAGACCCCGCTTTCCAAGGCTGGGTAGGAGACTGACCACCACAGTATACGTCAGCCACCACGGTATACTTCAACGACCACCTTGCACCCTGGGACCACGATGGCCCGATTTTTCATCACCGGCTCCTCTGATGGTCTTGGACTCCTCACCGCCCAGCGTTTGCTCTCGCGCGGGCATTCCGTGGTCCTACACGCACGTAGCGCCGCCCGCGCCGACGAGACGCGCGCCAAGTGCCCGAACGCTGAGGCGATCTTAGTCAGTGACCTGACCAGCCTCGACGAGACCAAAGCCCTCGCCATAGAAGCGAACAAACTCGGATCATATGAAGCCGTCCTGCACAACGCAGGCCTGTACATTGGGATGGAGCGTGTGCCCGGCAAGAGCGGCCTACCGAGCTTGTTTGCAGTGAACACGCTCGCGCCGTACGTCTTGACATGTCTGATGAACAAGCCCAAAAGGCTGCTCTTCGTTAGTTCAGGGATGCATCACTCTGGAAAGGCGAATGTGGATGGGGATGAAGAGAAGCTCTTGCACAGTGGGTACAGCGACACAAAGCTGCACGATGTGATGCTGGCGAAGGTGTTTGCACGACGGTGGAAGGACGTTGTGAGCTTCTCGGCGGATCCGGGGTGGGTACCAACCAAGATGGGTGGTCCGTCGGCGCCGGGGAATATCGAGGATGCAGTGGATACGTTTGTGATGGCTGCCTTGGGCGAGGGGCAGGCGACGCCCGCAAGGACAGGCGCATATTTGAAGAAGTCAAGGGTGGAGGATCCGAATTCATTGGCCAAAGATGAGGGATTGCAGGAGAGGTTGGTGAAGGAGCTGGAGAGAATCAGCGGTGTGAAGATTACGGAGTAAATGTATGTATTTTGGAGGAATTGCAGGAGAGGGCGTTGGAGAATTACAACTTTTAGCGGACTGAAAAGGATGGAGTGAATGCGGGTTCGCCGCGGCAAACCCCGAAAATTTTGTCTTGAACCACCATGTTGAACTCCTTCCGCCAATCACTATTCCTCGCTGTTCGCCTCGCACCAATTTTGCGAGCCACCAAGACGCGACAGATAACCCACATGGCCTACGAGACACGAAAGACAGACCCCGTCGTTCCCGAGCGCGAAATGCGCGACGCTCAACCAGCTCGTACACGCGAATTCCCGCCAGCGGCTCTCCAGCACCCCACACCACAGGCATCCGAAATGGTTCTTTCAATCCTTAGAAACAATGCACCCCGGGGACTCACCACACGAGAGATATTTAACGAGGCTATTACTATCTGGCCACCTGGCCCGTCTCTTCCCCCGAGGAACACTCCCCGGGCCCACCGCTCTAGCGGCGGGAGAATAATACAGCCTATGCCTGAACCCCTTAACCACCCTCTCCGTTCTATCAAGTGCGTCTTCCATCCTCCTTTCTCATGCAAACGTAGATTGTGCCCACACAGATATATCAAAAAGGTGCTTGCGAACCTCGAGAGTCAGCGAATCATACGACTGGCCTTCGGCCCTGTAGACAAGGCTAAGCTGACTGCAGCGGAGCGCGCGCGTTTAACGGACAAAGCAGGTTATCTAAGGGCGGAACTGAAAGCATTTCGCTGGACGCTACAAAGCACGGGGCCGCAGACGAACAACTGAACTGAATTGCCCCGTATTCTGGTACAACACCGCATTGTATGCCTGGTCTGACCTCTCACAATAATCTAATGTTGTTTCTAAAAGTGCAGGGGCTCCAAGCTTACTTGCGACCGTATACCTCCGCACACCTCTCCTCGAATGCATTCACCATGAGCTTCGACACTTGACCGAAGAAGGATGAGGAAACCGCTGCATGGATGGGACTAGCGAACGCGAATGCGAGGTCGAGCCGTACTAGGGTAGTAGCGGTACCAGTAGAGTCATTTTGGGATGTCGTCTCCAACGTTGCCGGACGTGCTCTGTTTTCAGATATTGATTGAAAGCGCCACGTCGTGGTGAGCTCCTTGAAAAGTGGGGTTGAAGAGGACGCGACCGCCTGCTCGGAATGAGAATTATTGTCGGAAAATACGCGTGTTGGACATACTTCGACCGATTCTAGCGGTATACAGGTCACTCTGCTTATGTAGCTTTCCTTGAATGCAAGGAATTGGACAGTCAACTCGGCGTCCATGAGGATTGGAATTTGTGTTTCATCGGTAGTGCTGAGAACCCTTGACATAGAGCAGAATGGAATGAAGCGGTGGTAGGACCCGACATCGGACACGACGTTATACAGTTGTTGGCGCGTGTAACTTGGGAGACAATTTTTTTTCGAGTTCCTCGCAGACAAGTCCATAGACGCACGGCAGAGATTTTTGTTCGCGGTAGGTCTGGAGCTCTGGTCCACCCGGCAGTATGTTCGAAAGGTCTGGTAAAGAAAATAGATGCCTCCCGCGCGTAAACACTGAACGGTGCACTGCAGGGCGCGAAACGCGAAGCATCAAGTAGATCGGCAATTTCCCCTCGTGCACACACTCGTCAACAGCACGCTCGAAGCGAGATTGTCTTTAAGCGTAGCAGAGAAGTATACATCAGCTAGATATAATCATACCCATCTACAGGGGTTACTACTTGATATTTATGCCATAAAATCTGCATTCTCGGGGCATTCTCTGGCGATCTGAAAATGAATGAATGGCGTGCAAGGTAAGTGACCGGAGGAAAACATACATGGCCTTCCTGTTGGCACTTGTAGCAAGTTTTGCTCTTCATACTTGCGGGACCCGTTGGGATGGCAGAATCAACGGTCGCAAGGCAGTCCCTAACAAAAACCAGTGAGCAAAACAGTAACACAAGAGCGAAAGCAGCCGACTTCGCCATATGGTTTGGCCCACCGCAACGATAACACTTGACGGGCGGTAACGTGGACGTGTTAAGAGCACGGCCAGGAGGGGGAGGGCGAGATGCAAAGGCAGGACCGCCGAAGGCACCACCGGGGCAAGCGCGTGCAATGTGTCCGAACCGGCCACAATTCTGCACCAGCCTCAGCTCAACATGTCGCACACGCATTAACACCACTCACGTAGCACTTCTGACCCCCACCACCCGCCTGCTGCTGAATCCTCAAACTTGGGCATTCCGCTGGACTGTAGAGTCAGCTTAGGAGTTCCGAAGTAGCAGAGTGGAAAGGACCTTGGATATGCCCAACACCACCGCAGGAATAGCACTGCTTCGCAGATACGGTGCGCGGAGAGGGACATGCAGACGATTCGTGACCAGGCTGCCTGCAGTTATAGCATAGACGCTGATCCGAAGAGCAACTTTCAGCAATATGACCGACTGAAAGAAGATGGCGTTGAGGTTGCGAAAAAAAAATTGTGCAACACATACGGTTTCCGCACTTGAAGCAGCCTTTCCTACTGAACTGATACGCCATTCTCAAATCCTAACTTCTGCTGCAGCTGCTCAGACATGGCCGGGGCAAGAAAATACATGACTGACCTCACTTCTCCCTCACGCTAACGTCTCGACCTCCTCCGAAAGACGAGGATTTGTGAACGGATGATGGTTGTCGGCAAGTTGTCAGCAGCTACGAAAATTGTCCTTGTTTACTCGCGAAGCCTTTTCTTTCGGGTTCGCTCATCTGCAATTCTGGGTCGTGCCAGAGGCCTCTGGGCAGGTAAGATAACTACCCTCATCTGAACCTGTGGTTCAGTGCAGCTTATTTCTCAGACTTGGTGCCGGTTATCTTCCAGAGAAAACCCAGGCTTGAATCGATCCCTTCCATCGCGCTTGCTGTATGGATGAAGAGTAACTTCAGGTGAAATCCACGTCCCCGCGGGAGTTTTCTGCCTGACAGTCGCCCACGACCACAGACGAGGAGCCAACAAGCCCCTTCTGTGACGTTATTCCACATCCTTTCACCAAGCCATGTAGCGAGCGAGTGAAGCATGGCTCGACGTATGGGAGCTTTCCGGAGTCAATCGTGCCGTTCAGTAGTAAAGTGTACCATTTGGGCTGAATGCGAGGCTTGAGCAGAACGCAGATTCCAGTCGAAATATTCCGATGACAAGATACGCATTATGATAAGATCCTGACTAATTGGTGTATGGAGATACCCAAACTGCGTACTTAACCCACAACGCATCTCCGTTGTAGCCTACGCGTTTCGTTTTCTCTCACCACATCGTTCCTTTCCTTAATTTCGATTTCCTCATGTCTTCCTTCAAGCCCGAAGCGCCTTCCTTCAAGCCGGAAGCCATTGATCTTTCTCATCATTTATCAGGCAATTTCTCGCAATTCTGGACCCAAGCCTCCATTTAACCGCTGCTTTAGAGGTTGCCAAAGCCCGTCAAACTTCCCCCCTTAAGGGTAATGTCCACGTCCGATGGATTCCTCTTCCATGCCTTACACCTCCCGCAGGCTTGCAACGGTATTTCGGCCGCCCAGGCCTAATCAGTCTTGCAGGAGGTTTGGCCTCCCGCCTGTCTGTGATTCGCATCTAATTGAGCGACACAGGTTTACCGAGCCCGGACTACTTTCCTTTTTCCGACGTTTCCTCCAATATATTGGTGGCAAACTCATTTCCCATTGAGCGCGATCAGGACTCCTCGTCCTTTTCGTGGCTTTGGAAGCTCCTTGGCGGTGGCAAGGAGAAGACAACCCAAGTCACTGTTCCCAAATATCCTGCTCACCCTGGAGACATCAATTTAGCAACTGTGATAATATTCCCCCAAAATATTGCGTAGTGCTGATTGAATGTTTGACATAGGCCCTGCAGTATGGTATGCGCCACTGCTTTTCAGTATATTTTATCTAGAGCTCCAATTTATGTGAACAGGCATGTCAAGCGGCATTCCTCAGCTTCAGAAGATTGTCCAAGAGTTTTCCGAGAAGGTCTACGATCCTGGATACGCCAACTACACGACTTTGCTCCACGCCGGAAACACGGATGCCTGGCATAAAGTCGTGACAAGTCTGTGCAACCACGGGGACGGTGTTCTTGTCTCGAAATGGACTTATCCGAGGTAATTCTGCTGGACAACTCAAAGACGTTGATCCTTATCATCCCACAGTTCCATGGCGGCAATGACCCCCTACGGTATCAAAGCCGTTCCTGTCGAGATCGACGATCAGGGAATGCGGAGTGATTCGCTGAGGGCTATTTTGACCGAATGGGACGCGGAGGCCCGCGGCATGCCTAGGTATGATTGGTCTCTCGTCCCACGTTAGATATTTGACCTTCCGCCTCTAGGCCGCGTGTTATCTACGCGGTGCCGATCGGAGAGAACCCAACTGGCACTGTGAGCCGCTTTTTTTTCCATGTTCGTGTGTGACGTCTGATCAATCCAAAGACAACACGAGTTGTCCGCAAAAAAGAGATATATCAGATTTGCGTTGAATATGGTGCGCTCTCTGCCATTTCATGTTATAATGTACTGAAAACTTTCCAGACATGTTAGTAATACATGTTCCGTACATTTTCACTGATTTTAAACCTTTCCTATCCCAGAATCTTGGTGTGTAGACCTATTCGAACTCCACTGCCCAACGCTCATTGTGCTCGTAGGTCGAAGACGACCCGTATTTCGTGCTTCAAGAAGGACCTTACGTCCCGAAATCGGAGCGCCACAACCAGGTTAATGTAGCCGCGTTTGATGATAAAAAGTTCATCGCCTCGTTGGAACCCAGCTATCTCAAGTACCGTATTGGTTCGATCGCACTGCCGACGCTGAAACCTATTGAATAGATTCGACTACCAAGGCCGAGTCATCCACTTGGATACCTTCTCCAAGGTGAGAATCCAACGTCATTCGCGCAACCACTTCTAATTCTTTGCTCTCAGACTATGGCCCCAGGGTGCCGCCTTGGCTGGTACACCTGCAACCCAATGTTTGCCGAAAGGTTGGAGAGGGCAGGCGAGACCAGTACCCAGGCACCCTGTGGGCTCAGCCAGGTGAGTCCGATCAAAATGTTCCAGGTTCTGGGTGTTGACCATCGCCTTTCAGTCATTGGTTACGGCAACACTGCAGGAATGGGGCTTTGACGGCTACATGCGCTGGCTGAAGGCTCTCCGTCTCCAGTACACCTTGCGTCGCGACTTCATAGTCGACTGTCTGGCGGAGGAATTCCACCTCACTCAGGCCCCCGGCCTGACTGGTTCGATGTGGGAAGGCGCTCAAGTTTACCACGGTTTTGCGAAGCCCCAGCGCAGTTTCAATGGATATTTCAGCAACGAAAAAACGCCGACCATTTCCAATCGTCTTATTTCATTTGTTCCTCCCACGTCCGGAATGTTTGTTTGGGTAATTTATGGTTCTATCGGACGCAGAGATTGCGTTGACATTCCTGCCCTCAGCTCAAGGTTCATTTTGACGAACACCCTTCGTTCAAGAAGTTGGGTGCCGAAAGCTTGGAAATGAAACTCTGGATCGGTCAAGCTGCCCGTATTTTGTCCCGTCTAATTTACTTACTGTGACGCAGAACTCGCTGAAGCAGGTGTATTGTTCGGTCCAGGTCCGCACTGTGTTCCAGCGCCCTCAAATTTTGTCTTACGAGACCCTGTCTTTTCCCAGGCGTCATGTTCTCTGCTACAGGTGACTGGTCGTCCGAAACATCAGGACATTTCCGCATCAGCTTTAGCAACTTGGAGGTGTGTTTATTTTTTTTCATGCGTGCTCGGAATTTGACTGAGTCCGGGTAGAACGACGAAATGAAAAAAGCTATACAAATATTTGGAAAGGTGATCAAGAAATTCATGGCCGAGCTATAGGCAGACCAAGGGCCTTGGTCTCACCGGTTTAGTATATAGATTCATTCAATCTTGCCCTACATATTGTACAAGCTATTAATTGTGTTGAACGTCTTGCGCAAACGTCGCGGCGACCAACAGAGGGAAAACCAACGTAGCGTCCGCGAAGACCTGATTGGTCACAACGATTCAATGGAGAACCTGAGCAACCTGTTCGCACCGTACCTTTACAGACTCTGCACCTGGACGAATCTTTCCCCATGACACGGCTTCATCAGGACGAGCGCCGGAATCAGAACCATCGAATTCTTGACCAGTATTCTGTAGAACGAATGAGAAGATATCTAAGATCCGAACAATGGCTGACGATGAACACCGAATAGTCCGCTCCGTTGCGCTGTACACACAGCAGTTAGCATGTCGCGTTAGTTCAGAATAAGAAAGCGTCACGATCAACATGGCGTTTGCAATTTGGTGTTTGCAAACTCCTCCACCAAGCACAATCATACCCGCTTTCTTGGATTTTCGCGACAATTCATTGAGGTCGCGGAGGTCTCGGACGATATCCAAGATGAGCCCGGGCGATCGGAAGGAATGAAAGTAAATCATGTCTCCGATAGACCCGTCAGTGAGGGCAGGGCAAAAGACAGGAATATCGTTCTGATTGCATTAATCTGATCGTAAATGTACGCACGAAGAAAAAAATCCATCTATTCACTTTGTAAGCCCAGTAATACACAGAATCCTCGTCGTTAATTTCTTTTCCTAGGCGTCGAATGAATGAGCTTGGAGTCCATACTTGCCCACTCTCCAATTGTTCGGCCAACATGGCGTCAAGGATGGGGGTAAGCCAATCCTCAAACTTGCAATAGTTGTCGTTGGGAACAATCAGGTTTCCAATCCGGTTCATTCCGCGCTTGCGCAGGTCAGCGCCGTCGATGTTGAAATCGGCCAGGTACGTTTTTCCAAGGCATTTGATAAAATCCTCCTCGATTCCGCCGGCGGTCGTGACGAGGACAGAAACGTGCTTGTGTTTGACTACATGCAGGATGACCTCACGGAGACCAGACGATATGAGATTGGACGTATAGCCAAGAAAGACATTGCAGCGCGTTTCGGCGCGAATCGCAGGGTCCAAATACTGCTCGGACTCATCAGGAGATATTGAATCATCCGAGAGGCGCCATTTACGCTATAGAAAGTTAGCCGGGTTGCAAAATATAACTGGAGGCCCACCATGTTGTTCACGATATTTATCGCCTGCCCAAGACTGGTCGCCTGGAATCCGATGCGCTCATAACTTTTGAGAAGTGCTTGGAGGGACTGAGGCAAATCAAAATTAGGCCCTTGAACGGACACCGCATCATCTGGTATAGGCGCGGAGGGCAGTAGGATTGCTGCTGAGGCGCCGGCCGGAACAGTGGTGGATGTCCAGGAGGACATGGTGGTAACGCGCAACTCTGCGCAACTTGTGACTTTTCGTGACTTGTGACTTTTATATATTTCTGAAGCACTGCTTCAAGCAGCCAGCGCGTTCGCAGCCAGTATGGAGGAGTCTCAGGAAGGGCCGGTTTCCATTCCCCTTCCGCTCTCCCCGCCGCCAGAGGAACCCCAGACTGCGATTCTCGACGCCGTGGCGTCCCAGGACCAGTCTCTTCCCACAAATTCTCCATTACACGCTGAACCGCAGCAAGAGCCACTCCCGATAAAGGCTCCCAGCGGCGAACATGCCCTTTCGCCGGCACCATATGCTGCAGAAGGTCATTCCGAATCCCAGGCAGAACAGCCCTCGTACAACGTCGCGGTCGACGCGTCTCCGGAAGCAGAACCCGGCACTCCTGGTTTCCCTCCCACACCCCCCGCCAAATCCATCCCTCTACCCCAATCATCACCTCAATATCCCAAGACAAATGGGTACCACGAGTCACCGACTACGCCAACAGTAGCGCAGGGCTCCTCCGCCGACCGTAGACGGTCTCTGACCATCTCCAAAGGCCACACTGTGTCCGTTGTGCTCATTTCATCCGCACTGGAAACAATTGCGGCTTCCAAGGAAGCCAGACGATCTGCACCACTCCGTGATAGCACACAACGCGCTCTGGAGATGGTCCGCGCAAATCAGGGCGGCGACCGTCCTCGAGAAATATTTGAGCCATTAAGGCTGGCTTGCGAGACACGAAACGAAAAACTCATGATTGCCAGCTTGGACTGCATATCAAAGCTGATATCTCACTCATTCTTTGTCGAATCCTCTCCGTCTACTTCTCACCACGGTCTCCCTTCCCCTCCCGCATCCCCAAATCCGCTAGGCCGAAACTCCACTGCAGAATCGTCACAGGCTAACCTAAACCACCCTCCCTCTCTAGTAGACCTCGTTGCTAACACCATCGCCGCATGTCACTCAGAAACCACTCCGGAGCCAGTATCCTTGCAAATTGTCAAGGCTCTGCTCTCACTCGTCCTATCTTCAACCATTCTAGTACACCACTCTTCTCTGCTTAAAGCAGTACGGACCGTCTATAACGTGTTCCTGTTGAGCTCGGATCCGGTCAACCAGATGGTAGCGCAGGGTGGCCTCACTCAGATGGTCCACCACGTCTTCACTCGCTGCAAAGTGAGCGCGGCAGTTCCCTCCTCTGATTCTGTGCACTCTGCTACGACGGACGGCGTTCGGACACCTTCTAAAGAAAAATTCGCCCGTGAAGCGAGCGAGGGATCTGTAGAGGTGGAAACGGACAACAGTGAACTTGGGTCGCAGTCTGAACATCAAAACGGTGTTGAGTCGTATCATGAGGCCAATGGTGTGCATAGCACCAGCCCACCACCCGCATCGTACGTCGCATCTTCATGGATTGATTTCGTTCTGAGTCTTCCCGATCAGAGAAACCGTTGTAGAGAGGAGTTCAATTGAAGCACCCTATGATTTTGAAGGGCAACATGACAATCACGAGCTGAACATCAACGATCTATTTATCAAAGACGCGTTCCTGGTGTTCAGGGCACTATGTAAATTAACCATGAAGCCGTTGAATACCGAAAGGTATTTATCTCGAATTATGCTGCGACACGACGAGCTAACGTGGAACAGCGAACGTGATCTCAAGTCGCACGCTATGCGGTCGAAACTGCTGTCCTTGCATCTCGTTCTGACCATACTCAACTCTCATATGCCACTGTTTGTGGACCCGTCGGCCATCATATATTCCAACAGTTCGCACGAGGCGACAACCTTCGTTCAGGCCATCAACCAATATTTATGCCTGAGTCTGAGCCGGAACGCCGTGAGCCCGGTACCTCAAGTATTTGAGATCAGTGTAGAAATATTCTGGCGGGTTCTGTCTGGTATGCGTACCAAACTCAAGGTAAGCGAAAAAAATGTGTTCTTATTTAATTAACTGGTACCCTATTATAGAAAGAAATCGAAGTTCTTCTGCATGAGATCTTCATTCCCATTCTCGAGATGCGTACATCTACCCTCAAGCAGAAAGCTGTAATCCTCGGCATGCTGTCCCGCCTATGCCAGGATCCCCAGGCTCTGGTTGAAATATATCTCAACTATGATTGCGACAGTGAAGCGGCGGATAATATCTATGAACAGTGAGTGGCTTACTTGTTTTCTCTAGGCAAAGTTAATCCCGATTATCAGCCTCATGAATATCATCTCTAAGATCGGTAGTATGCCCTTCGCAGCTGCTCCGCCCAAGGCCAACGAGCCCCCTAGCCCTGCACTTAGTCCAACAGTCAAAAACCATGGTGCTGTCCCGCCGTCCCTGAGCACCTCTGCTCTTTCAGTTTCCGGAACAATGGACACAACAGTGATGGGTCTATCCGAGACTCAACTTAAGCGTCAAGGGCTCGAATGTCTTGTCGCTGTGCTCCGATCTCTCGTGGCTTGGGGGACTACTTCTGGCAAATTGTCTGATGACTCTCTCGCAACGCCCTCCCGGTCACATCACAGCGAAGACGCGCGGAGGGACTCCATGGCACCAGATCAGTCCGTCGACAAGCTCTCGGCTGGGACTAGTGTGGAGGCCCTTCGCCAACCCACTCCAGACCTCGTTGACGATCCCAGCAAGTTTGAAAGTGCTAAGCAGAAGAAAACAACACTGCTTGAAGGCATTAAAAAGTTTAACTTCAAGCCCAAACGTGTAAGGTTCTCTAGATTATCATCCATCGCCTCAATTCACAATTCTTAGGGTATTCGATTCCTCATCGACACTGGATTGATTCCTAGTGATTCTCCGCAAGATGTTGCGAATTTCCTCTTGTCAACCGACGGTTTGAACAAGGCCATGATTGGAGAATATCTTGGTGAAGGGTAAGTACTGTTTGGCGCATCGTTGTCAATCCGCTTTGCTTAATCCTCTCTCAGCGACGAAGAGAACGTTGCGACAATGCACGCCTTCGTGGACGCCCTCGAATTCAAAGACCTTGCATTCGTAGATGCCTTAAGGCTGTTCTTACAATCTTTCCGTCTTCCCGGAGAAGCTCAAAAAATCGATCGCTTCATGCTTAAATTTGCCGAGCGCTATATCGACGGTAACACGCAAACTCCATTTGCGAACGCGGGTGTGTACAGTATATTTATTCGTCCAAAGCTAAGTCATGTACACAGACGGGGCATATGTCCTGGCCTACTCCGTTATCCTGCTCAATACGGATCATTACAATCCTCAGGTCAAAAAACGCATGACGAAGGCCGACTTTGTCAAGAACAATCGCGGAATCAACGACAATGCTGATCTTCCAGAGCAGTTCTTGTCCGACATTTACGATGAAATTGCCTCCAACGAAATCCGGATGAAGGATGAAGTTGAAGCCGCTATCGGCACCCCCGCTGCAGGGCCGGGTCTGGCCAACGCTCTCGCTAATGTGGGACGAGATTTGCAAAAGGAAGCCTATGTTCTACAGTCCAGCGGCATGGCCAACAAGACAGAGGTAAGGGCCGCAATCCTTTGATAACTCGTTTTTTCATTTCCGGAAATGTAGGCTCTATTCAGAACCATGATGCGTACACAACGAAAGGGAAGCAAAGCTGGCGATCAATTTTTCAGCGCTTCACACTTCGTACACGTTCGCCCCATGTTCGAAGTTGCCTGGATACCTTTCTTGGCCGGTCTTTCCGGACCTCTCCAGGACACCGATGATCTTGAAGTCGTAGAGCTATGCCTGGATGGTTTCAAGAACGCTATCCGCATCGTCTGCTTCTTTGACCTCGAATTGGAACGGAATGCTTTCGTCACAACTCTGTCCAAATTTACGTTCTTGAATAATCTCGGAGAGATGAAGACTAAGAACATGGAGGCTATCAAGACACTGCTGGACGTTGCTGTCACCGAGGGGAATCACCTCAAGGGGTCTTGGCACGACGTCCTTACCTGCGTGAGCCAACTGGAACATATGCAACTTATAAGCGGAGGGACCGAGACTGAATCTGGACGAAAAGGGTAGGTGGTATTTGTGTCTAACGGAGAATGGTTCTGAGTACGTTTGGTCCTTAGGCGCGCAAGAAAACTCCCGACGGAAGAACTGGCAAACGAGAGCAGATCAACGCATATCACTGTTGCAACAGACATGGTGTTCTCCTTGAGTCACTTTTTGTCTGGGGTATGTTTACGAGGGGTGCACGACTATCCTTCTGATATTCTTTTGGCCTATACAGACTGCTATCGTAGATTTCGTCCAAGCCTTGAGCGATGTCTCCTGGGAAGAGATTCAGTCCTCCGGCCTCTCTCAACATCCTCGACTATTTAGTCTCCAGAAGCTCGTCGAGATCTCGTACTACAACATGAACCGGATCCGTCTCGAATGGTCCAATTTGTGGGACATCCTGGGGGAACATTTCAATCAAGTGATTCTTCGCTTCTCGACTGCTTACCAGCTTTGACCTGACCAGGAAATCTTTTTCAGGTATGCTGTCACAATAATCCTCATGTTGGTTTCTTCGCTCTGGATTCGCTTCGTCAACTTGCGATGAGATTCCTTGAGAAGGAAGAATTACCGCATTTCAAATTTCAAAAGGATTTTTTGAAGCCATTCGAGCACACCATGATCCACAACGCCAACCCTGATATTCGCGATATGGTAAAGTCCTCTACGTTTTCCATTCTAAATATACTCAGTGTTTGGTAGGTTTTGCAGTGCCTCCAACAAATGATACAGGCGCGAGTGCAAAATATGCGGTCTGGTTGGCGCACCATGTTCGGGGTGTTTCAAGCTGCGTCGAAAGTCCTCACTGGTTTGTGCTTTCAATATCTCATCCCGACGCGGTATACTGACGTTCCCCCTAGAGAGAGTAGCGACCTCGGCGTTTGAAATTGTCACCCGTCTCAATAAGGATCACTTCAACGCCATCGTCCGTCATGGCGCCTTCGCCGATTTAACTGTCTGTATCACAGATTTCTGTAAAGTCAGCAAATATCAGAAGATCAGCCTGTTGGCCATTGCCATGCTCCGCGGGGTCATTCCAGTAATGTTGGACTGCCCTGAATGTTCTTGGACGTCTCCGACAACAGCTATGGATGACAATATGATCAAATACTGGTATCCTGTGCTCTTCGGTTTCTACGACATAATCATGAATGGCGAAGATCTAGAAGTCCGGAGGCTGTCAGTTCCTTCTCTCTTGGTAGAGTCAATTTCTCATTGATCACATAGGGCATTGGAATGCCTTTTCAAGACCTTAAAGGACTATGGCTCCGACTATCCTGTAGACTTTTGGGACACCGTGTGCCAGGAGCTTCTGTTCCCCATCTTTGCTGTCTTGAAATCAAGCCAGGATGTATCGCGATTCAGTACTCAAGAGGATATGAGCGTCTGGCTTTCAACAACCATGATCCAGGCCCTCCGTGATTTAATTGACCTCTATTCATATCATTTCGAGATCTTAGAAAGGTTTCTGGACGGCCTCCTCGACCTACTCTGTGTTTGCATATGTCAAGGTGCGTTTGTGTGCTCTGTGTTTAGTGCTGCTCTCAATTAAGCCCAGAAAACGACACCCTGGCGCGGATTGGGACATCATGTTTGCAGCAGCTGTTAGAGAACAACGTTGGGAAGCTGAGTCCTGCTCGGTGGGACCGAGTGGCTACAACCTTCGTAAAACTGTTCAAGACCACCACACCGCACCAGCTCTTCGACGAGAGTCTCAGGGTTGAAATTGATGGTCCCAGTCCGGAACTTTCCGAGACAACAGGTGAGTTCCCGACATAATGCAACAAGAAGTTTCTTTGAACGTTTGCATCAGAGCTGAACGGACAAACGATTCTACCTGCCCCTCTTTCTCCCAGTGGCGAACGACCGAGACCTGACGCTCAATCGTCAAGTGCTGAGCGGCGGCGAATTTTCAAGCAAATAATTGTCAAATGTGTTCTGCAGCTCCTCCTCATAGAGACGACCAATGATTTGCTTCGAAACGACAAGGTCTACAACACAATACCGCCAGAGCACCTCTTACGGTTAATGGGTGTCCTCGATCACAGTTATCAATTCGCACGAATGTTCAATGACGATAAGGAGTTGAGGACGGGGCTGTGGAAAGTCGGTGAGTCGACAAGTGACAAAAGTTTGGTCGGAGTATTGATCGCCGTACAAGGGTTCATGAAGCATCTCCCGAATCTCCTGAAACAGGAATCGAGCAGTGCATCTTGCTTGGTGCATATTCTGCTACGCATGTATTACGATTCACGCTCTGAACACCAAGCCGCTCGCCCACAAATCGCTGACCGATTGATGCCGTTAGTCTAATTTCGCTCTCTTCTTTTGTACTATCTAACCACCCGTGATACCTTAGGTTGAGTCTCGGAGTACTGCAGGATTACAACAAACTGCGGCCGGACACCCAAGCCAAAAACATCGTCGCTTGGACACCCGTCGTAGGTGAAATCCTGAGCGGTTTTTGCCAATTCGACGACAAAGTGGTGCGTCACGACTGTCACGATTCCAGTAACTTGTATTGAACTGCCTTTTCAGTTTGCACGGTATTTGCCGGCCATTTATCCTCTCGCGACAGATTTACTGGGCCGAGACGTGGGCCCTGACCCGCAAATACGACAGTATCTCAGGACCTACTTCGTCCGTGTCGGCGTCTGTCAGGGAATTCTGGATCCCGGGGCGTCTTAGCGCTGACGGTTACATTACATATCTCGCTTCTGTATAATCCTCCGGAATAATATTTAGTATAGAGACAAAGCCGGAAAAATCAGTGGTAACCCCCGTATCCACCTTGGTATCCGCCCGCCCAACCAGTAGGTTGAGCTATCATGGCTGAAAGAAGTCAGTAAGAGGCAATGCCATTGGAGAGGGTGGATGCATACGATTGGGTCTCAGCGCATCATATCGGTCTGGAGGTGGATCAGAAGCCTGGAAGGGAAACAACGGGTAACTCACCGCTGGACTGTGGAGCATTGTCTTCATTTCCCAGGGTCCCAGCCTTCATTTGCGCAAAAATATTGGCTGGATTGGTGTTGGTAGCTGGAGGAAGTGGTGGTACAGGCGGAGGAGAAGAGAAGCCGTTCGTATTATTGAATGGCGCCTGGTTGAATGGCGACTGATTATTAGAATTGTTGAATGGCGGCTGGCCGAAACCAGTAGGATCTATTCCAAATGATTAGTCCGTGGATACGATACTCATAAGGACAAAGAAACTGACTACTCTGCACAAAGCCATTTGCGTTGCCGTTGAAAGTTCCGAATGGCGCCCCCGTGGGCTGCGCCGATATAAAAGACGGTTGGAAGCCGGTGGGCTGCGTTTGCAGCGGCCCCTGCGCACCAGGAAAACCCGTGGGTTGCGAAGACAAGAACGACGGCTGCATTGGTGGATTCGAAAAGGGATTGGCAAAGGGAGACGTCATTGTCGGCGCAGCACCAGGGCGCGTCGGTATGAAGTTATTGAATCCCGTTTGTGTGGGAATCAACGGAGCCAACAGCGCTTGGTTGGCGGGCACGGGCGCGAACGGCCCACGGGGGCCATTGTACGCGGGCTGTTGCTGGGGCTGCGGGGAAGGGCTGGGGAGGAAGCCCGTGCGTTGGTTGTTTAAGTGTTGGCCAATGGGTATTGGCGATGAGCCCATGCCCATACCGGAGACGTAGCCAGTGGGGGGAGTGCTGATCGGCTGTGTGGTGAACGCCACCGAAGGTGTAGGGCTAGGCTGCATCGTAGGATTCTGAGATTTCAGCGCCTGGAGCCTGGCGAGCTGGTCGAATACGTCGGATTCGGTTGTCTTAGCGAGGCTGGGGGGTGACTGGACGGCAGGCTGGACCGCCTGAGCAACAGGTTGCGAAGGTGCGACAGGCGCGGGTGCTGGCGTAGGCACGACTGCTGCAGCAGGAGGTGCTGACGGCGGTCTGGGCGCCGCAACAGGTGGCGGCGACACGACCGTCGCAGGGGGCTGGGTGGAGCTCGGCCTGTTTGTCCACGCATCGTCGTCGAAGCCACTCGGCTTGGGCGGCTGCGCCGAGCTAGACCGCGGCGGCCCCTGTACAGTTGTCGGGGTAAGAACCTGCGGTGAACTCGTTCGCTGGATCTCTTCAGAACCAGCCGAAATGGCCGAGATGTCGACCGTCGCTGGAAGACTCTTGGTCGGCTGCGGTCTTCCTCGTCGCGGTGCCTTGAGCACCCCACCAGGCTGCGTGAACAAATTCGGGGGACTCTTCGTAGGTCCCTCGTCAATCGGCTTCCTTTCCGCTGGCCGCCGCTTGTCGATCGCTTTGCTGACACGGATGATATCGCCCTCACGCAGGCCGAGCGACCGCATCGTCGAGTCTGTGATATCCAACAGAATACTCTCGTCGATCTTGTCCCGCTCAAAGGACTGTGCATACCGCGTGCAGTCGTCCAGCTCGCAACCCGCACTGAGGAAAAAATCAAACCAGTCGACTGTCGGCTTCTTCGCCTTTGGCTGTTGGTGAGAAAGTGACAACTCCTTGGCCCGCGCAAGCGGTAGGTCGTCGTCGTCGGCTGGTCTCTGCGGAGCCGGTGCGGTCCCAGATCTAGACTTCCGACTCGTAGCCTTCTCTACGTACTTCATATCCTCAATAGACATCTTCTCTGCAGGGACCTCTACGATGACGCCGTTGGTCTTGTGCAGACGCAGCTTGCCGTTGTTGAATCCAAGGAAGGCGGCGTCGACGCGGAATTGGCCGGTGCGATCATGCCAGACGCGTACGCGGTCGGGCGGGGGAACTGCAGGCAGAGGTCAAACTTTGTTGCATGGCTGCAAACGTGTGCTCACGAGCAGCAGGATCCAATGACGTACGGGAACCATCCGATTTCTCTTTCTTCTTGGGTTCCGGCGGAGTGCGCCTAGAGAAACAACATGAGCGATAACTTGAGCGGAGACTAAACAAGCGCACCCAGCCGGGGGAGGCGATGCTTGCTTTTCAGCGCGCGCCTTGGCTGCCTCGGCCTGCGCCTTGCGTTTCGCGCGCTCCGCTTCGGCAGCCTCTTCAGCAGCTTTGGCCCGTTTTTGTGCTTCCAGCTTTTTGCGCTCTTTCTCCGCACGCTCCTTCGCCTTCTCCTTTGCCTGGCGTGCGGTCTCGGCACGCTCAGCGCGTTCGCGCTCCTCGGCCACACGAGCAGCCTCAGCCGCACCATCATCTTCCTCTCCCGACTCTGGTTCTGGTTCTGGTTCTGGCTCCGGTTCTGATTCAGCCTCTCCATGTGTCGCCGGAGCGCCGGAGCCGCCCTCATGTACATGTTAATTGTCACTTCGGAAAGTGATGACGGGTGTCTCACCTCGAGATACGAAGCAGGGACGACTCCTTCCCGCCCCTGCGCATTGCGGCATTTCCACCACTCGTCACCGTCCTTCTCAAGGACGACAAGACGCTCGCCTTCAGAGACAGAAAGCTCGTCTACTGCGTCAGCACTAAAGTCATACAGGACCGTCGCCATGCCGTCATCGCCCGCACCCTCTTCCTCGGCGGGCTCCTCTTCTTCTTCATCCCCCTCATCTGGGACTGGGATCACAGTCGGGGACTCGGGCGCAAAGTGGACCGTGGCCTTCTTCGCTTCCTTCGGGGGGGTGCTCTCGCGGTGGGTCGAGGATCCCGGCGCGGGGGAAGTAGTGGGGGACGGAGCGGAAAGCTGTTTGGAGGACTCGAGCTTGGCGACGATGGCGTCGCCGTTGTCCTTGGAGCCCACGCTGAAGTGGAGGTTGACAGGGTTCGGGCCGCCGACATCGATGTGGACGTGCTTGGACTTTTCGACAGTGATGTTGGTGATGTGGGCGGTCTGCCATTTCTGTACCGGCGTCTGTGGAGAGATTGAATTAGTACGCAAGTGTATGTACGCGTAGACGCACCTTGTCAGACTCGCTCGCAAAGAACACGGCGCCATTGCCGACTCCGAGGGTGCCTTTCTTCTTCTTGCCTTTCTTGTCGACCTCAGAAACGGACCAGGTCTTGATGTCGTCGGCCTTGATCTTGGTCGAGGCGACTCTGGCTGCGGGGTCTACGTAGGCGGGCTTCGGGGGCTACGGAGCAATAAGATGGTGCTCTAAGACGGCGACCGCGCACGCACCGAATCGGGCACGACAATCGCTGGTGCAGACGCCTCTACTTCCTCACTGGACGTCGCCTCCACGTAGTTTGCGGGGACAAAACCAGCCTTGCCGCCATCTTCATCTGTCTGAACTAGGAGCCATTCCTCCTCAGTGTCAAAGACGAGGAGAACCTGGTCCCGGTAATAGAGAGTTCGCCCGGCGCATTGGCTTCATAGTCGTACAAAGCCTTTACGGTCGATGTATGGTCCGCCTGTGCGTGCACAGTTGGTCAATGACGAAGTCAAGACAATTCACAGTTTAACGCACGGGCTCAACGTATGCGGCGGGGACAAGACCCTCGGGGGTCTCCTCCTCCTGCGACTCTCCCTTGACCTTGACCTTCCACCAGCTAAGATATTGTTAGACTGCAGTCAGGCAGGCAGGAAAAACAGGTATGTACTCGGCATCGACTCTCTCCTTAAGGAACAAAAGCTGATTCTCCTTGATGGTTATCTCCTCGTCTGCGCCAGGGTCGGGCTCGTAGTCGTATGAGGCCTTGAGAACGGCCAGATAATGGTGCTCAGCCATCGTAGTCTGGTGCAATGATGCGCTTCGTCCAAATAAAGCACAGAATGATCAAACATGCATCTATGTGCTCACTCGTGAAACAACATCGCAGTCAGGATATTATACATAGCATATGCACATTCGTACAACATTCACTGCATAGGAATACTGACTCTAGATGAACGTACAGTTTCCTTAGGCGTTGACAGTCATGTTCGCAACTCCGTCGGTGGCCTCCTCGACGGACCCCTCAATGAGCTTCGTGACCTGCGTGCCGGATTCGTCAACCACAAAGTGACATCTAACAGGGTGCAAGGAATCCAACCTTTCCAATCGCTATTGTTCGACCCTCATCTCGTAGGGTAAACCGCCCCAGCTGCGGATAGTCTGCAAAGCGCTCGACGCAAACCGGCGCAGAGGTCTCGATTAGTGCTACGATCTTTTGTCCCCTCTTCGCGAACTGTGGCGGCTTGCGGGACTTGCGCCCCGTTGCCTTGTCAAAGTAGTGTAACAGCGCCTGCGGAAATGAATATGAGGCCCTCAGACCAAACAGGTTGCGCGCACCGGCAGCGTAACCTCCTCCGATAGCGTATGGATGTGCATCACTGCCGAGTACCCCGCACAAATAATGCTCTTGTGCTCCAAAATCGCGAGCTCCGCCTGGAATTGTCTCACCGCATGTATAGGCTTCTCGGGGCTCGTCAACATGAAGCCTGGGCTGATGTCCTCGTCTTCCACGCCCCGCAGGCGGATGCGCACGTTGTCGCCGCACAGTGCAACGTTCACCTCCTCCTCCATTTCGTTGTAGATCGCGGCCACCTCGACGGCGGTCTTATTCGGCATGAGGATGAGATTATCGCCCTTGCGGATATGCCCCGACTCGAGCTTGCCGACGACGATGGTGCCCATGTCCTTGTATTTTTCGGCGACGGGCATCATGAGGGGCGCGTTGACTTTGCGGTCAACCATAGGCATATGGTCGACGTGTTCGAGGAAAGAGGTGCCTCTGCACGAATCAAGTAAGCACCAGCGAAAATTTTCGAAAGAAATAGAGACTCACGTCCACCATGGCGCGACGGTCTTGCTCACACGATCCTTTAAATTGACGCCGGTATACGCAGATACGGGAATAAAAGTGACATCGGTCTTGGGGTTGAAACCCGCGGCACGCACGAACGGAATCAGCTTGTCCCTGATTTCCTCGTACCGGTCCTTGTCCCAGTTGACCGTCGGGTCGTCCATTTTATTGATAGCGATAATGAGCTTGGAGACGCCCGCGGTCTTGACCAGCATGATGTGCTCACGCGTCTGACCGCCCTTTTCGAAGCCGGTCTCGAACTCACCCTTGCGCGCGGAGACGACTAGGATGGCAATGTCCGCCTGGGCGGCGCCGGAGATCATGGAGGGGACGAATGTCTTGTGTCCCGGCGCGTCTAGAATGGTGTATCGGCGGAAGGGTGTCTCAAAGTAGGCGCGGCCGACCTCTACGGTCTTGCCTTTGGCGCGCTCCTGAGGCGTGGAGTCCAGGGCCCAGCTGAGGTACCAGCTCTCGCGGCCCGCCTCTTTGGCCTCACGTTCATACTTCTCCATTGTTCGCTTGTCGACCATGCCGGTGAGGAAGAGAAGGTTGCCACCCATGGTGCTTTTGCCAGCATCGACATGGCCGATGAAGACGATGTTGAGATGCTCCTTGACTGTCAGGCGCAAATAAATAATGGCACGCGAGGGGATGCGAGATACATACCATCGCCGTACAGATCTTCCAGCACTGCGTCGTCTGCAACGGTACGAACCTCCTTGGCAATTGCGGTCGTGTCTGTCTTGCTCTTTTCGGTGGAAAAGGTCTTGGATGGAGCGGCTGGTGGGGCCGTCTTGACCACAGAAGCCGCCGGGGGTGCAGCAGCAGCAGCAGGTAGAGGAGCAGGAGCAGACGAAGTCGGTTTAGCTCCGCCAATGTTCAAAGAAATAGTAGGAGGCGGTCGGGGTGTCTCTGTCTGCTCTGGACGCTCTATGGGCGCCGGAGGGGGCTGTGTGGGCTGCTGGGGGGCAACGAAGCTTCGTCCCGGAACGAATTCAAATGCGCCAGCGTTGAGTTTGCTCATGATGGAAGAAAAGGAAGATGGGTAATGTGTTTATTGCAGAAAACAGGGCAAACGGAGAAATATGTAGGGCACGCGGAACCGTGCAAGTGCAAGGACCCGGCAAATGTCGAAGCAAGAAACTCGTCTGACTTGGTATTGACTTGAGACGCCTACTATTTGGTCAAGCGCATCAATTCTACGGAACCGCGCTGCAACATCACCGCTACAGTATGGGCACTATATATTCTTGGCCGAAGACTACATGTTATCATATAAAGGGTGACGGTCTACAAGAATTATCCTGAGCGTCCTAGTAAGTAATGAAAATTTTCGCCTTTTGAAGGGTGGATTCGGAGTGGCTGTGCTGTCCTGTGTTGGCCGTCAAAGACGCGCCTTGGCTTCAGCTTTGATGGCAGATCTCCGCGCCCTTCTCGCTGCTGGCTTGTGCATCATCGAGTCCACAGAAAATGTTTCGCATGACCTCAAATCTGTTTTGGCGTCACGCCTGACTCAATACTACGCGCGTCTAGAGCTGCATACCACGCTCAATGGCTCAGAAACGCTGCAAATGCTTGAGTTGACCACAGCAGCGGAAGCGCTCAACCTCCTTGAAAGAATACACAGAGTCCTGGACACCGAGGACGCGCCTGTTGGAACACGCGATCTCGCCGAGTTACGCACCTTGGTCGCGATCACGTTCAAGTGGGGCGTCGACGTTCTTTTCACGCGAGCAATGCTAGCGTGGCCAAGCAAGGCCCAGCGTGCTCGGACGCAGACAATCGACCTTACGAACGCTCCAGAGGACCTTAAACTTCTGTGCAGCACGGTGTCCCGTCTGTTGGATATGACCACCTCGGTTACTTTCGTAACAGCCACACTACTGAACCGGCATCTCGATCAGCTTTTGAGACCATGCATAGCTATTGGTTGGCTACCCAAAGCTTTTGCGTCCGATTCTGCACTGGAGTCGATTAGGCCTAGGACGATACGCCTCCTCGACAGGTACGTCTTGAATCGATTCATGTATCATCGATAATTTTCAAATCTCGTCAGTCTGCCTCCGTCTCAGACCATCGCTGCTCTAGGAGCCGTATTGTCAGTCAAGCCCTGCCCCCCTCATGTCTACAAGTCGTGCACATCGCTCCTCAGCAAGCAGTTATTACGACCTGGCGGCGTCCGTGGACTGTGCGCTGCTGTATTCGGAGAGGACGCTGACGAAGTCCAATTGGACAAAATCGAACACGTTGCTCGTGTGCTGACGACTTCTCCAGCAGGAATATCGGCGGAGGTGAGAAACTGGGGTGATTCTGTTGGTCGCAAGCTGACAATGTCCAGCTTTATTTCTCTACTATCACCCCGAGGATCCTTGAGCTGCTATCGGACAGTGCTCCCACGTCGTATAGACGCGCAGCAGCTTTCTCACTATCCCGTATGCTCACAATGCCGACATCCTCTGTGGTGCTTTCATTCCTCCATCCACCATTTCTTGCCGTCAATTCAGCGTCATCACCCCGCGCAGCTCTGTCCACAATCATGGCACTCGTCACAAACACTGACCCTTCTCCAACCCTCATATCTTCTCTTCTGTCGCCCATCGTATCTGCCTTGTATTCGCTGTTGTACCACCTCGACCAAGTCAAGACGTCCGATCCAAGCCTCAAGGAAATGCTCCGGGGACTGCTTGGGACGTGGGGAAGGGTTGTCGGTGCCACTGAGGCATTAGCAGTTTCGTGGTCTGTCATTGACGGTCAAGGCGGCGAATGGCGAGTAGATCTGGAAGGTCAGATCAGCCGCCTTGACAAGTGAGCAACGCTGTCCGGCACTTTCATGCACACTTACCGCGTTGTAGATCTGAAAAGCCAGCTCTGCTTTCACTACTAACCCCCGCGGACGATGATGATATTGACCTTGACAGCAATATCCTGGATCTGTACCCAGATCCTGCACATTTCGTTCGTTTCTTGAAATCTATGCAACGCACAGATGTATGCTCCGATCTTTTTGTGCGGTTATTGGAATCCTATCGTGATTCCAAGGCGGAGACCGATGTCGATCCCACACGGTGCGTCACTTCAATAGGTGTTTACTACTTTTAATGATGTTCAGAACACTGCTTTACCTCCAACTAGTCGTTCAAATGCAGACTCAGCTTTCCGACGGGCCCTCTACTATCCTTGGAAAACCAACACACATTTTATCCTTCGTGAAACATGCTCTGGAGTCCGAGCGTCCGGAACCTGAGACAAAGCCTGTCGACACCAATATCCTCAAGTTCGATCTCGAGAAATCTGATGATTCCGACGAAGGCGACAGTGACGACGACACACCGGGCGCTGACATTATTGGCCCAGGCGACGAAATGATCGAGACGTCGGTCAACTTACTTCTCGCGGTGCTCGAAGGTTAGCCGCTTATACTGGCTCTGGTCCCGGTCCTGATCAATATAGCCAATGAGGACCTCTCTACGAGAAATGCACCGGTCCTCAATGAAATATTCTCCTTGCTAGAGCCACTGTCCAACTCGAGGTCGACTTCCCTTCGGTCGTTGGCGCGAGAAGCACGACTGGTATTAACTGCTCGTTTGGCCTCGACTTCAGCACCGAAATGGAGCGCTCGCGAAGAGAACCACACTCAAGAGATTTATCAAAAGGCTCTCAAGCTCCTTCAAGATCCTATACTGCCTGTCAGAGCTCACGGACTCTTATTACTTCGACAGCTCGTCAGCCCGCAAAAGGCCCAAGGGGCAAAAATGTTGGATCCGGCACTGATTCCAGCGATTCTGTCCATATTTCTACAATCTGTAGAAGACGACGATTCGTACATGTTCCTCAATGCCGTGCAAGGTCTTGCGGCAATGGTGGATGTATACGGTAAAGATGTGCTCAGAGGGCTCATGAAGGAGTACAGTCGAGGCATGGATGGGCTTGGTGCCAGTACTATGACCCAACACGACGTGGACATCCGCATCCGAATCGCCGAAGCACTTGCGTCTGTGATTAAAAGGTGTGGCTCTGCGTTACCTGCGTTCAGTAAGTCGTTGGCTTGAAACAAGGCTGGTAGCTCACAGCTTCAAGTTGATCTTTTGGTGCCCCCATTATTCCACGTCGTTCGGTCGTCAGAGGTTCCCACAACCATTCGAACTTCAGCGATTTCCTTGCTGGCTGAATGCGAAAACACTTGTTCGGTGGCCTTGATTCCATACGTCACCGACCTCTCAGAAGCCATGGTTGATTTGCTTCAAATTCAGAGTTCATCCACCACTCTGGCAGAGTCAGAGGACACCAGCCCCACCTCAGCGAATTCAAAGTTGCCCTCGTTTCGACGAGCAGCGGTCCATTTTCTTGGGCTCTTGATCCGTGAAACCACCAGACAAGTATACGACTCGTCGCATTACGAGTTAGGGACAGTGTTTAAGCGCATCAGGACGACCTTGGCGTATATTTCTGCGACTGACAGCGACACAGTGGTCAGGGTAATGGCACGAGAAGCCGTAGAGGCCCTCTCAGAATTGGAAGAAGCCAGACGCATGGTGGTGGTGGGCAATACATGAATAGTTATACAATAAAATAAATATCTACCTCGTATCTGTCTCAGATGCGGAGAACTTGAGACAACTGAGTCAATAAGAAGGTATGTTGATCTAGGTTTTATTCACCAAGGTGTCCACCGCACCTCACTTGTCAAGGAATGAGCTGCGGCTGGAGAAAACCAAGGGGTCTATGCGCTCGAAGGATTGCTGACTACTCGGCTGATTTCGTCAATTCGCCGACGGAAATTCTTCCAGTTTGAACGGCCGACGAGAAGATATGGCGAGTGATCATTCGTCGCGTCTGTAGGCGCGTCTAGCTTCAAAAATGGGTTGCTAATCGCCGAATAATACGCCATGTGGAGGGCTTTGAATATCTAGTAATGGCTTAGCTTCAACCGCAAGGGCTTTGGAAACCACGCACGAGATTGACTTCTACATCTCGGACAACGGAATCTGACAGAGCCAACGCAATAACAATCTTGACTTTGAGAGGCGTGATGTACCCGTAAACCGCGACGTCCTCCATAGCATACAGCAGACCTAGGTAGCATTCGGTCGACTTCCCTCCAGCCGCCACTGGTTAAATGGTTAGAAGGCGGAATTAAAGGACGAAGAAGCTTCAACCTCGCTCTTCTATCACGTCCAAACTTGTATGTGCAATGTAGTGGTACTTTATCGCATGGTCTTCTTGCTTGGCGAACGTGCGGATGAGTATAGGGTGGTTCTGAGGGGAGATGAATGCTACAGCATTGAGGACCTTCATTTCGGCGAAATCTTGGCTGCAAACGAGCTCCAAAACAGAGCAATGGTTGGCTTTATCACGGAAACCAAACAACCGCTTCGTGCCAAATTAGGAAGCTGTGCGATTCGGCGATTTGCGTCTGAAATGAGGAGAGCTGCAACCAGTGTTATAAAAGTAACCCTTATAATTATATATCAGGTACCTCTTCAAAGACTTTTGGTCATCCGTGTATGCCAGAGGATAGATATTTTCCTTTGAATATCGGAGGGGTGCCAACGATGGCGGCACATGAGTTTTAGTTCAATAATCTAATCGTCTGTGCTTCCCACAAGAATAGACAAGAATATAATAAAGGGGGCTCAGTTTCCCTGCATCTACTCAATTTCTCTCCAACAGCATCCTAAGCACGACAGAGCGCGACTCAGCTTCTACACCAATGAATATCAACGTGCTCATCAATTTACACCAAGTACTACTAGGTAGAGATGATTTAAGGTATGAGAGGAAGGAGTGATTCTTTTTGTACAGTATGATGAAGGAGTGGATACGGCATCGTTTTAGAGGGGTATAAAACGTCGCGTATGGGGATCAGAAGAATGCGCACGGGCATTATGCATGCGAACGAGGAAGTGTGTATCACTCACGAAAACCTGCCCGTTGCTTCGATAAAAGCTGCATAACGACCGAGGCGTAAAGCGGGTCATACATGCCGGCTTTCTTCGTGGCCACAATGACCGAGCGGCGTAGGGGTTCCCAGCTACAAGGAAAAGGTGAGCACATCACATGCTGGGGAGTCAATAAGTCCAAGTTGTAACAGTAGGCGTTCAGGTATGAGGGGAGGAATGAGGGATGTGGCCGATGCACAGCTGAGGAGGTTGTTTTTGCGTGCAATGATGGAGGAACAGAGAGCATAGAAAAGATGCTAGAGGAAGAGCATCTAGCAGGGTCAGTAGCGACCGAGACAGACACGAGGAGGTAAGAGGCGTGGGTGCAAGGTACAAGAGACAGTCATCACCAAAAATGTTGATCCCATCAAAGGGCCTCGTGACCGCGGCAAAGGCCGTCCAGCCTTGGACGCATCGCGCAAGCTGCTAAACGGGCGTTCCCAGCCCCGACCTACGCTCTCAAAGGCTTTCCCAGGCTGGGCGGATTTTTGAGGCCTTTTGGCCCTGGGAAGGTCTTAGGAAGCGCCTTGAGAGCGCTCTGCACTTTTGGTGATGGTCGAGTCGACGTCGATGGTAAGTAGTTGTCGCGTCACGGTTGGCACAATCTGTGACGACTGTGACATGCAACCCGATTCGGACATGCCAGTCGCCAAATCCGGATCCATCTATTCAGCAGATAATAGTGACCACTAGGCCAGGGTCGTTCAGAAAGTTGACGCGTGTAGAATAGTTATTCTCGGGGTGGGGTAGCGATAGGGTAGTGACAAAATATATTTTTTCAGATGTAACCCAAGCCGTCTTTAGCTCAGTTGGAAGAGCATCAGACTGTAACGGAAACCTGCCTGGCTCAAACAGGCGTTGAGTCACGTGACGACATCTGGGTGTCGCCTGTTCAATCCAGGCAAGACGGACTGTTTTGTGCGCGCTCCAGACATTTCTTTTGCAACGAGACAGCTTGCCGTTGGTCTGTGAATATTTTAGCTTATTTTCTACGCTAATTCAATAAAAATTGTCCGAGTTACAATCGTAATTGACTGTCCCACTGAGTGGTAGATCAGAAAATGGTCTCTCTATTAAAGTTTGACTTGGAGGGAAGTGTTTCGCAGAAGAACTGAGTAGATTCGGTGTAGTACTACGATTTACGAGAATTTAATTAAATATATTCAAATCGGTACAATGAGTCCGTGTATGTAGATATCCAGGGAGGTATAAGAGCATAGGAAGGTAAGTAGGAGACGTTCGAACAGATAGATAATATATATAAAATGCGGGCGACATCGCGCACGGCAGTAAGGTCCAGCCAACAATTCAACCATCCAGTACCGCGGGGCTGCTTCGGTTTGTTATTCCAAATAGCTATTCTTATTTGAGGAAGGTATTCTCAAGTATATTACTACAATCTGAGCCATGTTTGAGCCCTAGGATCGCAGACTGGGCCAGTACCGACTGCTGTATAATCTGCACTACCCGGAGACGGCCTACCAACATTTGGTCAGAGCTTTGGTATTGAAAAGTCAGTCTTACCTTCTTGGTGATCTCGTAAATCCGGCGTTGGCTCGCGAACAAGATTGCGGCAGTCAGAACGCTTTGAATAAGTTTGTTGCCGATGCCTTTGTAAAGCCCGTGAAGGCCTTCGTCTTTCAGAATGGTAAGAAGGCCATCTATTGCCGACTTGTATTTGAGAGCGTGTGCGTGTCCTGCTTGAAGACGGCTTTTCACGACGCTACGAATATGTTGGTAAGACCGAATTGGGCGAATCATGGAGCTCACATGTATGGATATGTCAAGGATGTGGCAACTATTGGTTCGATGAGTTCACCCCATTGAATAGAACGCGCTACGACCCACGAAGTTTGGCCAACGCGCCGAGTAGGAAGAAATCCCAGTCGGTCAGTACGGCAACCGCAGTAGCGAGCCCCGCAGCCCGTAATTTGGCCGTTCGTCTGGCGACGAGGAAATTCTTCATTTGCTCGAACGCAGTATACTGTAAGGAGGTCAGTGTACTACGAATCAACGGTTGATAATGGGAGGACCTGCAGAACAGGGTTGATTACAAGCACTAGCGCAGGACCAATTCCACGCCAGAATGCTCTGAGAAGTGTTGAGCTCAAGACACATGATCAATCTTAGAAAATTATTACTGAATACCGCCTTCCCGACTTACGGCTCGAACGGTTTCAAGAATTGAGAGCTTTTTCTTGCGTTGGTAAGGATCCAATGACGGCTCAGCGTTCAAGGTCTGCACAGCCTGCTTGGTCTGCCAAAGTCGCATAAGGAGCCAGATTAAAGTGTTGTCAAAAAATACCTGAACAACCCAAATTGGATTGCTGATGATTGTGGTTGCAGATCCTTTCATGATTCAAACGACACGTAGCGCACGGGAGCGAATACACCTACCAGCGATGATTCCCATTATAATGGACTCTCCGGTGGTCAGCGCTTTACCGCTTTGTGTCCATTTTCTTGCCCGCTCATAAAAGTAATAGTAGACGCTGATTCGAGCCGTGAACTCCAGAGTTGGGACGCGGACACTTCATACCCATTTGTCACTGCGATGCCTAACAGTCCGCTGTAAAGGCCGCTATAAATTCCCAAAGGACCTTCACGTTTGATAATGTCCACCACAGCCTGATAGGTGCTCTGCGTGCGTTCCAATGAGCTCTGACGTATGCGTTTGAAAGTGACCTTGCCTTGGATTCAGTTTTCGTTTCGACGGCGGCCCTGGTGGACAAGAAAATTAAAGGGCTTGACAAATGTCAGTGCGATTGAAAGACGCGAAACGAATTGCACACTAAGTAGCGGTCATCGCGACAATGCCGGCTGCTCCGCCCGCAACAGCATGAATGGCAGGAGATTCGCTCATTGTGAAGGTGGAGGCAGAAACAGAACGTTCACGTTTGTATTTGAAGGTAAAGACGGATATTAGATACAATCACATGCCATCACGGATCAGTTAACACGGAATTATTCACGGTCTCGCCTTGAATGCAGCTTGCATCTCCTTCAACAGCTTCTTCATCTCAGCCACGTCCGCCGCCATACCATTCGAGCTGCCTCCCGCAGTCGGTGTCTTACCAACATCGGAAATGCCCCCACCATCACTAAGTGTTTGTTTTCCATCGTCCAGCGAGAGCCACTGGTCTAGCTGCGCCATAATAGACTTCGCCTTGAGCCTAAAATGTGTGCGGATGATATCCGCGAAAGGTTCCGGCGGGTTTTGCAAGTTGCCGAGCATCTGCGAAAACATGTGGGTAAATAATGAGATGGTGTAAATACGCACCGCTGTCCTAACGACCATTCGTCGCACGTTGGCTGAATCTGCCGAAAGTTAGATCTTCCGCGAGACTACACAGGATCACTTACATGCGCGGGACTGCGGGGTTCCGGCGCTTCCTGCCCACCCCGGCTCATTGAGATAAGGTTCTTCGCAGAGGATCATGGATTGTATCGAAATGAGAACCTGCCAAAGACTGAGCGTTGAAATATACACAAATCAAGCCAATTACTTGGAGCAACGTCGACCTTCCAGAAACCCACCCCGGCCCTGTCCACGTTCCAAGCAGCGATAAACAGACCTTCCCGTCCTGTATATATTGTCAATATTGGTGAAACAGCATGGTCGTGGAGCGTACTGCATAGAGATTAGGATTAAATCGATATTTTCCGCCATTAGTCTGTTGTGAGTTAGCATCGGTAGGAGGCTCCTATGAAATCTCACCGTCATATACTTGACACTGGGAGGCGATTGGTTGTAGGCTGGACCAAGGAATATATCGAACAGATAGCTGTTTTTTGTATGAGTGCGGTCGACCGGATGAGATTCCAAACTCACCAGCCATTGTAATATCTATATCGAAAGTATCAAGAACCGCAAGTCCAGAAAAACGAAGAGCAAAACATACGGCGTGCCTTCGGGTCCGGTAATAAGGGCCTTGATCACATCGACTCGGGTCTCGTCGATGCGCAAAAATATCGACGAGTTCCACGCTATCGGCAGATTATTGCTCAAGATCGAGAGCTTGCTTGGGGGGTCAAGATCTGATGAACTGGCAGTTGAAGAAGAATCCCCACCTCTTTGGCGATAGCAAGGGATCGTTTAGGTATGTCAGACAGAGCCAGCATGCGGATTTCATTGTTGTAATATGATTTATAGTGCGGAGGTTGAGATTCCAGCTCGTTCGGGGGAGTCTTCGCCGTCGACGGGATCGTCAGATCGCAATACTCGAATCTCACGCGCGTAGCCCAATTCACGTACGCCTTGGTCGCGCTCTCGTCCGTCGCGCCTGCGTCGACCATATACTCCTCCCCGGAAGATGTGGTGAATACTTTCGGTAACGACGCGTGCAGTCGCTCAACGAACGCATCGCCCTTGGTTTCACGCAGTGAGCGGTCAATAGCGGCTGCCGTGCCCAAAATCCGGTGGCAGAAACCAAGTAACTTTTGGTTCTCGTCCGCGATCGGGGCAGAGGCCTCCTTGGATTTACCCTTGGTATCGACCGTCATCCGCTTCTGCTCCTCCGTCAGCTCTTCGTCATTCTCTTCCGGAACCTTCACACCCTCCAAGGCTTTGAGCGCAGCATGGGCCTGGATAGCGACATAGCAGAGTAACTCTCGCGGGCTCGCACTTCCTTCATAGATGATAGTCCGTTCCCTGATCGGTGTGTTGTTCTGGGACTTCCTGGTCGTGACGGACTTGACTGAAGCCACCGTCATGATAGGCATGGCCATCATACTCGCCAAAGCTTCATGGGATGATATTGTCTGGGAAAGATTAAGCGTGCAAAATGTACAGCCTACTACGCTTACCTCGAGCCATTCCAGCAATTTAAAGTACAGCACAGAACGCTCCGACATGTCTGCCAGAGAATCGTTTCTTAGCAATGCACTACAGACATAGTTGAACCGTCTTCGCAGATGCGCTAATGCCGTTGGATGTGGAAGGAAATCGCTTGGATGATGGCCCTCGCGATGTAAAGAAGGAAGATATACGCCGATTTGGATTAGGAGCTTCCCGATCTTCTCGTCTTTCGCAGCCTGTACGGCCAGCGCCTCTTGTTGACCTGTAGTCTACACAAAATCAGATATCGAGCGTTGGGCTTGAATGAAAGGTACTTACGTCCTCTTTCTGGTCACCAGCATAACCAATCCCACCTTTGGCCCTCTTTCCACCGAGACTCGAGAAATACGTGTCGTCGTCGTCGTCGTCTGCGTCCTTCGAAAACAGCTTTGAAGTTTTTCTGCGTTTAGTGTTTCGCGTCTTATCAGGATCTTGGGCGGCCGCTTTCGGTTCTTGAGCCTGCTCAGTGAACATTTGTTCAAGCATGGACAGGCCGACGCCAAGGATGGCGCCTTGTATATCGGCGCAGTGGAACAAGGGGTCGCCAGGAGCCGCGGCCCCAGGGCGCTGCACCTTCTGAGTTATCGGCTCGCCACAGGCCAAGCAAAATTCCGAGTGGCACCGCTCGCAAGTCTTGGGCACGACGCTTTGCAGATGTGTAATATACGAAGAAAACTCGGGCTGCGCAGCGTGCTGGTCAGCGATGCAGTAATAAGAGAGGAGGATAACAGACAAAGATCGGGAAGAAGTCGCTCTTCTTCCGAAGCACCGATGAGCCACACTCGTGAGGACATACGCAGTTCCCTTCACTCAACTGGGAATACAGCGCAAAGAGAAAGCTCTGCTCTCCGCCCGAAGGTGGCGGGCAGCCCTTCATCCACTCGCCCTGCGTCATGAGCTTCACCTGCTCTGCGCTCCCAGGGAGATGTACGAGCTCTGGCTCCTCCTCTATTTCGATGATTTCTTCACGATGGTCCTTTGAGAAGAATACACCTAAGACAAAATAACAATGAATCATTCCGTGCAATGAACAAAGGGAAGAACCATACGAGCATATGGGTCCGCGTCCGGATTCGTCCGCGGACCGTCTGCGACGGGCCCGTCGTCAGAATCGTAGTCGATAAAGTCGTCCTCTCCTGATCATACCATAAGTTCCGGGAGAACCGACGCGAACCATAACCTACCATCGTCATCTTCCTCCTCGTCGCCAGACCCGTCGCCCGCGGGCGAGTCATCGTCGTCTTCAGGCGTCTGCATCAACGCGATCGGCATGCATCTCCCTAGACGCGCCAGGACAAAGCTTACCGCCATTCGGATGGGCCGTTTAGCGACCGCGGGTTTGGACACGGACGCCATGGGGACGTCGCCGTCGTCGTCCTTAACATGGTCAAACGCCCCCTCGAAAAACCGCTCTGCCGCCTGCATCACGTCCTTGTACTGCGCCAAAGCGGCCTTCGCCTGCGCCACAGTGGCGCCCTGCGAAACGAACGCGTTAAAGGAGCGCAATTCGCGAGGAACAGTCAGTCCATAATACCATGTCAGTGAGCTGCTGGATTTGCTCGTCCATAACGTGTATTGGAAGTTAAACAAGAGGCGCCGTTCCAATTTGTATGCAGCTGTTTGACAGGCGTCGATTTCACCTCGCCAAAAGTATGCCATTCACAGCGTACTATTAGCACAAGGAGGGTATCCATAAATACTCGCTAGCAGTCCCTATAGTAAAACCTGAATCATCGCTGTCGTAAGAACTCGCAAGCAAGCGGAGAGTTGAGACTATATACTATGCCGAGCCATATAATAAGTAGAACGATAAGGAAGGAAAGTACGAATACAGTTCACTCAGAGCTGCATACACACCGAAACAAAACGGAATGGAACCAGCAGGAGGCATAGGGGAGAATATCCTCACATCTTGCGATCGCGGCGCGGGAGCGTGTCGCTGTCACGCTGTGGGAGGGGAATAGCAACGCTGTCGCGGTCAAATCCCAGGGGATAAGATGACAGGTCGCTGGTGAGGGCCAGCGTATCCAGACTCGCGCGTTGACGGCCGTTGAAGGGAACTGGGGGATTCATCGAATCCGTGCTATTCCCAGAGTCAATCTGGAAAGGGAAAGATCCCAGACCAGACGATGCAGTGGAGAACTGCGAAGCAGTGGACATCCCCAGCGTCCGCCGGTTGGGCGGCGCAGGAAGATCCGACTGTGCAGAATCTCTTTGCGGCTGCGTTTTAAATTCGGCGCGTCTGGGCGAGATTTGGGGGAAGGACTGCTGGCCAGCAGATGGAGACCGCATTGGTCGGTCAGAGATCGGGGAAGGTGGTACAAAAGGGAAGGATTCAAGAATCGAGTCAGCTCGCGTCGAGGCGGCGGACAATACTGAAGAGTTGGAGATCCTCCGGGTAGGGTGGTCTCCTCCCTGAGCATGTGCGCGCGCCTGCGCGTGATCTAGTGCTCGTTGCTGTTGTTCTTCTAAGCTCTCGGTGTTGGCGGTGTTGGGCGTGACAAGTCTGCCCATGGTGGTCCGGAATGGCGAGCGGGGGAAGCCGCCTCCCGTAAGAGGAGTGGCGAGCCCGACATTCACCCGGGTCGCACTGCCAATGTCAACGACTGAACCAGCTTGAGTATCCATGCTCGAGGGGCGGCTATTGTCAGGACGCAGCCAGGGCAGAGTCGGACTGAAGTCAGACGCGATGGACGCGTGCATGCCGGAAGCATGACCAAACGTGGTGACCGATGCCGTGGGAGACGAAGTGCCATCCTGGAAGGGATCGGTGGGGTGCTCGTCCTCCTCCTTGACAATATCAGCAGGACCAAACGATTGGGACGCCAAAGGCGACTTGGCCGGCGGACGGGACATTGGACGGGGGCCTTCAGCGGTCACCGGGGACAGGGAGCCTGTGCTGATTACCTCCGCTTTAACGACGCGGACACTGCCCTTAACTGGGGTTATGATGGGTGCCTCGTTGAGGAAATCGCTGGCGAAGCTGGCGTTGGACATGTACGAGTTCCTGGACGAGACAGCCGAGACACCTGAGCGTGTGGAAGGAGCAGAGAGGTTATTCCCGGGACGAATAGAATCGCGTGAGACATTGACGTGCTCCAAGTTGAGGTCGGGGGACCGACTGGGGCGTACAGGCCCCGTGGACGTCGTGGGGACGGAGTCGGACGTGGACCGATGCTCGGGGGACACGAGGGCGATGGGGATGACATTTGTACTCTCTGTGCCTGCAGTTTGGATGGAATGGCTGTCTGAGAACGGGTTTGACTGGGTGGACTGCCGCGAAGGGCTGTGGAGAGTTGCGTTCTGGGACTTGGGGTCGAGGTCGATGGTGAGGTTGGACGACGAATAGACGCGGACGGTCGGCTCTGGAGGGGAAGGCGCGGCTGCCTTCTCGGTGTTGGGATCTGGACGGTTGAGAACTGTCTCTGCACTGGCGGGCACATCTGGCTTGACCTCCTGAACAGGCCCGGCACGGATACGGAGCCTGCGCCGGTACCAGAGGAAAGCACAGACGGCGAGTGCGAGGAAGATGAGAGAACCGATGATAGCACCCGCAAGGGCACCCTTGCTCACTCCACCAGACCCTGCACTTCCACCGCCAGAAGTATCGACGCAAGTGATGCTAGCGCAGGTGTTGCAGGACCTGGACGGACATGAGACGAGGAAGAAGACAAGGAAAAGAGCGCGTACCTGCTGATGAGAAAGCACTGTTTGGCGCCGCAGTTGCATTCGGGAGTCGGGGGACACTGGAGGCAGCCGTCGCTTGCGCGAGGAAGGAGAGCTTCCAGCCTCATTGGAGGAAAGGAGTGTGGGGAGCCTAAGGGCAGAAAGGACGAAAGGGTAGAGAGCAAGCCAAGGGAGGCAACACCGCCACTATCAATCCGTTTCAAACCGCGCACATGTCGTTGCGATGATATTCTGGTAATTATTCTGACTTGTATTCAAAATGTATTCAGAAATGGTCACAAAAGGCCCTTGAAAGCCCACAAAAGCCTGCAATTGTGAGCGACAAGTCGACGCTCGCTGTTGATACGCATCAAAATGACCGAATCGGGAAATCTAGATGGCTCTCGCCGTTCACTCGCTGTCGTACGCGCACAAGCTCAGCACGTCCCCCGCACTCGATGGTAACCACGCTTTCCTCCTTTGCTATCCTACTTATCACCATTTGTTAGACATCTCATTTACTCTGCCTCGCGGGTCTCGTACCGTTATTGTTGGCCCCAACGGAGGTCCGCCTTGTTACCTTGGTTTAGACCCCAGACGGTAACCTCTATTGCAGCCGGAAAGTCCACTCTCCTCCAGATCCTAGCGGGCAAGCGTCTCGTCCATGGCGCCGACATCCGCATCATGGACCGCGACGTGTTCCGCGACTCCCCTCCAGGCGTCAATTTCCTCGGCACAGAGTGGGCCATGAACCCTGTCGTCCGCGGCGACATCGTCGTCTCCAGCTTCCTCGATTCCGTCGGCGGTTATCGCCACAAGGAGCGCCGCGACACCCTCCTTGATATCCTCGACGTCGATCTCGACTGGCACATGCACAACATCTCCGACGGGGAGCGCCGCAGGGTGCAGCTCGTCTTCGGCCTCATGGCGCCGTACGATGTCTTGCTGCTCGACGAGGTCACCGTCGATCTCGACGTTCTTGTGCGCGACGACCTTCTCCGGTTCCTCAAGCGCGACAGTGAGGAGCGCGGCGCTACCATCTTATGCTCGTGCTCTCTCCACCAGCTATTATTATTCGCTTACATTGCCGCAGACGCGACCCACATCTTCGACGGCCTAAACCTCTTCCCAACACACATTGCTCACATGTCTTTCGGGCGCTTGGTCACCCCGCCCACTGCATGGCCGATCCCTGCCGAGTCGCCGCTCAGTACGCAGTTCGGGTCATCCACCCTCTATGCCGTCGCCCTTCAGTGGTTTGTTTTGTTGCCCCTTTCGGCTAATACACCCTTGACTAACTCATCCAAAGGCTCAAAGAAGATCGTGAATATCGCCGCGAACTAGAAAAACAGGGCAGGAAAGTGCGCGGCGCGCGCAGGGACGAGGTACTATCATTCCCCTGAATGAACACTCAAAATTGACCGCGGTCGATAGACTGTCCCATCCGATTCGGAGACGTTTTACAAGAAGTGAGTGACGGACTGCACTCTCTCACAAATCACAAATCTAATCTCGGTGCCAGGTACGACTATAGCCATTAGATTCGACATGACAGGGCCTCCCTTTGACTGCACGACCTCTCAACTCCTCAACGACTCCAGATTTGTTGCATCCTCAACGGCTGTACCACCCCACCAGCATTCATCCATTCCAGCATCATCGCAATGTAGCCATAACTTTCAACAAGTAGCAGAACTCTCAACAGTTGTAATAATCGTAATCTGTAGAATCGCGACTTCACTTCGCACAAACCTGGATTGATTTGACAATCATCCACAAGCATTGGAACTCCGTCCAGTCCGCTCTAATTTTGTTTCGCATTCAAGTACATGATGTGCGCGTCAAAGTTAAATCGCCTTTGCCAGGGTTCGGGAGTCGGCACTCGGCACGCTGGCGGCCCGGAGCTTGATGCGCCACCAATGACCTTCACCTGCTTGAAGATATGGAGTCGCCTATCCTACCTTCACCTTATTATATACTAGAGATCATTAAGAGTGACTGTCCACGTCTTCTCATCGATTCCGCGTACATAAAGTCTGAGCGCGCCGATTACTTACACCGCGCGATCGGGCCTCGGGCCAGCAGTCCGAATTGGCAATCAGGTCCCATGCCTTCCATGTCTTTTCTCACTCAACGCCCAATGAACAGCGTCAGCTGGCCTGCACGCCCCGAGTCCGCCGTGCGCGCGGGATCATAGTACATACAGCCGGCGCCACTATAAAGCATCTCGCTTCTTTCCCCGACTTTTGTCGGGCTTCTTCCTCCCGCCAGGCCTCCGTTCTTGTTCTTCGCTGACCTGAACCAGTCCGTGGGCATCGACAATGTCCTCCCAACTCGAACACAAACATTATGACCACGTCACGGCGAGAAAGGTTTTATCAAGCGCTATCAACCCAAACCATTGAAAGTTGAACGCGTCTTTATTTTACGAAAGATTCTGTGGAAGTTGGACTGCCGCGTCTTGCCGCCCCTGGCTCTGCTTTGGTTGTGCAACTTCATAGACCGGAGTAACGTTGGAAGTGAGCTAGCTAGCTATCCTCGAAGCCATTTTGCCTGGAAGTTAACGTTGTTGTGATTTAGATGCCCGGTATTTATCCTTCGTGAAATTTCTGTCGGCTCGCAAACTGAGATGCACTCGGTAGGATTGCTGGACTGGAGAAGGACACTCATCTGGTCGGAAACCAATTCAATATCGTTCTTACCGGTACGCGGACACTTGAGTGTAATGTGCCATTCTAAACGAAAACATTTGAACCAGTGTTTTATGCGACGTATACACATCCTTGTTCCACTGTTTACTTTGAATAACATGTCGCGCAGCTATCTCCTCGTCGAGGTTCCCTCGAATCTCGTTATGAAGAAAGTGAAGCCCAATGTAAGTGCTTCTATAACACTGCCCCTTGTGGTAATAATTCTTGGTGCAGCGCTGGATTCCATTCCTCGTTTTCATGTGGGGAGCCGTCACGACTTTAACGTCTGTTGGTCGGTCACTCCCTTCGTAGCAAAACAGGACAATCCATTGACCAATCCTCAAAGTCCATAACTTCGGCGGCCTAATCGCAATACGAATGTTTCTCGGCCTGTGCGAAGGTGCGACCGTGCTGCCCGATTCTCTTTGGAAGTGCCCATCTGATTTTTTACATTGGAGGTGGCCTGCTTCCTGGAATTGTAAGCACGAGGGCTATCTTCGAACTCAGCCCTCACCTTTCCCTTTCAGATTCTCTACTTGAGTACCATCTACAAGCCTCACGAACTGCAGTTACGGTGCGTACTATGCAGAAAGCTTTCAAAGCCCCAGCCAATCTCATTACCGGTAAAATCAGTGTCGGGATCTTCTATGCCTCTGCCTCACTTTCCGGCGCGTTTGGAGGTCTGTGCTTATTTTGCGGCCATGTCGTTATCGTGTTATTCATGGTAGCGACTAAAAACACTAGGTCTTCTCGCCACTGCCATCCTCGATATGGACGGAATCGGCAAACTCGCCGGCTGGCGATGGATCTTCGTCCTCGAGGGCTTAGCTACCGTCGTCTCCAGCTTCATCGCGGCAATTTTCTTACCGGAAAGTATTGCTGGGGCAAAGTTTTTGACTGCTGAAGAGAAGGAATTCGCTCGTAGGTTTTGTATTATCTCCTGCTATCCATCTCACGCCTTTTTGCAGTCGGTCGTTTTCATCAAGATGAAGCTATCACGGCCAACACGCTTGATACTATCGTTGCCGCGCCATCAGCGCAGGAGAGAGAAGAAAAAGAAAAGACCGACATCTACATCAGCGAGCATGCAGATTCTCCAACCCCACAGGCCAAGCCGATTCACATGATGGACGAGAAATTTGAATGGTCAGAGGTCATCCGCGGTACGTTACTTTTGACATTGAGCGCCTCTAAATTGAATTGGTAAACTACCAGGCTTGACGGACTTTCAAGCGTGGGTTACAGGGATCGCGTATCTTGGCCTCATTGTTGGTTCTATTCTTGTGGTTCTTGTTCGCGCTGAGGCCGAGTTTTCAGGTGTCGCTCTACTCGTTTTCGCTCTTCCTTCCCACAATCGTGGCCGGTTTAGGGTATACCGGGAAGAGCGCTCAGCTTCACACGGTAACTAGTCTCTCAACGAACGTCATCTCGGTTCTCACTGGCTCTTCTTCCAAAAAAGGTTCCGCCTTATGGTTGGTATCACTGTTAGCCGCATTTATTTCCATCTAAACCGGCTGTACAGTGCCGGCTACCGTTCTGACAGTGGTCGTAGCCATTTTGAGTGACCGACTGAAATGGCGGGGACCTTTCATTCTTATATGTCTGCCATTCGCTATCGCCAGTATTTTTCTCTCTCACTTTGACATGTATTGATTGTCTGAGCAGGCTGGTTATATTCTTGCTATTGCCGCGAGCACGAATGCCCAAAGGTGAGGAGGAATGAGATACTTGGAGTAACGTGCATGCTGAAAAGTAATCTGTTGAGATACGGAGCCGTTTTCCTCATTGGTGCGTTCACCCCCCTCTTGGCTCTCTTGAATTAAATCCTGGTCCAGCTGCTGGTGTCTATCCCAGTGGACCCGCTATATTGTTCGTAGCACATTCTTCTGGCAAGATACTTATGCAAGGCTTACCTCCCCCTCAAAGATCCATTCTCCCAAATAATGGGTCCGGTTACTACAAACGAGCGACAACCACGGCATTGCAGCTCGCCGTTGCAAATACAGGGTTAGTCGGCCAACCGTGGTCCGAAAATTCTTCCGCTGACTTCCTTTCTAGGGGTTTCATCGCGACAAACATCTACACCACGGATCAGGCGCCAACATACATACGCGGTCACAGCATCGTCCTTGCCTTTTTGATCCTCGCTTGGATCCTCGTCGCAGTGAATGTGTAAGGGTTACATGGATTATTTTATCTGCGCTTTGAACGAACGCCGTGCTTAACAGATGGTACTGCACTTCGGAAAACAGAGCCCGAGCCGAAGGCCGGAGGCAAGGAAACATCACGGCCTACGAAGAGCGATGGAACTCTGGGAAGACAAGAGCTCCCATTGGCGACAGGCATCCAAATGTATTCTATTTTCTCCTTCACTATCTGTCGCAGACGTACTGACCCGAATATGCAGTTCCGCTTTACACTGTAAACCTTGGACAATGCGAAGCATCTAAAGAACTGACGAATTATGCTTTTACTCTGTAATTGAAGAACAACTTTTTTTAAGTCATAGTTCACGGTATGATGAACCACGCACATCGGTCAATAGAGTGAAGTACCGCCATGGTCGTTGGAGGAGAAACGCCGCTCATCCACTTTTCAAGCTGAACGCCATTTCATACTTCGTTAGAGGCCGTCGAATGGGTGGCTCTTTTTCTGATGCTTGGGTTTGGGACGCGGGGCCCGACGGCCTACTGCTCGCTTTATCGAAATTGACCGCGAGGAGCTGTTTTGCATCTGAGTAGAGTCGGTTCCATTGCTTCATTTCGTCGTCCCTTGCCGTGTTACCCGCAGCGACGGCCTCGACAGTCTCGATTATGGCCGTTGCAAGCTTCACGATATGGAATGACGAGTGTTTCGCCGCTTTTACACTCTGGTTTATGGGTTTGCGTTGATCCCAGAGCTTTTGGCTCTTGTGAACATGATCGACAATCCGCAGACATTGTCGCATGTTTGCGCCGTTTCGAGTATCGAGGGCGGTACGCAACATGCACGACATCGTCTCGGCTGTAGGCGCGACTTGCTGGCTTTTATGTCGTTGATCTACTCTCGGCGAAGCGGCCACTGCACCATCCATAAAATCATGGCAATGGTACCCTGTCATCAAATTGAACGTTTTCGTGGCTGAATTCCAATCTAGGCCGCGCCAGCACGCAAGTAGAACGAGGTTGTACGTGGTAACGCCAGGCCTGATCCTTTGGGCAATCCCACCGTGACTCTGTTTCTCTTGCCGCAGCATCCATTCGAGGGTTTCAACGGATGATTGGGAGAACCCAGGAGCCGCCAACGCCATCCGCGCTTTCAGCACCTCTTCCACATGGGCACGATCGATGAGGTCGACGCCGCCACTAGCTGACGGCCTCTTCATGACTTGCTGGAAAATATGTATGCATTCCGCGGGTTTCTGGCTATTGTTGCATAATAAAAGCGCAGCAGCCAAACCATGCCTGGTGAGGGGCATCTTCCCGTGGACGGGGGACTCGCCAGAAGTCACAAGGCCAAAGTATTCGCGTACAAGCTCGAAAGCGAGCTGTTGCTCCGAAGACCGTCCCTTCGACAAAGCTATCACAGCTGCGGTAACGACGAAGGCATCGATTTCCAGTCCCGATTTCTGAGACGCTTTCAACACCTGCGCCCATAATACTTTGGCGTCAGTGGCGTTCTTTAAATACTGCGCGGAAGTTAAACCAGGCCTGGTGGTAGAAAGGGCCTGGAACATGGCCGTAAAGATGAATTTATCGGCGGCCAGAGGTCCCTCTTCCTCCAAACTGTAGAAGAGTACGAACATTTCCTCGAATTGTCCGGAATTCCCGAGGATTGTGATGTAGGCAGCGAGTGGGTCAATGGAAAGTTCAGAGCTCGTCGGATCGCTCTGTTTGACAACCTCAATATGCCGCTTGTAGGCTTTGTAAAGAGATCGAGCGTGCTCGAGCTGCTTGGTGTGGGCTGCCCATAGTTCAATACGCGCATAGCCACTAAACATAGTCTGGAATGTCCGTGTGGTTGGGCTGAAGCCTCTTCGTTTCATCTACCAGAACGCTTGGTAAACGAGAAGGCCACAGAGCGAAAGAACACACGTCAATGAAAAGGTCATAGGCCAGCTTGAATCGTTTCGCTTTCAGGGATTCCCAAATCAAAGTATTCCACACAGGTGTGTTCTGCGCCGCCAGAGGCGCATTTTTCAGCATGGCTACGGCAAGGTCTAACTGGTTTTGCTCAGCCAGCTTTTTCAACCGCCCGGAGAGCACATGCGGTTCCAAGAGGCGCATTGTAGGGCTTTTTTCGCGCGAGGGATCATACTTCCGCGACCGAAAACGAGGGTCGGGTGATGCGTCTGACTTTGAGGCGCCAGAAGGTGATTTAGACACCGTCGCTGCTGCCCGCCGAACGTGGCGCGGAAGAGAAGATACATCGCTACCACGGGACTTTTCAGGGTCTTCGGACCACCTGGAACGAGATGATGCGCCGCGCCCCACTGGACGAGATTTCTGTGCTGCTGAGGCGTACTTCCGAGTCACAAAGAGGGATGAATGAGACTGGTTTGTACGACTGAGTAGATGAGCGTCGGTGTTGAAACAGCGGGACGGCGTACAGAGGGAGATGGGTCCACGATGGAGCATTCAAGTTTTTGCGACCTCTGGCGCGATCACATGACACCGACCGGATCAATCGAGGCTTTCGCAACGCGCAAAGCTCGGGAAAACGGAAAGGATAAAGAGAGGACCACGTCGTCATATGAGTTGGACAATAAAACCGCCTCTGTTCCGAGTCCGTCTGGTTTTTCGTATCTACCTCGATGTACATCGCGTTCTGTCTCCTCTACGCGTGCTTACTATCGGTCCAAGCTCTTCCCACCTGGGAAGGTCTGAACCCGCGAAACGACTTCATGAATTCTCTCATGCCCTCGAATACCTTCATGTGAGCGTCTTGAAGATCGGCGGGTCACTTCGACCTCATCTTGATTGTTTTCACAGTGAGGTTCTGGGTCCGCCAGACGTTATAAAAACTCCAAGCCATCTGACGAGTCACATCCCAGGTGACACCACCCTGGATACTTATTATTTTGTTCTAATGGACCTCCTCAGGCGAACCAGGGAACCTCACCGCGCTTCCCACAGTCCAACTATGGGCCCCACCGCTCTTTTCGATATTCCAAGATCAACTGTGGCAGTACAGAAACTGGACCACGATCTATCCCGTTGTCGTCAAGAACACAACCCTCGTTGAAGGTGTGCCACCTCTGCAGCTAGTCCTCGGGAAACAGAGTAGCGGGTCCGTCTCCGGCGGGGTTTTTTCTATTTCGGGAACCATGCTCCAATATAGGCTGGGGTCCAGTGGCAACGGCGGAGTGTTCTACGCCTGTTCGCTCCAAGATAGCACTACCGGAATATTCATGTTTCTTGAGCCGTGAGTCGTCCGGCCGGTATGCATCCTAACAAGTCTGACTTGGTAAATAGATCACCAACTCCAGCTGACTGTCACATTGTAACACTTCACAGTTTTTCGCCACACATTGCGCGCTGAATATCCGCATTGTCTCTACTGTTACAATTTAATTTTTGTGGATCCGAAGATCAATGCGTCTGGCGACCAAAGCAAATGCGAAGACGCTGAAGAAGGCGACAGCAACTGCGATTGGCTTTTTGAGATGTGCAGAGATAGGGACGCTGTAAGAAACCTGCAAGACATTATTTCAGTCCAAAATTCGGGCGAGCTGTTTGGCTCACGAATATCGGCTGTGCATGTCTTTCAGTGAGATCTTTGAAGCGTAGAGCGATCGCAGGACGTCCAGTTGTGTCGAGATAAGTTGTATGCGTCGACATGGAGCTTGAAACCGCGGGGAATGGAGTTGCGAACTCGACATCACTGAGACATGACGTTAGGCAAGACGATAGGGACTCCACTCAACTCACGTAGCGCCTTCTGGTAATATGATCACGACTTCAGCTTCATCCACAACCGACGCAGGGATAGGCGTCCAAACGGGGACTTGGACAATGTATTTCCCGGTCGATTTGTCAACACTGGCGGAATCCTCTAGGGGCGAGTCCCAGCCCAAGGTGAAACTGTAGTTCCATCCACCCATAATGGGGTAACGAGGCTTGAGCTCGAGCAAGCTATACTGATTCGTCTGTGCATCCTTCGAGACCGAAGGCGCTGTTCGAAGGCGAGATGTGGAGACATTGCCATTGAGATCGTAGTAGTATGTGTTCCGTATTCCAGCGGGAAGGTGAAGAGTCAGTCCTGGGATGACATGAGGAGCCGAGCGTTTGTAAAATGTCTGAGTTTGGTGCTCGAGACGAGAGAAATGACCCTTCAAACTAAGTAATTGTCAGCGGCGATCAGAACGACGAGATTCGGCGGCACTGACGCAGGTCCTGCATTACGAAGATGTATATTATCCTGAATGTTCAGATTCGCGCCCCAATGGCTGATCTCGGCAGTGCGCATGAGTTTGGGGACCTGGAGAACAGGATATTCATAATCGTAGTGCATAAACACAGGCTGCTGATGCTTCGAGATGAAGTTCTCGTTGGCAGAGGGAGCAACATTGTTATATGGCCCATAGGTGACGGTCGCGCCACTCTTGGTTACAGGAGCATCGAGAGTGAAGTCTCCAACGTTCTCGGGGGTGGTATAAGAATGGATGGAGGGGGACGGGGACCTAATGTCCGGTGAGCCCGTTCACGGAGCGAAAGCGTGTACGGACCTTATCTTGGTGCGCTGTATAGTAGTATGGTAGGGACTCAGGACAAGAAGGTCGGTCTTGTACTTGAGAGCCTGTGGGTCCTGCTGGGAGGCGGTCTCCGGCCAGGGATACGTGGCGTGTGTCTGGATCGCCTCGAGCACAATGTTGATGGAGGCATTTAAACCAAGAGGCTGGGGCAGCGAGATATCCAAGAGATGGACACCGCTAGGGATAATCAGAAAAGCAACAGTTAGTTGCAACGAGGATCCACTGACTTTGAATTCGCGTCACGGTCCACAATTTCAAGGACTTTTGGCTGGCCCTTCACCCTAGCCTCTAACCAGCTGGTGGTCTGCAATTCTGCATCGCTCAGGGCAACAGTGTAGATCTTGGAGTTCGCTTCAAGAGCCTTTACGGCGAAAGTTGTTGTGACCTGAACGAGGGATCCACCAAGTTCAACAGTCCTGACAATGGCTGTATTTTCAAAAGTTGCGCCAAATGCACTGCAAATCGTGCAGAAAATGACGCAGCCTTTAATGAGAGCTCCCGAGAGGGACGTCCGCATTCTGCAGAGCTGAGGGGAAGTAAGAGTAAAGGAAAGTAGGAAAGAGTAAATATGTGTACGTGTCTGATGGCATCATTTATCTATTTTTAGTCAAGGAGACAACTTTAAAGTATTTTTCCCTCGAGCGCTTGAGCATTGAAAGAAAATGAACGGTGATCATCCAGCCACAACAATTCTAATATTCGGGGGAACTGACACGCCATAAGCTCCATATACAACGTGCCTTTCAATGACTCGGAGTGACTTGACTCGCTCTTGACTCCGTTCATTAATATTTTGCTTGATCCACGCGTTGTGTTATATCCATTCCAATACCGCTCTTCAGGCCGCCTGAAAAGGCAGAATCAGGCACTTTGTTTTATCTGTATTGATTCAACAGCTTGCTCTCATCTCACACTGCCGCCCAAACCATCCATCACTGGAAGCCGGAAATACATTCAATTGGTGGCGGCGGACAATCGACGTGAAGCTTTGAGAACATATGGCGCGAAAGTGTACGGAACGATACAAATTTGGGCAATTACACAATGATAGGAATGATTAGTACTGTACACAAAGAACGCCAGAACACTTGGAGAACTACGAGAAACAAACATGATTCGAAAAAAACATGACAGCAATTAAACACAACGTGCACGAACACAAGATGGAAGACTCTTTTGGGCCAGTTAGCCCCGCGAAGAGGTAGAAGGGGGTCCGGAATTCATCCGAGCTGGCGGGAAAGATTCATAGGAAGATGGTTCTTGGCCATTAGCAGTGTGTTGCTTTTTCTTGCCTTGTTTCGGGTTGTACCCATGGACCTCGATATAATGTCTATGTCTTCGAGCCGGATCTCTGTAAAAGTTGCCGCATCCGAACCTGCATGCATGTGGCGCTTCACCAGTGCTAAACAGAAAAGGTTGGATAAACTCCGAAAGATCGAGCTAAAAACTTACTGCCCAGACCGATGAATGTCTAAGGACGTTTTCTGACCAAGAGGCAGGTAATGAATATGAGAATGGGAGAAGAGACGAGGAGCGTACCTGCGGGAATGCTTTACCACAAAATTCACAGACGAACGGTCTAGATTATGGGGGATTAATAAACTGAAAACATGAGGACTAGTCGCACACCTGAACTTCAAGTGGGTCGTTTCCACATGACGTTTAACCAACTGCTTCTTGGCATTGTAGTGGCAAGTGGCGTTCGGCATGTTTGGTGTGGGCCATGTACACTGATAGAGCATCCCTGGACCTTCAGGATTCTTAAATGCGACAGCGTGGTCTTGCCAGTGTTGCTTTGGCGGGGGGGAGGTCTGAGCGGAGATATAGCGAGTATCTTCAAGAGACGTAGAATTATTCTCGGAGTGTACAGTCGACTGGCGGGACGGCGAGTTGCTGTGACTTGAACTGATTGAAGATCGATGATCTTGGCGAGGGGGAAAACCTATGTCGAATATAGGACGAAGATGCGAGGACGCAGGATCTCGAGATTTCCTACAACAGGTCGTTCGAAATCTCAGAGAAAAACAATTACAAATGTGAACAATCCACTGGCCTGTTTACGGAGCATGGATTCAAACGTCTGAAAGTTGAATTGCTGAGTGGCAGACTTTAGAACGGGCCAGAGAAACAGTGCTTACAGGAGCTCGACGGACGGCTCACGTGTGTACCGCGAGGACGCAGGGGACATTCCCCGTTGATACACTGTCGAATCAGAATCGCTATCTTCCGAGTCTGAGCTGGCGGACGACGTCATTTCGTGATACGTCGCATATAGCACAGGGGCATGCTTCATCTGGGATGAAGCGGCAAAATTGGGCCAAAAATATGTAGCGGTAGGAGTGTTGAATACCGAAAGTGAAGGAGAAGCTGGAAATCTTTTTGGTCTCGGTGGTGAGGAGCTGTGTGAAATGATTAGCACGGCGAGTAGGTAACGATAATGGCTCTCACCATGAGTATTCCGAATGGCGAGAGGCCCCTTGACTGAATGAATCATGAGTTTCTTTACTTGAGATGACGGACCGCAGAGACACTACGACGTGATTACCCACCTGGCAGCTGATCTCACCCCACGGTGCAACGCGTCTATCCGCACCCTTGCTGGAGGCTCCGCGGGGGCAGAAGGGGAGACGGGACGCAAAAGAAAGTTGAAATCCGGTGGGCTATATTCACGGCGGGGACGAAGTGGGTATATTTCACGAAGGGAGTGATATTCGCGGGTATCGTCGTGCCTATAAACGCGTTGAATGAGCGATTCGTTGTGGCGCAAAGTATTTGACAGGTTGGCTACTGCACTGGCTAGAAAGGTTGCGAAACGAAGGCACTCACTTGATCGTACTAGGCTGGCGGCCGCGGTGGACAGTCGGTGCCGCGTTCATGGGCAGGAAAAGAGGCAGGTGTTCGTGTGGGGAGGAGGTTCAGAGGGCGCGTTAAACAATAATAGCAAGCCCATAGCATTTTTTATACCCTCGGAACAGGTAACCGTCCAAGAAGGAAATGACGCACTAAGCGAGAGAATCTCGATCCAGATCTGCCGCATCAAGAACACAGTCATCGAAAGGCTATGTGCAGCCTAATGAAGGCAAAAGTGTTCATCGATTGAGGGTCATCAAAGACTAGCTTCTTCCGCGCTTGGGCAAAGAGGCTTCCCAAGGCTTCAACTCATGTGTGGCCGAGATAAAGCGAGTTTCAGAGGCGAAATTCTGGAAATCCTGTGTAAAATCCTACACAACTTACATATATACGAAAATCAGCACTCAAATCGAGACAACGAAGTTCCTACAAAACCTGGATCAACTGGTACCGTCGCAGGGGTGCTATAGTGGGTGGGCTCACGTTTACAATAGATCACTTACAACATCATGGCCTCGAAAGCAGGCGGCTGCGATGTGATGCGGGAACCGTCGAGGCTCCAGTCGGCCTCTGGACCCTGTTGTGGCGCAGAACCAATATTCTGGTCAGACAGCGGCCCTCGAGAAAGCCCAAACACGGCGGGCAAAGATTGGGTCTGCATCAGCGGCCTCCTAGGCTGGGCTTCACGGGTCTCGCTCCCATGGAGTCGAGTATGATCACCGTCTCGCCGTCAGATTCAATTCCGTCTCCTCTCTCCGCCTCAGATTCCATTGCCATATTATCCTCAGATTCATGATCTGAGTCTTCCTCTCGAGCTCTTTTCTTCGGAGAGGGACAGAAAGGAATCGACTGAGGTGAGCCAAACACATCACGAAGAATGTCGTTGGACGAAGTGAATATCGCGGCTCGCGGGGCGGATTTGATGGGCGAGGAGGGTGCCGATTGAGTATTATAGCCCTCCGTAACATCTGCGAGACGTGTTCGACGTGTCAATGAATGCATCGAGGCTGAAGACACGTCGTACTTTTCCTTACACGCGACCCCACACTCCGGAGCTGTAAAGCAAGGTCCACAGGTGTTCTATGATATGGTGGGTCCCTCAGTAGGGCCAATCCAACGGCGGTCATGCGTAACGCACGAAGGGTATGTTGCATCGCATGGCTGCCGACTTGCATGTGTTTCGTCACGGTGCCGTTTGGTGGGCGACGACATTGTTCTCGATTCGGGGCGGTATGGTTTGCGACAAGATGGTGGCGCATCCAAATGGGGTTACAAATGTTGATTCTGTAAGCGCCAATGAAGCCGCGAACCTAAACAAAGTGGAGGTGCAGAGATGGATTATATTATTGTACTCTATATATTGCACCACTTCTTTCTGTATCGGCCCTGTCTTCTTCTCTTTCTCTTTCCTTTCGTTTTGCCGACATAAAACAATCAAAGTTCGCCAAACTGGGACCCACAACTTTCGAGATCTGCGTTGAGGACTGCAATTGAGTCTGGAATCTGGCGGACAGGATGGCTTATGTGAATAGAAATACAAGGGAGGCTGAATCGGATTTTATCGCCTGTTTCTGTATTGTGGGTCCCTTATCTTTTTGTCGTTTTGAGAATAAGAGCCCTCACTGGACTAGGCGCTCTGAAAATGTTGGCGCAAAGGCATGTCCAAATGTAGCTGTCCATTTCATGCGCCCAACCGGCCGCGGAGAAAGTACAGTCAGATCCAATTTAAAAGATGATGCACTCTGCCACACTTCCATTGCACTAAGGAAGCCTGATGCCCGCCTGCTATTGCTACGGTAGAATGCCGGTCGTTTGAGGCGGCGAATCTTTTTTTGTGGACGGGGGATTCAATCTATTGTTTCCGAAAAATTTTAGCCACGACCGATCGGCATGGTTCGGCCGGAGTTTTCCGGGCCGCAAAATTCCGGCAGAGGTTCATCCCGACGCATGGCCAACGGCCTTGTAGGTCGACACCAGGTCGCTGTGGTCTCACTACTAGCCGGTGCGCGACCTGCTCTGGTCATATATCTTGCTTACCAGAAATCCAGCTCTCCTCTTTTCCATCGATGTCCACGCAGCTCTTTCGTTGGATCCAGTCCCACCGTTCCAATGGTTGAACCTCAGTGCTCTGCTCCAGGGAACGACCCAGCCTCCTGGTCTGAAGGATGCGGCAATGGGATATGATGAAGCCAGGTCCGTGTATCCGCGTTGCCTCGCAACCGCTCCGTATTTGATAATAACACAGTCGCTCATTAATTATCTTTGGGGGCGAGGCTTCGTCTGCAGTGCCCCAGTCACAAACTTACTTGTACTGCACAAGACAAACCTTCACGTTTCTCGAATTCTCATTAGCCCTACAGACTCAACCTTGACTCCCTCACTTGGTCAATACCCACGCCTCCAGTAACTCTCCAGCAGACACCGCCTGCGAGGAGTGCGGCAGGTATACATCGTTTCCCTCGTTTCTTTATAGTGCTCAAAAAAATCCAGTTTCGGGGACTGATAGTGCCGCCAGCAAGTGCGTGGTTTGATCGCATTGACTTTCTTCGTTCTAAAGCATGTCTAGTCGCAATGGATTTCTCGTGATTGGAGGCAAGGGATCGGGTGGTGTAGCCATGTCTGACGTATGGGTCAGTAAGTTTCTGATTTGTTCCAGGACTTGAACCAATTCTGTGTTTCGGATAGGAATTCGACTGGACTAATCAATTTTGGCACGAAGTGGTGATTTGCGCAATTTCAGACTCGAAAACAGTGCTCACCTTTTCTAGAACATTTCGCCAGGTGGTCCTTCACCTCGTTGGGGCTCAAGTGGCGGGATCGATCCCAGGGTTTGTCGCCTTTCATTTCGGCGTCCATTGTTCAACGTTCACGATAACATAGGTTCCCCCCGTTTCGGTGCCTAACCTTGCAAGTTTCATTGTTCATCATCGTTGACGATACCTCAGGACTCGGTACTGCCAGGACCCAACAATACCTTTTGGCTTCTAGGTGGTGAAAACGGTCAAACTGTATTTTCTGACCTATGGCGTCTCAACGTTTCTGGGACGCTATCCTCGAATTTGCCCACCGATGCAGTCGGCAGCTGGGAGGAGATTTCTCTTGCCGAATTACCTGGAAACGTCGGGCACGGTGGCGGGGTCATATCCCAACAGATCGTAACTTCGGGAGGCTGCAATAATACTTTGATTTCGGAGGATTCCTGTGCGGTACAGGATACCTACGTAATTACCAGCAACGGACAACATGGCACAGCAGTACCCGCCCTTGACTGTCCAGCACCTCGACTCTCACCGACTCTCATACCAAATGGCAACGTCTTTTCCACAACTTTCTCCTTTCAGATGCTACTTCTTCTTGGTACCTTCAACTCGAGTCTTTGGGATGACGGCGGTGGACTGAAAAATGGCGAAGTGGTGAGCATAGAGGATACGATTTAATGAGTGAAATTGACGATTTCCTCAGGCCGTTCTCGACGTCAATACCCATTCGTGGACACGCATACTCCCTTCTGGGGATCCTGGCACCTCAGGCACTCCGTCTTTCCCAACGCCGCGCGAGGGAGCAGTTGCTGTGATGTATCCTCAGTCTCTGGTAGGCGACTCGCGCAAAATTTCTTCCGACATAATTGTGTGTTTCTGTGCCCCGGGTTTCGATGTTGTGCTGACGTTTTTAGGTCTTCGGCGGGCGTGATGCTTCTGGAAATTATCTTGCGGACCTTTGGCTTTTGAGGGCATACAATGGCCTTGTCAACACCACACATCCTAAATGGTCTGGGTTTGGGAACGGGCAGCTGCAAACCGGCGTGAACGCAAATGGCGCCGGAGTGGAAAACACATTCAGTAAGTGAAGTACTGCGATATATAAGCGGCACACCTCATTCATATTTCGCAAAAGTTACTAGCTGCGCATTCGCCATCGCGCCAACTCCTCCGACTAGTTCATCTTCCAATTCGACTTCTGAGCCAGGTGGTTCCCAGGCCGGTGGTGGGGGCTCCCCAAATACTAATACAGGCTCTGCACCCTCGCTCAGCACTTCTCTTCTTCACAAGTTATTTGCACCACTATCCGTTGCACTGTTGCTGCCAGCTTTTCTCCTATTTAGACTTACATCCTTTTCTTTCAACAGCTCCAACCACCCAACGTTACCTCGGACATGGTATTATGTATCTGGTTTCCTGGGTCTCGTCGGGTATGGGCTGGGCATTGCCGGAATGGCCATCTCTTTCACGACAACATCGACCTCTGACCAGCGCGACCCTCGCCACTGAGTACTACTCATGGTCGAGCGGGACTTGCTTTGTTCGTCTGTTTGTACGGTCTCCTACTCCTCCTTGCGGTTTTACATGCTTCGACCAAACGCACGAAGCCCGAACTTGTTGACGAAACGGAGGAATCAAGAAAGCGTGCCGACTCCGACGTAACTGAGAAGGATCAGTTGCCTCGCAGCACTCAGACTCCTTCCCCTGCTCTGTCGCTCGTCGCCGGACGCAGTCTTGGACACCTTCCAGCTGGAGGAAGGTCCGAGAGGATTCCTTGTCGATTGTCAGTGGATCCGGTGAAATGACCGATATTCTTAATCCCCCGCCAACACAGCGTACATTCGAGGTCCTCAATCGTCCTGCGAGGACGCGACGAGGCAGTGGAAGCCGCCTCGGTGTGCCTTTAGCGAATATATCCCATCCAACTGGGTCCCATAGCCTTGGAGATCTGGATTGGCTCAATCGCCGACGTAGCCTTACGGCTGTGGTATGTTATTTTCTCGCTTTCTTGGGCATGTACTAAGCGATGTTCTAGGGAGAGCTAGATTATCCTCTAGATCACTCAACAGTAACAGCGCCTCCCCCTTCAACACCTGGTACTCTGCTAGAACCTCCAGTCCCAGTCGAGACACCGTCGAATATGCCTCCGGCAACTTCCATAATATTGCGTCTACTATTTCATGCGTCGCTGGCCGCCTTTTGTGTATTCTGTCTCGTAACGCTGTGGTCCAAAAAAGCGCCGAGAAGCACTTTCGGTGTTTTCTTAGCCTGGACAGTCGCCTTTTATGTCATTCTTATCGGTTCCAGTTGGAGAGGGAGGGCAGACCGTTCTACACTTTCCCTGTTGTTCGGACGACTCCGTGTGCAACCGCGTGCGCGACCTACTGCACCTCGTCCCTCCGTTTCCGACACGTTACCCGGGACGGCTGAAAACGGAACTTCCCCATACACCCACCATCGCCCCACGTACCGGAGGGCGTTGTTGTCTGACGCCACAGGGCCGCAAAGTACAGACACCGAGGAGGAAGATGATGATAGGGCAGAGGCCGAGATGAGAAGACGCGACATATCCATCGTAACCTCTTACCCCAAACGCGCCTTGCGAATAACGAACCCTTCATAAAGTTTGAACATTCCATATTACTTTGTCGATGTTTTGTACATCTAATTCCGTAGTCGATCTGCGTCCCCGCTTTTGTAAAATATAGTGCAGCATGAGGCTCCTAGTCCGAGTCCGGCTCGCTCGGCTCGGCTCGAAACTTGACATCGGATCATACGACAGGTTTTCCTTTTTGGGTGTGAGTGCCGTATCACACCTCTCATACTTATGTGGAACGAGATGGCATTAAGAGTAGTACTAATCTAGTACTCCTCCGTCACCGTAAGTACGGATCATCCGGAAACGCGACCAAGTCGCCTCTAATTTACCACACTTTCGTTAAGGTTGGCGGGGACCACAGTCTTTCAACCCCGCCCGACAGGCCACCCAGGGAAATGCTTTGCGCACGATACGCCGTTGATGAGGCGTCTGTGTGGGACTCAAGCAACAGGTTCGAGACTGGCCCGAGAGCCGGTCTGTCATCACCCGTTAGCCAATACCCACTAAAACCCTGGTCTCCCTAGTCCAATCATTCGGGAGTCTGTCTTCGTCTCGGAGAGCACCGGCCCAAGTCTTGAGCACCAGCGATTTCTTTAGTGCCTTCGCGCCGTACTTAGCCTTGTTAATGGACAAGCAATCAATTGCAATCCTCATGTTTAGTGCGTGTACCCAGCGGTTTCGGATTTCACTTGTGGTGGAAGGGTCTTTACCATTGAGGACTCTTTCATTCCGTAGGCGCCATATGAGGTGGGCGGACTCTGAGATCATGATGCGGTATAGACGGGTCGTGCCCGCGTCGGTTTTTCCAGGGAGGTTTCCTTTCTTAATGAAGCCGCATGCCATTATTTCCCCCATGAGTGGGGGCTGCATCTTGGTACCAGTTTTAAGTTCCCATAGCTCGGCAGCTAGGTCCCAGACTGTTTCCTGTCCGTTCTCATCGCACTGGGTCAGGATATGCTCCATGCTCTCCGGGACTTGGCACTTCCCGCATATTCCCCTGTCCTCAAAGCCAGGGAAGTATTTCCAATGATCACCGAGAGCATAGCCCTCATGAATGACCATCCATAGGAAAAATCGGATACTTCTGGATATATCTTTGTGGCGGGTCGACCTCCATATTTGTGCGGCCGTTGGCACATCTTTGTCGTTTCCTTCCGCGGCTGCATCTTGCGCGTAGATGATGTTTCGGGTGGTGGCCCGTCGATCTAGTGCCTCTTGGTAATATGTTGTATCCATTTTCTGAGCTCGTATGACTTTATATGCTGAGGATTGAGTCAATGTATTTAGTTTTATGCCTGGGACTAATACTGGTCGGGGGATATTAAGGTCGATGATTGGTTGCTCGTCTTTTTGTCGTCCTCGATCTGCCAGACGGTCTGCCATTTCATTGCCGATTATTCCTGCATGTCCTTTGACCCACTCGAGGGTTGTTGATGCTTTGCGTTCGCGTAGACGCGCTGTCGTGACTTTGATCAAGTGACCGTTCTCCGTGTTTTCGAAGCCCTCATCTTCCCACTTTTTGAGGTTTTTGGTCAAACCGTCAACTATTAGCTTTGAGTCACTTTTAATTCGCAATGTGATGTCCCTGGGGTTTGATTCAATTGTCTCTTTGACTGCTAATATTTCTGCAACATTGTTTGACTGTTTTAGTTCTCCTGGTACCCTGCTAGAGATGTTTCGGCCGTCGTCTGGACCATAGAAAGCACCGAATCCCGCGCGTGCATCCTCTCGCCCGTTGTTTGTTGCGGAGCCGTCCGTGTAGACGATGATGTCTTCTTCATCGCTCTCGGGCTCTATCCGGGTGTCCGGGGCGGTTGTGTTACCTTTGTGACCGTCCGTGAATATTCGGAAGGTGTCGCTCAGCGTTCCTTCCACGGTAATCCTGGGGTTGAATAGGACTTCATTCTCATTGAGAGTGATGGGTGGTACCGGTAAGTTCTCATAATCTTCTGGCTGGGGTTCTAGTGGATTCCACTTTGCCTCTAGTGCATATAGAAGTTGTTTAGCTTTGGCGTAGCACTTATTTGGGTTTCTGCATTGTGTGCATTCAGCCCTGGTTTCTCTGCAGGCTTGACATGCGCAGTTGGAGCGTCCGTGATGTCCGGTTGTGGTGAGTCGTCGGGCAAGTATCTCGGTTTGCCCGACTGTTCTGACTTTGTGGTTTTCTTTTAGGCACTTTACCTCTTTACCTCTATTGAAGATGGCACGCCCGGTCGTTGCCTTGATGTGATACCAAATAGTGGCTTCTCTCATGATCTCTCGGGAGAACGCGAGGCCGTCCATTTGGACTCCCCGTTGTCGTGCAACTTTCAGCATGTTTACCAGATCTCTGGGTTTGAGTGTCTTCCCTGTGTTCCAAGCTTGTAGGAACACGCAGGTGCGTAGGTTTTTGTCGACCACCAGTTCTGATTTGGGTTGCATATTGAGAGACAGATACTCGTCTGCCGCGAATCCCCATAGTGGGCGTGTTGGGCCTATGTCAAGGTATGACCTCAACCAGGTTGCCGTGATCGCTTCGTTTCGAGCGACAATGTCCAGTAGATTTCGACCACCCATCTCAATTGGTGCGTAGACGGTTTCTTTATTTACTGCGATAAGGCTTTTATCATTCCACAGGAACGCCCGGATCCGGCGCTCAAGTCTTTCTTCTATATCGAGGGGCATTCCTTGTACCTTCGCGAGGTACTGTGTCATCCCCCCTACCACCATCATGATGATGAGGCGGCGGCCTTCCATCGTAGGATGTCCTTTGTCCCACATTTCAAGTGCGTCATCAATTTTCTCAATCGTTTTCGTCCAGGTGCTGACCTGGTCCACTTTGTTGCCCACCCAGGCGCCTAGCGTGCGGACGGGTTCACCTTCCCGGGCAATTCTGATGTGGTCAGGGATCTTTGTCCCATCGTGTCCGTTAATTGTCCTCGTATCTCGTACTCGGTTGCGGTGAGCGAGTGACCCGATTGGTACAATTTCTGTCTTCTCAATGTTGAACTTTGCTCCTGACGCCATGCACCACTCTTCCAGGATATCTAGGAGGCTCTGGAAGTCGTCTTGGGAGGATAGGTAGACCAAGGTATCATCTGCGAACAGTGTCGCAATCAGTCTGTCATCAACTTCTCTTAGTTTGAATCCTTTGAGTCCTGATTGTCGCAGCGCCTCTGCAAGAGGCTCTATGGCGAGGTCGAATAAGAGACATGACAGTGGGTCTCCTTGCCTCACTCCACGTGTGACCTTGAATGGCCGTTCGCTGATCATTCCGTTGACTATGACAGACGTATATGCATCACTATAGAGGGCTTTAACTGTGTTGATAAATTCCTCAGGGATTCCGAACTGCCTCAGAGTTTTCCATAGGTAGTCGTGTTCTATTTTATCATATGCTTTCTCTTGATCGAGTGCCACGATAGCACCGTTTCGCTCAGTGGCCTCTGCAAGTTCAATCACCCGTTTGGTTAACCAGATTTGGTCATATATGTGGCGTCCTGGGACGAATCCAGCCTGTGCTGGGTGTATCAAGTCTGGGGCAACTCGAGCTAGTTTGATTGTAAGGGCCTTGGTGAAGATTTTGTAGGCAGTATTCAGGAGCGAGATTGGTCTGTAGTTTGCAATCTCCGCTGGATCATTTTTTTTATATATGGGTGCCATCCAGCTTTTCGCGAAGCCAGTCCCAGGGACAATTCCGTGAGTTTCAATATCATTGTATAGTATGTGTAGAAGGCCAATAATGTCAAAGGCCGGTTTCCCCTGTTGAGTTCGAGTTATGAACCTGGAGTTGAGCACTCGCCATACCTCATAAGGTATGCCATTTAGGCCTGGGGCTTTGTTGTTTGCTGATAGTCTGAGGGCAGTCTCCACATCGTCTCTCGTCAGTTGTTTTTTCAGGGTTTCTGCCTGTTCAGGGGAGGTTTTGCGTTGCACTCTTTGAAGGACCACTTCAATCGTAGGGTCTCGAATATCGGGTGTCGTGCCTCTCCGCACTTTCTGGATGCTATTGTGGTAGTTTCTCGCTATCATTGCCATGCGTTGTGAGTCTGTCTCATATTTTGCTGTGGTGTCTGCCATCGGGTCATACCCAGGTTTGAGTAGTCTGCGGAGGACTTCGCGAGGCTTCTTAGCTTTGTTTATAGCCGACATATACCTGCCAATAATCTCGCCCTCAAGTCGATTTCGTATTAGGACCGACATTCTATTTGTGTTGTGTTTTTTCACTTGCACTTGTGCCAGTCTCTCTGTCAGGACTGCAGCGGACAGGAGTATCTCCTCTTGGGAGAGTGTTGGGTCATTCACAATGTCATGGAGATCGGACTCAAGGGCGGCAATTTCTCTATCGGCTTTCGGGACCAGGATCTTGGATCTCTCGCGTGCTTTTCGGCCTATTTTGGATTCAAAATTTGCGAATAGCGTCTGTACATTCATTTCGGGGTCTCTTTCGGCCCATCGGGCAGTTCTGCGAGCTGCGTCCTGTGTCTCCATGCCAGTCTCGTGGATGAATTCTGATACTTCTTTGTCCCGCACTATGTGCGTCGGCCATACCCATCTGCCAGGTCCTGTCGTCGGTGCAGCTTCCTGAGTGATGCGTACTGAGACCATCCGGTGGTCAGTGGAGACACCAACAGTTTGGATTTGCCAGTCATAGGCCTGGAGGTATTTATCGCGTTTGATATATATTCGGTCTAGCCTTGACTGGGATGCGCCTCCTCTGTGCATGTAGGTGTATGCTCGAGTGTTCGGGTACGTCTTACGCCATCCATCAATTAGGCGGAGGTTAGTGAGCAAGAGGTCAAGTTCTCTAGTGGGCATTGGTGGGTCTTGGCGGGCTGGGAGTCTGTCGATTGCCTCTTCGACAACATTCATGTCGCCTGTCATAATGTCGGGCTTCGGTACATTTGGGTTATTAATAAAGAACGTTCTTAGGGTCTCCCAAAACCCAGCATTATCAGCTGGTATATTAGGTGCATATACCCCAAGTACAACCATTGTTTCATTGGCGTGCGTCTCTAATTGGATCAGCACTGCACGGCCGGGGTCTATTTCCCAGGTTTGTATATTGTCTACACTTAGCAGGTCCTTGTTAATTACAAGTGCAAGACCTCTGCCGTTCGGGGTCTCTGGGTCCTCAGAGAAAATAATCTCGAGTCTACGCCCAAAGAGGTTTTGGATACCGGCATGTCGCACCACATTCAAGTGGCTTTCGGTGACCACTAGGAGGCCAAGTTTGTTCTCCTTCATAAGTTGGTTAACATGGTACCATTTGTGGTCTGGATGCCAGGGATTTGGGTTTCCAATCCCTTTTATGTTGAGTGTTGCGACCAGAGTCGAGGCTTTTGTTCTTTTTTTTCTCTTGCCTTTAGGCTTACGTGGTGGTCCCGGGAAAACTCGGTTCATGTCGAGCGGTGTGGGAGGTCTATCCGGTCCCGGGTCTCCTTGAGGGAAGGGGAACGGGTCAGCCGGAGCATTCTCTTCATCATCAAGATGTGGTGGTGGGGCATTGCCTTCGTCATTCGGCAGTAGGCGCTCGCCTTCGCCGGGGATTAGATTTTCCCCTGGGGCTTGATCGCCCCCTTCAGCATGAAGTTGCTGGTCCGCGTTGGATGCGGCACTGTCAGTAGATAGACGGTTTTGGTGCCTTGGATTCGGCCCATGCGTTGGATGCGCATCAGCACCTGTACTAGTGCCCCCCTGGAGAAATATACTTCCAGGAGTTGCGTCAGCCTGCCTCAAATTGAGGCGGACATCGGCCGTTTCCCCTCGACTGCGGGCACGATCATCGGGTGGGCGGGTGCCGGTGGTGGAGCTCCCGCCTCCTCCAGTGCCCGAGTTTTCCGTAGCCGTGCCTGCATTTAAACCGTCAGTTGGTACCATCCCGTACCGTAGGGGGGGAACATCGTTCCCGTTGTAGTTAGTTGTTGCATTTGGGTGTGAGGCAGGGCAGGCTAACAACCTCGCTGTAGTTGTCAGCCCTTGTTGCCCCACCAAAGGGGTTGCGACGCCTCCGTGGAAGATGTCTCTTGGGGACATCGTCGTTGGAGGCATGCATGTCAGTGTTGCTGACCGACGGACCCCGGCTCGCTGTAGTGAAGCCCCGCCGTTGCGGCGTAGCGTCTACGAAGGCCCTCAGTTAAGAGCACCTTCGTATCCGCCACGCATAACCCTCCCCCACGTCCTGTCCCATGCCTGCGGCTATAGTCAGTAAATTAGGTGGGGTTGGGCTGCGTACCGCTTCCACTCGAGGTACGTCTTCTTCCGAGCCCAGACTCAGGTTCCCTCAATGGTGGATGAACAATGTATCCATTTTAGCAACGAGAGGGGGTTATACGAACATATACGAGGCTTGTGATAAGATTGGTAGGGGCATGAATATATATCTTGTAGCGGCGGCACTCGACTAGCGTCCACGGCTGCGGCCTCGTGCACGGCCTCCATAGCCACGACCACGGGGTGCGCCACGGCGGTCGCCTTCCGTGTCGCTGTTATCCGACTCCCCGCCCCGTAGGTCTTTGAGGGCCGATGTGAGATCCCGCGGCCCCCACCAGGCAGTGTCACGGACTGTGAACATACAGTTGTACTTCGGATGACAGTCGAGCTTGCAATCGGCACAAATATTGTGGCCCGATGCAGCATTTGCATGGGGGGTGAATGCTTCGAGGTCGTCGACGTAGATCATCCGCGCTGCTGCACGGATCTCGTCCCACAGCACAGGGTCCTTGGTGCACGGTTGTGCCATGAGGACGTAGATGGGGTCCGCCTCATGGGGGATATAGCGGGCATCGAGCGTGAGGGCGAAGTCGAGGATGCGTTGGTCGCGCGACAGCGTGCTGCCCCCCTGTGTGGCACGGTCAATCAGTCCGAGGAGCTTCGGGGATCTTAGCCATCCCTGGTACGCGCCATAGCAGAGACGTCTCGCGCCCGTCGCTGGTGTGTCGGCAATGTCCGTTTTGAAAAAACCTATGGCCCACGATAGAACAGTGGTGTCGAAGGCAGTGATGTGGAAGCCAAGGAGGTGGTTGACGCCATATGTGGCTTGGCGGGTAAGGTCCTCCCTCGCGCGCGCATCTGAGCAGCGGGCAATAAGAGCGCGGGGAGGGACAAACTTGTCCGGCTTCCCCGCCATACCTCGTCGTATGCCCCTGGCAGTGGTTTTAGCCTGGGGGCGGATGATGGTGAGCTTGTCTTTGCCGACCACCTCCTCGAGGACGGCAACGACGTCGGCTCGCATGTTTTTGTATGCCTCGCTGAGGACAGATCCTCCGCAGAAGATGGTAACAGCGAGGAACTTCTCTGGCGCCGCGCTGACGGCCTCACGAATTTCGTCACTCATATTCTCGAGGGCGACGTGGTCGGGGATAATGGGCGTGGTCCATCCCGGCTCGTTGTTCTGGAACCCCATCCAGCTCGCAAGGGCTTGGGGATCTGCAGCGTTGTGGGCTGGGGAAGGGCGATGGGGGTTCTGGTCCCTATTTTTGGAGAGCGCGGTGAGCCATTCCGCACGTGTGGGGCTCGTGAAGGTGAGGGGTGCGTTAAGGGGAGTGTCAAGGGGCGTGTCGTCCTCCATGGTGATATCGTCGACGTCAGGGCCTGGGGTAGCAGCGACTGAAGGCGATGGGGGTGGGTCGGCAGCAGAGGGCGATGGGGGCGGGTCAGCTGCAGGAGAGGTGGTACTGGTGCGGGGGGCGGCGGCAGCAGATGAGACAACACTAGCGTAGGTAGCAGCAGCAGGGGGGTCTAGAGAAAAGAAGGGGAGGTTTTCGATAGGCGAGTCCGGTGGCGAGCTGTTTATGGGGCTCGTGGTGCCAAGGAGAAGGCGGAGGCTGCTGGGTTGGGGTGCTAGCGACAGGCCGTGGGGCGGGCCGTCGTCCTGGTTATCAACCCCAGGGAATGGTGTCCGGAATGAAAAGGGGCGGAGCGTTGGGATATCAGCCGCGAGAGTGTTTGGGGGTGGGCGCGTTGGTGAGGCGTCAGGGTCCGCTCGAGGGCCTTTGCCTTTGTATCGTTTTGCTGGCGACTCACGCTCGTTGCCTCGGGGGACGTCTTTGAGGTCGTTCTTGCGCCCTCTCTTTTGGGCTTTGTGTGGTGGGGTTGAAGGCCCTCGCGGAGCGCCCGTGTCCGTGTCAATGTCCAGGTTGCCTGTAGTGTGTTAGGCCAATTGCAGATGTGTTGGATTTTACTCACTCTCCGTCTTCTCTCCCTAGGATGCGGGTAAGAGAAGGGCAATGGAGGGTTTGTCGCTGTAGTCGCCGGTTAAGCTGCATTTTTTCGTTCGGTGATGTAGTGGATCCACGCTGTAGGGAAGTGGGTCAGCTCGGATGTTGCCTGCCGCCTATGCCCTCCACGCTGAGGGAAGCTCACGAGATGTAGGAATGCCGCATAGGGCTCGAAAAAGACAGAAGGGGTAAGAGGAATCTGTTTTGCTCTGTTCTTGCCTCACTACATCGGCTGGAGGCTGGGTGAACTCTGAGACTCATGAGGGAGTTAGACACAGCACCCACCATGAGCCTGAGGATGCTAGTTTGGGGCTTTTTCTTGAGTGGTCTTGAGAGCGGTTCGCCAGCGAACCGTTTTTGACACCAACAATAACTCTCATGTGGTGTGTGACCTGTGACCAGTGCTTAGTCGAGATGCGCGTCATTTCCAAAGAAAAAGAGCACAGCCACGTGAGTGCCACGTTGGCCCCCGTCGCGCAGTGGGCTCGGCCTCCATCCTCCACGGCTGGTGGTGGTGGGAGGGGGACCAGATGGTGGCCGTTGTTTTGAGCTTAGCCGTCAATTTGACTGCTGCCCATTCTCGATTGGAATTTATACATTTTTATTCGTGCATTGCGAAGGTATTGATGACCTCGAGAGACCCTACAGGCCCTTCTCCTCGATGGAGGACCCACTTTTGATTGTGGGCAGGTGCGTACTGCAACCCGCGTCGACGTACTGCGACGGGGGGAGCTCGCTGTCCCTGCCGCCACCAAGATGATGGTGGTAAGAAGTCACGAGGCCCCCCACACCTCTCATACTTACTTTGCGTATTGCGGCGCGGTGAAGGCTGGATTACCGACGGAATGCCCTCGACACCGGTTTTGGGTAGCCTTTCCCTCCAGTCTCCGTCGTCGGCTACTCAAATTGTCAGTGTGTCCCGATCAACTTGCAGTGAGATCAGTTCATTCAAAGGTCTGTGCGCGAAGTTTCTGGCAATGGCGTTGCTAAAGAAAATCAGAGCTGCTGAGAGAGTATCGGAAGCTTGATGACTCCATCAACATGAGATTAAACCGCGAAACCGCGATGGTTCGGGACCAAGAACGTAAGGGCCGTCTCGGGAAAGGGAGTGTGCAGGATCAGGCGTGTACAAATCTCTGGCAGGAACTAGTTTCCAACTGGAGTCGGCGCAGAACCATCATAGAATATTGCGTGGGCGTTGTGGATCAGTCCAAGGAGGAGAAGCAAAAGGCCGCTCAAGCTGAGGAGGACCCAGCCAGACGACGAACAATTGAAGCAACAATGTTCGCTGATGACGTGAAGGTAAAAATACTTTCATTTCTTCAATGCTGTCTTTTCAGTTTACAAATCCTAGCGAAATCAAGTCCGAGACGAGCTTACGATTGATACAATCGTCAGAAAGCGATCTCTTGAAGGTAATGAACATGGACTCCTTTCAAGAACGATGGTCTCTGATTATACTTGGTAGCTTTCCGCTCTCGGTGTCGATATTTTGTTCCTCCATTAACGGACAGTGAAGCTCGGGAAATGTGGGACATGGCTTCTTGATGAAAGCCATCTATACAGCCTCAAATATCATAATTTCGAAGACCATCCCTCCAGATTGTCTTGCTAACTAAAAGGTTAAACGTCGAACTGAAGTTTTTCGAATCTATGAATTCCGAATCCCGGTTCCCATCCGAAGAGCCTTATTCGGCATGACGCAAACTGGTCAAGTTATCGCGCCATTGCTTTCCTCTCGACCTTCATCTATGACCATCTCTCGAACGACAGTCTTCATGAGCATCATCGTCGCGATGGCCAGTGCCATTCGCGATGTCCGTCATGATTCACAATTCCGCCTTCAACAGCAAGGAATTCGAGTTTCCGTGGAACTGGGTGTAATGAGCAGGTGCTTAGTCTCAACCACGTTCGCCCAGGGCCATTGCGGTCTCATCCACACCTCAGATGTCCTGATGCCCTCCTCTGCGAATCTGTCTTCGACCAAGTTTTAGAGAAAGTTGGCCCACAAAAAATGGACCTCAACTTAATATACGTAGCCAAGTACGCCCCCGTCAGCAAAACAAACATCTTACTGAGACTATTTAGATTGAATTCAAGCGACCCCGAGTTTGGGGTGACTTGTATGCATGGTCCGGGGGAGTGCGCTGGAAACGTCCAACAACTCTGTGTGGCCAAATACGCGACCCCAAGCGCATGGTGGAAATTCATCCAGTGCCAAAACGCCCATGGTCGTTTCCAAGTTGGAATTCCCGCCCTGACACTGCAGTGTGCCCAAACGGCGGGTATTGAATGGGAAACTAGTCAAGTGGGAAGTTGCGCTGGCATAGATGGAAGCGGCAAGGGCCAGGAGGGTATTGAGTTGCTGCGGGAGAGTTTGTTGTTGGGGCAAAGTCTAGGGATTGAGTACGTCTGGTCTACTTACTTTCTCGATGGTTTTGGAGCTGAAGGTGTTTCAAGAAAGAGCTGCACAGTGTTGATTGAGCGGGAAAAGGTCTGCGTAGTCGATGATGGAACTTGGGAATGCGACGTAAGCCATCCGTACGAAGAACTTGCAGCATCTTAACAACAAAATAGGGCGATCATGGGGTCGAAGACTTTGTGAAGCGCATCAACCGCGAATATGAGGACATCAACGTGGGTCGATGAAACTGACCAGAATAATAAACCGACCATTTTGCAAAAAAATCGCCCATACTCGTGAAGATAGGATAGGATAGTTGCCGTCACAAGGTACTGCATCGGAGCGGCCGGCCCCGTACTACATACAGTAGGCGTGAAATGTATGCAATAAATCGCATTTTTCAGCCACCAAGGATTAGTTCATAGAGGATTATTATTATGTTGACCCCAATCAAAGGAACTAAGTAAACATGAGTGAGGAACGTCGAGTAAATGGTTGAAAGTGACACGCACTCCTCATTAACGTGCGCACAGCACTGATGAGGTCAACTAACCGAGCTTTCATCGTAGGCTCTCCTCCCTGCTGGGCACCGTATCCTCCAGTTTGGGGGCCGTATGTTTGGTGGAAAGCAGCGTTAGCGTTTGGGACCTGCGATGAAGCCCAGCCAACTTCGTTGGTTGGACTGTATCAACACCATGTTGTTTATGAGCCAGAAAAAAAGAGCCCACTTCGCGCGAGAAAGCGGTCTTCGCTCAAAACCGCCATGGAGTTGATGACGAGGAGCGAGACGTAAATGATGGTCCCCAGCATCTTAGTGGGGGCAAAGGTGAGCATCGTGGGTCCGGGAGCGCCTTTGACACGTCCTTTGAGTCGGAAAGTCAGAACGCGTCTCTGAAAAACAAACAAGTGTCCTTACTGGATAGAGGGTGGTCTCGCCAACCAGACTTGTGTTGAACTTGTAGTCGTGTTGCGTTTCTCGAATAGGATGTAGTCACATTGCAGTCACACCGTCGCGGTCAAACATTTTCTGCAACGATGCTTGCACGGTCGATCTCGGCGAACTCGCGATGCGTGCAGCATTCAGTCGCAGGGCCGTCCCGCCTGCCGCTAACAAGGGGGCCGGTATCTTGTCGCCAGTGCGCTTTTCGCTGCATCTCGTTAAACTCGAATCTCACTGTTTGGCGTGTTCAGTGCGAGTTCTTTCAATCCCATTAACTGGCTCTCTCGCACTTTTTCCCCGAGCCCAGCGGATACTACAGCTGATACGGCCAAGAGTAAAGAGACAAAGGAAGTAATTTCAGAGAAGCCAGCTGAAAGCTCGAGCATTTTTGCACAAGTGGAACCCGCGAAGGATCCGTTGCCCGCACCGCGTACACCCGGCACGAAGACTCCGCGTCTGCCCGTGGCATCGCTCAAGCCTGGAAAAGCGCGAATGCCTCACCCGTTTGTATGTTGCACAACATGACAGTTCCTATTGTCTCTGATATTTTATTTCTGGTAGCACAAAGAGTCTACGGTGCCTTTTGTAATATCGCACCGCAAGCTCAACAAATTGGGACGCCAAATCGCGGGGAAGCCTATCGACTATGCTATTCTACAAATGCAGTTTAGTAACAAGCGCGCCGGATCGAAGATTAAGGACCTGCTCCTGAGCGCGAAACAAAAGGCTGTTCAGCGCCGACGGATGGACTCTCCGACGCTGGTTGTTGGTCGGTATTCACTCCTAATTGCTCGCAATTGGCTCATTCTCTTTAGCCGAGGCCTGGGTAAACAAGCGAGCCATTCGTTCCAAGAAAATGCTCCCGCAAGGGCGGGGTCATCACGGGCAGCGTATCAAACCTAGTTCCAGTTTGACCGTCGTCTTGAAGGAAGGCAAAACGGTGGAACAGCAGAAGGCGGACTTGCGCAAGCGAAAACTTGCACGGATCGTATCTGCATCAGTGACCCGGGAGGACAAACCATTGCGAAACCCAGGACCGATGTGGGCGTGGTAGCTAGAGCACTGGGTTTCGAATAGTAAATAATTATTGCGCGGCTTGCATGGGCTTGGTCAATGGTCTAAAAGTAAAAACGCGGATTCTGTACTATTTCGCCCAATGGGTCTGGATTTGCACAATGGGTCTGGATTTCCGATTTTTCTCCTGCCTCCCTTCCGCTTTGCCCCCGGATTTTTTCGGAATGAATACCTGTAGTAGTCCTCTATGAGTGTATCAAATTTCTAAGGGATCCGGCGAAGGGAAAGTGTCGAGAAAGCCTTGCTAAGACATCAAACTTGATGACGTTTTGTGATCTGTTCAAGTTGTCCAGTTTCTAGCTTCTTTTGCCCTAAACACCCGGGAAAATTTTTAGCGACACTTTATACCATTCAGAAATTTTTACAGATGCGTGTTCGTGGCACATTCACACCGGAACTATCCAAATTTCGGGCCGTTCGAAGATAGATCCGATATAAGCACCGAAACCCATGGTATCAGCGGCGCTGAAATGTGTGCTGATACCTTTGATTTCGAGAAAAATATCGGCTTTGAGCCGAAACTTGCTTCGGGGTTACTATATATGGCAACCCCGAACCATTTCAGGGCAACTGAAATGCAAGTTTAGGTTTGCATTTCGTATTTCCCTGCGAAATCAGACATAACGGCGCCCATTTCGGCACTGCTGATATCCTGCGTTTCGGAACGTAGATCAGATCTATCTTTGAATGGCCCGAAATTCGGGCCGTCCTGGTGTGATTGGAGGAAAGTGTCGGCAGCCACATCAGGTCACATGTGTCACACCTCAACACTTTTCCTCCAATGCGCCACGAACTCGTACCAGTGAAAAGTTTTGAGGGAACAAAACATGTTATGCATAATATATAGTGTCGCTCAAATTTTTTCTAGTGTTTAGGGCAAATGAGGAGACTAGAAACTGGACAACTTGAAAACATCACAAAATGTCATCAATTTTGATGTCTTAGCAAGGCTTTCTCGACACCTTCCCTTCGCCGGATCCCTTAGATATCTGGTATACTCATAGAGGACTACTACAGATAGTCATTCCGAAAAATTCCGAGGGCAAAGAGGAAGGGAGGAAAGAGAAAAATCGAAAATCCAGACCCATTGTGCAAATCCAGACCCATTGGGCGAAATAGTATCGTGAGAAAGCGCGACAGGCTTTCCTTTTTGGCCCTTGGACCCAGTCGTGTCGACCAGCTTCGCTTCCTACTAGGACTCCTAGGTTTAGGACGCACCCATCGTAATCCTGGCAATCCTTCGCCTTCGTATGAATCCAGTTTCGCCATCTTTCGTGGTTCCGTTGACCTTCAATGAATCGGAACTTAAAGATGGCCTAGAATCTCAACCCATACTCGAGACCAGTTGTTCCAAATCACAGCCAACTGTATTGGCATTTTGGGACTCCTCCGATGACCAGCTTTTGCCTCAGGTCTGTGCTGTTCTTGGTTGTCAAGACGGCACGATATATGGCTTCCGGAAACCTCGTCCGCAAGTTAAAATTGTACCACAGGCGAGATTATCTCGTCCACAGACCCCTTCTCTAAGTTCTCGTTCGACCTCTCCCAAGCCTCTCTTCAATGTTACGTCTCGCTCGAAAATCGTGTCTGGTGTCACCACTACACAAGTGGAAGCGCCCAAAAACTATGTGGACTTTGACGACGAACCAGATAAACTCAAGGACATGTTGAAAGGCCGGAGCCATAAGGAGCGCTCCGCTCCCTCTTCTGTTGATACATCTCCCGTACCTTCTATCCGCCAAGCGAAGCGATCCGATGGCCCTAAATCACTGCTCTCGGCGACAAACTCCCCTTCCCACACAGCGAAGAGTATTTCGACCCCACCCTCTCCCGCGACCCAGCCATCATTTTCGGACGATGTCCATGATCTTGCCTTGCTATACCACATAGTTCCAGCTCGCACGGCTCCAATATCGGCGATGCTGCTGCTCGAAAACAATTCGCTTCTCGCAGTTCTGCAGCAGCCCGGGTAAACCAAGATTGAATTTTCGTCACGACGGCAGCTGAGATTGTTCCAGGGAACTGTTTGTGTTTGCGACTGCCGATGGTACATGCCTCGCTCGTGTTCTAGTGGAGAGCACGCCGATGCAGACGCCGCAGGGCTTTCAGGATCAGGAGACCTCCCATGACGTGTGGATTTGGACACATCTTCAGCTGTTTCATGTTGGAGAGGCACGTTTATTTGAGCGCTGTATATCTTTAGTGCCATCCGTCTTAGACATATTTCACAGACACCAGTACTACTGGCTTCCGCAATAATTGATGTGAATTCGGCCTCGCATGGAGTCCTTGATTCTCCTGATAACGGTGGCTTCGAAAAATCACGTCTAGTGTTATTTCAGTTCCGTGCGAGCGATGAATACGGTCCATATGAAGTAGCCCTCGAAAAGCTTGGGCAGTGGTATTTCGACGGCCCGGCCCAAGGAGTCGGTATTTTCCAAGAATCCGAGAGTAAGGAGGGCTTGTGGGTCGCCGCGCAAACTTATGTGAACTTATCAGTCTTCCAGAAGACTCTATATTCTACTCGATCACTGCAGACGGGTGTTTCTCCGTTCGTACCCTGCATTGTCTGCCTAGGGTTTCGCTACAACAAACCGAACCTCAACCGGAAGAACTTCATTTGAACAACCTGGCCCTACCATTGTTCAAAGCAATGAAATCTCGGTCAACGGAGAATCTACCTCCATCCGAGAACAAAAAAGAACCCGGACGAATTGTCTTCGAGGATGAACGAACCGTGGGACAGCTACTGGCTGGCGGGTTACTGTTGGGCTTGCGGCCGCGATCCCTGGGTGATCGGTTACGCGGCATCTCTTGGACCGATAATGTCTTGACGGTATGTTCTGCAGAGATTGTTTTCGTTGTCCTTATACTGCTTGTGCAGATCTTCGAGTATCTCGACCAGTCTTTCTCGGTGTTGTTCTCGTGTTCATGCACAGGGATCGAGGATGTCGCGTGGACCGACAATAATTCTTACGCTGTTGTTTTTAAGGTCTCGCTTTACCCCGATGATACCACAGGCGTCCTGATCCTATCATGCAGGAGCGAACAGAATTCTATGGCATGAAATCCGTCGATGCCAACAACGACGAGGTTAGAGAAGTTTCGGGTATTCAGGAGCGAATGGTTGTCCAGTGCGTCCTTTCGCTTTCATCAAAACGAGGTGAACCCATGGTGTGCAGACCTTACCTTTCGCATACGATCACGACTGGACCGAAGGATGCGTTGTACATCGCGTCTTTAGAAGAAATTTTGTTAACCAAAGTACCTGAGGATGGTCGCAGAGTTCTTCAGTCATATACTCTCCGATCCGCCGCAGAGTCGAAGCTGATTTCCTCTACCATCTGGAAAGCGACTGGAGGCAATGTTACACCTTCAGTGCAGCAAACTTGCATCCTACCCCTTGACTTGGATACTATACTTCTGGGTTATGCGGATGGGCGTCTCTGTCAGACATCGCTGGCTTCGATGTGCGCTGCTTCACCCACTAGGCTACTCAAGGCTTCCACTATGGCAATAAATGGCAGTGTCGCAGCATTGCATGTAGTACAGAACAATAGGACACGCGAACGCTTCGTTGCTGGTGGGGGCGACGATGGCTCGATTGCGTTTTGGTCGGCGGAGTGCGTCCAGTTCTTTTGACAATGTTTCCACTGATAATTCCTCCAGAACTCTAGCTCTCTGTGCGCGGTGGACGATCTTCACCACTCCTTTGAAAAGCGTTGTCAAATTTCACGACGAAACCCAAGGTCCACTACGAGGTTGCGTTTTGTGCATTTCGCAGGATGGGACCATCGCGGTGATCGTAGTCGATGGGTTTCAATTGCGAGTGTCCCATTAGCTGTATGTGTGTTACTGATCTTTTTACCAGCTTATATCTGATTCCGGGGTCGGCGTTTCCGCTCGAGAGGATATGTTTAGGAGGGGATAATCTTCTCTTAATCTACGCAGACCGTCGTGCCCGTCTTTGGGACGTGAAAACGAAGGAGTTTTGGAGATCGATGGGTCTCGACAAGGCCGAAGAGCTTATTGCCCAAAGCGGCTGGACAAACTTGTACGCCTACCTCCTAATTTAATTCAATGTCGTTGATCGTCAAAAGGTTGATCAATGATGGCGGATGCCTGCCAGATGTAGTCCTAAAGCCCTTCACTGGACGTACTTTGGACTGCGGTTCGTTAGAACTTCTTAATCTTTCTTCGAATTGGCTAACTTGGTGGTAGGTTCAACGGTGTATCTTGATCTCGAGCGATTTATCACAGAGTCAACCACCACCGCAAGATCAATCAGTACGGGCCGCGACCAAACGCGGGCAATTCTCTCTGCGTTGGACCGGCTCAAGTTGGTACTCTCGACTTTGCTCACACCAGGGCTCAATGGCGATATGGATGCTCTATGTCGAGAAAAACTCGGGGTGCCCATGTCGACCGTTTATGCTGGGTTTTCCAGGTCAGAATCCGTGCTATGCGTGGACGGAATGCGCCTGACTCGAATGAATCTGTAGCCGTGGTTCAAGTTGTTTGTACAATGGAAATCGATCACGAGACCCGTGGACGGTTGCGGGAGACGTTTCTGCTGCTCGTGCCCTCTCTATCACTGCAATACTCCGAGCTCTGGGTTTATTTGATGGTTGGTCTTTTACTTTGCATAACCTCTCAACCTCATTTGCGACAGAACTCGCCGAAGCTGCGTCCACGGTTTGCGCCTTTTATGTCACGTCGCTGGCCGGTGTTGTCGGACCCCTTTATCAGCCTCCGAACCTCACATACCTCGCTCGCAGATGGTTTGATTCGTCTAGTGAGCCCATGCCGTCCTTGAATAATGTCTCCCTATTCTTGATTTCAGCAGACGAACTACGGCAAGCCGCTCGCATTCTTTTCGACGCATCTGTCGCACGTTTACCTGACGATCAAGCGAGCGCAATCACTGAACATTGGCAACATTACTGTACGCCCAAAATATTCTCTGATTTCGATTTATTCTGAATGTCAAGCAGTACCGTGTCTGCAATCCACTACCGATCGGGAATTACTGCCTGCGGCGCTCGCGCTGTTCTTATGTGGTCAAATAGCCATTGAGAAGTATAGCCTAATTTCGAGCAGGTACCTCGACTTTATTCTGGATCGCACATTCTTCTTGACCCCTCGATAGCACTTTAACAGACATTTCGAAGTCCATTGCTCTCTATCTTCACGACGAGCAGTCGCTCTACCGGGTTCTGGCCATTGATTTGTGTTCGCGCGGGTTTCACATATGGCAGCATTATATTGACGCAATGGAGATTTTGCGCGCATTGTTCACACTGGCCACCAGCTCTCGCAAAGAAACTATCAGCGCTCAGAATGCCGGCCCTCAGGCTCGACTGGCTGTGCTGCAGATCGCCTCCAATAACACTGCGCTCTTCATGACGACATTGGCTCTTGACATCCTCAATCCTCTTGGCGTGGACCACCGCAAGTCTGTAATGCAAATCTTGGCGTTCCTCATCCGCAAGGTATCTGCTCCGAATTTTCCCCTGGAATCAGGAATTGACTTTCATGCTGCGCAGCGTCCGCTGGTGCTTTACCCGAATCTACCGCGGCTCATGGAAGCCGTTGTGAAGTCTTTGGATCCCAATTCTACTGTTCACAGAGATGCCATCTTGGACACTGCCACAGAGATCCTCGGCCATGTCGTGAAAACGTTTGTTTACTGTTTCCCCGAGTTTGAGGCGTCCTGACACATAAACAGGTTCCCGACCGTCGACTTCCACATGGGAACTCAGCGGTTGGCGGTGGGGACAAGTGAGGGGGCGATCGTCATGTACGACCTCAAAACTTCCATCAGGTTGTATGTCTTGGAAGGGCACAAGAAGCAGATCTCTGCCTGCAGCTTTTCGCCTGACGGTAGAAGGCTCGTAACCATGTCGCTCGAGGAGAGCGTGGTGCTCGTGTGGAAGGTTGGCTCGAGCTTTTCGAGCTTCTTTAAACCCAGGCGCGCCGCCCCGGCAAGGGCACGGGGGATCCGAGCCGTTCAAGACGCTTTCGTTCAATGTCGGCGACGAAGGTATGCTTAGTTTCGTTTTATGATATATCCATTTCTTTACAAGTCGTCTGACCAGCAAATATGACGACCACGGAGAGTTTGAGCTTGGTGCGATTCGAGTGGGCCGCCGAGCGAAGCGTGCGACTACGAATTCGGGAAAGTACCCTGACTTTTAGTACATAGATTTCTAATGCCAACGACTTCTTGGACGACCCGGGGAAAATTCGAAGTGATGTATATACCTCGCCCTTCCCGCCATATATTGCCATAATGATAATGTGTATGTATGCAGTGGATGAGGGGTCGTGGTCGAAACATACAAAGTGAAAACCGTAATGAGTCCGGGGAAAGCCGTTGTTCGTCAAAAGAAGATTATCAGTATAGTTAACGATAGATGCAGATGCACAACGGAAGTGTTCGGGTCTGAGCAGTCGAGGTAACGCAACGTAAAGACAGTCGTCGACCGTTAAACAGTCGGTAGGATTAGAACCCGAGTCACGCCATACTTTTTGGTCGCCCGCCGTCAGTGTGGAATGCGGGCATCGGGGGTTCGAGCGCGGAAGGATCAGCGGGGCGAAGCTCTGTGGCCTGTCCCCGGGCCGGCCCGTAAAGTTACGGGGCACGAACAGACTACTGTTATTCGACGCCTGGCGCGGCCGCGGAATTGGACCTGGGATGCTCGTACCTGGAGCAAACTGATCGTTGGCGAGACGCACAGAATGCACAGAGTCGCGGGAGGGTTGGCGGTGCGGCGGGGGCATGGAATCACGGGAATGCTGACCTTCGGACTGCGGCGAGGATGGCACGGGCGACGCGCGCTGGGGCGGAGGTGGAGGCTGGCGCGAGGGAGGGGGGGGAGGCGCCTGTCGTTGAGGGGGTGGGGGGAAAGTGGCTGGTTCGTCCGTAAGGACAGGCTCTGCGGCCATCAGAGTGGGGGACGCTACGAAGATCGAGTCCTCCTCTGACGGGCTACGTACGTAGCTAGCGCTGCGCGGTCTTTCGTCAAAACTGTGCGCTGGGGCAACGAGGGAGTCCTCTGATGGTTGGCGCTGGTAGGCAGCGCTCTTGGGCCTGTCACCGGGCTTGCCGTCGAAGCTGCGGAAGCCGGGCGAAGGGGGGGTGAAGATGTGGTCCTCAGACTCCTCAACAGCTATCGACGGCTGGCGCTGATAATTGGCGCTGGAGGGCCTATCTGCGGGCCGGAGCCCACTTCCCTTGAAAGTGCGGGGCCACAGGCGAAGGAGGAATGAACATATCGTCTTCGGTGATGGCCATCGACACCGCCGTACGATCGGCCAATGGAACACCAGCAGTAAAGCGATCGGTGCTAGGATTCATGGACATGGGGCGCATGCGTTCCATGTCCTCCGTGATAGCCATGGAGACAGGCTGGTAGGCGTGCGGCTGAGGTGCCACGCCGGCGATGTAGCTGTTCCGAGGATCCATTGGCATAGGACTCATCCGCCCGCGCGTCTTCCTTGTCGTCGCTTTCGTCTTGCGTTTGCGGCACATGAACCACACACCGAAGACGATGAGCGCAATTAGAACAGCCGCGTTTAGCGCCATGATCCCAAGCATTGCGGGAATGAAAGCCACAATTTTGTTCAGGTTGTCGCCTATGTCAGACGAGACTGAGACGGTAGCAGGGCCGTCGGTCGTGCTGGGGGCAGCATTATACGTGATGTTGTGGAGGGCGGTACCCCCGCGAATGTTATGGAAATCCTGGGACGCCTGGTTTGGGTCAACGAGAGCCAGGAGCTTCACGTACGGATCCCCCATATTGTTGTTAGAATCGAAGTCCCCAAAGTCGTAAACCGAATACATCGAACGAAGGACATTGTCTCCAACGAGCCAGTCGCTGCGTGGCGTTAATGTACGAAACCACCAAAGTATTCGAAAAATACGTACAACTCTCCTGCGCCGACCGAAAGCGTCTGAGGGACGAAAGAGCCAACACAAAATGATGAGTCGGACAAGTAAGGTACCGTTATATCCAGTGGATGCAAAGGAAAGACCTGGCCCCTTAAGGAAGATATGAGTGAGTGGTTTTAGATGAAAACGGACTGCGAGTACCCAAATTTGGCAGTGCTATGTCAACCTCTGCATCGCAGGGCAAGGTCCATTGGCCTAAAGATGCGTTATACTGGGCCCCAGGTACACCACCATAGATCGCCTGGCAGATTTCTGTTGGGGCATAACTAAACGCGGATCAGCCCAGACGAAATCAGGTAGAAGGTCAGACTAACGAGTAGGAGGTCCCGCTGTCGAGCAGGACGACTGCTTGGTTGGCCGGAGCATTGACAACGGTGTGTGTTTGGGGTCACAACAGTATTACCGACCAATATAGCATCGAGGAGAACGTTCCACCGATTAGGATTGGAGACAGGCCATGTCGAAATAGCATTTGCGTTCATCACGGCGGCATATTGTGGTTCAGTTTCACCTGCTTATTTTTAGTACGAATACAAAACAAAGGGAGGACACAAACCAATGGAGAAAGTGCCTTCAATTGTGTCGCTGGCATCGGTGCTCCGCTGGAGGGAGAATGCAATGTAATTGGGCTCAGAAGGATTGTCCAAGAAGAGATTGAACAATAGGCTGCGCCCAGTTGAAGCCCCAGTGCTGTTGACCTCATGGTCGATGGAGGACAAAGAAGTGAATCCGAGGCCGACAAGGCCTTCAGCTCCATAACCCAGGGCAGGATTGTTGGCATTTGATACATCCAGCAGTGCCTGAGACGTTACGTTGATTCTGCAAGCCAAGATTAGACGGCTTCGCACGGACTAAAGCGACACGCACCCGGCGAAAAGGACTGGCGCATAACCAATGTGACCAAACACCCAACCGATGCTGTACTGGAGTAACCGTTCAACATACGGACAGCGAAAGGGCCAATGGCTCTCACCGTGAGGTTGTAAGTCGACCCCTGTGGTGCGGGTCAGGTGAAGGTATGGACGGGAATGAAAGGTGCTCACAGTGTCGACACGTTCGGAAGCGGCGAGGAAGCACCTTTTATCCACACGTCGGACGAGCCAGTATCGAGTTGAACAGTATAAGCTAGAGAAGGGTTCAGGATGTGCACTCGCGGGAGTGGAAGAATAGGTACGGATTCCGCCAACAGTGATCTAAAACAGCTCGGATTAGTGCGCTAGGTAATGGTTGGAAAGGTAAACGTGCATTAGCCATATATAACAGATCATCGACGGTGCTGTGACCCGATTAATGACTATTCCAGCCACAAAGCAGCTGAATACCTTAGACTGAGAGCATCATCATCAGTTGCAGCTGCTGCGAGCACCGAGACCTTGGAAGTGCCGCTTCTCCGCTGGGATACCGTCCCGTCGGAGCCGCTGAAGGGGAACCGTGACGGCGAAAGCGTTACGGGCGAAGAGAAGAACCACGACGAGGGTTCCGAGGGAGAAGAGCATCGGAAAGGGAAAAAGAGAGTGGGACGAGAGCCAGGGGAAGAACAGACCACGATTCTCGGAGGATTATCCGATCAAGACTTCTTTGATCACATTCCCGAGTGAGCGCTGCATATCAGTGCGTATCTCTCTACCGTTTCTATCATATCCACGATGTCCTTTGCAATGCTATTGGGTGTATGTCCTTTCACCGCGCGCTTCACAACCACTATGTACTCTAGAGTCCAAAAAATAATTCCGTTCCGGACTTACATACGCCAATCAATTTACTAGTAGTTACCCCACACGCTGTCTGGAGCTCCGAGTGGGTAGACCCGAGGTCTCAGTTTAGCTTCAAGCTTCAAACCTACTCTCTCTACCATGGCATCCAGAACCGCGATATCCCGCCTCATGTGGAGTGCAGTGCAGCACTCACATGCCTGTCCGTGTCATGGTGCCCATCATGCAGCCCACCCGGGTGTACTGGGCCAATTGAGGCGCTTTGCGACGCCCTTGCACACCGTTCAGAAGGAATACGCGTTCGAGGTTGCTGCGTCTAATCTGAGATTCGGTGACGGAGTAACCCAGGAGGTCGGTATGGATCTGTCCAACATGAAGGCTCGCAAGGCATGTCATGTACCAAGACTCGCTCGTCGCGTATACTCTAATGCCGCGGAAAGGTCGGCGTATTCACCGACGAGAACGTCGCCAAGCTGCCGCCTTTGAAGATGGTTCGTCGCGTACCAGTTGTTCTATTGTTGCATGAATCACCCCTGACCAGGCATTGGCGTCTCTTGAATCCCAAGCAGACCTCCCTTTCGAGGTTCTAAGTCTTCCCGCAGGCGAGCCAACTGAGGAAAGTTGGGCCGACGCGATTGCGTGGTCCCGCACACACGATTTTAGCCACTTCCTCGCGTCAGTAGACTCGTTTATTTCATATATACCGAGTCTAAGCATTCTTTACAGCGTAGGGGGCGGGAGCGTCATCGACACAGCCAAGGCAGCCAACTTGTTCACTGTGTATAAAGATGCGGAACTGTTGGACTTCGTCAACGCACCGATTGGAAAGGGTTTGTCCTTTGCAGTTTTCCTCACTGGTAGGAAACGAATTGAGAAATTTTGCTAGGGCTTCCCATTACTCAGGCCCTCCGGCCCCTGATCGCGGTTCCTACAACGGCAGGGACAGGTACCATGCACTGAATTGCTGCTTCGATCGGGAGCTAATTATGTAGGTTCGGAGACCACTGGCGCAGCTATAGTCGATATGACTTCACGGTCCTTCAAGACAGGCATTGCTAACCGCGCCCTGAAACCAGTCCTGGGCATTGTCGTAAGCATCAAATTCAATTACAGGTCCACACACGAAAATTTACATCTAGGACACGCGCAATACTGCCAGTTGCCCAACTGCCGTCCACATCAGCGCTGGGTTGGATGTTCTTTTCCATAGTTTGGAGAGCTACACGGCCATTCCGTACATACATTATGTTTTCCTTTCCTTATCATTTCTCACATGGTGGCAGGTACACGAGCCGTGGGCTCCCTGCAAATCCGATTTTCCGACCTGCCTACCAAGGCAGCAATCCGGTCGCGGATGTATTTTCGCTCTGGGCACTTCAAACAACGGTGCAATACCTGCCCCGCGTTGCAAAAGACCCCGAGGATGAGGAGGCCAGGAGACAGATGCTGTATGTGATGTCATGTGGACTCGCTGCTCACAACATAACATTCTGTCCGCAGACTTGCAGCGTCCTTTGCAGGCATAGGCTTCGGCAACGCAGGCGTACATTTGTGCCACGGGGTGAGGTCTCTAGATTCCATTCCATATTCGCTATTGATTCTGTATTTCGTCTAGATGTCTTATCCTGTACGTTGTATCAATCCCCTCTTGATGTTCTTTCTCACTGCTTTTCTCAGATTTCCGGGCTGAATAAAAAGGGCCCGAAATACAAGCATCCTGGGTACGTTAACCCCAGTCCAATCATCCCGCATGGCATCAGCGTCGCTATCACGGGACCTGCTGGTCAGTTTGTTTTTCCGTCTGTCTTCCAACACTTGACCCCAAACACAACGCAGTCTTCCAATTCACTGCGCCTTCCTCGCCCGACCGCCACCGCCAAGTCCTCGCAATCTTCAATTCCACCACCCCCGCTGACTCCTCCATTACGCGTATCCCCGACTCTGAGATCGGCGCGCACCTCTACGACACTATCGCGCGTTTCCTCGACGGGCTAGGTGTCCCGCGTGGTCTCAAGGCCTTAGGGTATGTTCATTATCGATCCGGCCTTGATTTATATTTATCCTCGACTTGTCAGATATACCGCGAGCGATATCGACATGCTCGTCGAGGGAACATTGCCTCAGCGGCGCGTTTTGGATCTCGCGCCCGGGATTGGGGACGTCGTCGGTGAAGATGGGAGACTGCATCTCACGAAGATGATGCAAAACTCTTTAGAATATTGAACATGTCTGGAATTCAAAGTCATCTATGGGTTTCAGTTCATGGTTTAATTTTTCTGCCCTGATCTGACAGTGGTGCGCGTGATGAGCAGTTGAGGCGCCCCGCGTTTCCATTTGGCTGTGTTTGTAGCACAGCGAATCACCTGACCGCGCTCTTCCCTCCTCATGATGATGTCGCGTCAATCTTGCTTCAGACCCTGTATAGATCTTCACGACGGAAAGGTCAAACAAATAATTGGGGGAACACTTTCTGAGGCTGCACCGGAAACCCTCCAGACGAATTTTGTCTCCAGGCTCGTCGGCTAGCCACCCTCTCAGAGGAAATGAAATCAATTTCCGTTCTAGCCAGTCCGCTGGATACTTTGCTCGTCTCTACCGAGACAACAACCTGGAGGGCGGGCATGTAATAAAGCTTGGCCCAGGAAATGATGCTGCAGCCCTCGACGCGCTTTCGGCTTGGCCAGGTCTCGCTTGCTTTGTGTTCTTCTGCTGGTGACTGGACGGCCTATTGAAACAGGTGGACTCCAAATCGGAGGTGGGATCAATGACACGAACGCGCAGAGTTGGTTGGACGCCGGCGCCAGCAAAGTTGGGGCTGGCTGATTGTGCTGCGATTGCTTAATGAACGACCACAATTTAGGTCATTGTCACTTCGTATCTTTTCCCCAACGCTAGGTTCTCGCTACAACGACTCAAGATACTCTCAGCTGCGGTTGGGAGGGACAGGCTGGTGGTCGATGTGAGGTGGGTCGCGTTTATCTTTGTTCCCTTGGTGGTTCACCGATGGAGAGAAGCTGCCGAAAGCGGGAAGACACTTGGTTCGTCGCGATGAACAAGTGGCAGGACATAACTGACATGGAAGTGACTCAGGGTCTGTTACACTGTGGCTCGCCATAAATATGGTCTAATAGTTCTGTAGAATCCCTGGACATGCTCTCCGAGTATTGCAGGTAACTATACCATTCCCCGTGTCCCGTCATGTCGCTTCTAAGCGTTACGGCGATTCAGTGAATTCCTAATCCACGCGGCAGACGTCGAGGGTCTATGTCAAGGCGTTGACGAGGCGCTGGTCACCAGTAGGTCCATTGTTATCCCTGTTGGTTGTCGTTGAGGAATGCCAGAACTCGGGGAGTGGGTTCAGATACCCTGCACCTACGCCGGAGGAGCTAGAGGTATTGGCGATCAAAATTCGTATCTTGTCTAACTCAGGTGTAGCGATCGAGGACCTTGACCTCGTGCATCGACTGTCGGGAGGGAAAGTGGACCTTACTTATGGAAGGTAGTATCTTATCTGATGCCCAGTGTCGAGGCTGACTTTCGTAGCTCTCTTGATATATTTGGTGGTAGCCTTGTTGTATTCAAGGAGCTTGTAGAACATAATAAACTGTAATTCACTGCCAGGAGGAGGAGAAGGTACTGGCGCAGTCCCACAATTGGAACTGCCAAACCATGTAATTAAAATATATGGGTGGTTATCCATAACCAGTTCCAAGATGAATTGCGGAGCTGAGTATTTTGAGTACAGACTTTACTGTCGGAGTATTCCGGTGTTCGGATACTTTCGGAGGATCAAGGGACTGCATAGTAGGGCACGTGTGACGGCAGCACGTGCAAAATTATCCTCCTCCACTCGACGTCAAGGTACTGAATCTTACAGTCGTCCGAAACTCTGTCCAACTCTCTTACCAGATCCCGTCACGATGCCCGGAAAAGTCAAGGCCTACGAGCTCCAGTCCAAGTGCGCTGCCACGATGTTCCACAACGCGGTTCCTCTGACTTTGTGTTCAGATCCAAAAATGACTTGTCGAAGCAGCTCGTGGAGCTCAAGAACGAGCTGTTAACTCTGCGGGTACAGAAAATTGCGGGTGGTTCTGCGTCGAAGCTGACGAAAATGTGCGTCCCTGCCCGTTCGGTGCTTGCTCAATTTTGATATGTTGATTTCAGCAACACCGTCCGCAAATCCATTGCACGCGTTCTGACCGTAATGAACCAAAAAGCACGTCAAAATCTGAGGGAGTACTATAAGGACAAGAAGTTCCTTCCCCTCGACCTCCGTGCAAAGAAGACCCGGGCCATCAGACGGCGTCTCTCCAAGGTGAGCCTCCAGCTCTGGGCGAATGAGCAATCGTTAATCCGATTGAATTATTGCAGCACGACGCATCGCAGAAGACGCTGAAGCAGAGGAAGAAGGACTTGAACTTCCCCGTCCGCAAATACGCAGTCAAGGCATAGGTAGAGTTCACATATATTGCTTATGTACCATGCCCCATGCCATACACGCAGTCCCGCCGGCGCCCCCGTATGAATTTGTGCGTTGTACAATGTGAGCAGAAAGTCTTGAAATCTCTCCAGTGCACACCGCGATGCGCGTTCCCTGGGCACTCATACTAGTATACCGGTAACGGTGTCGTTATACTAGCATGGACACTTCATCTGGCGCATACTTATGTTCACATCGGAGAATTAGCTGTGACAGTCGCGTATTGTCTCGTCGACGTTGTGCTTTGAGCCTCAGCATGAGTGTCGCATGATTCCTAATTGGGAAACAGGAGTGCTGGCAACAGCTCTTCCGTGTACTGCCTTGCGCTTTGTGCCTCTGTGGACTAGTCTGGCGTTAGTCCTCGGTCAGACATCCTCAGACGGTGCCGTATTGCCAGAGTCAGTAGACGCGCAGATCTCCGAGTCGTCAATTGCCTCCGCCGAAATCGTTCGATTTTCCGGTTGTTTTGGTCGAATTTCTCATCGCAAGGGCCGGTCCCCAGTCTGGTACTCTGGCCACTAGCTTTGCTCTAGCCACTAGCCAATCATGGTAAGCTGATTTCCGTGCATATGACTACCGAGGGAGGCTGCGAATATCTCCCGTTTCGTGCGCGCGCGTCGAAGCACGTGTGGGTCTCATCATTTTATGAGGTCAGGCTTGACTGGAGCTTCTTCAGTCTCGCTCTCAGACATCTAATGGCGCCCGGCTCGCGTCTCAGGAAGCGGAGTACTGACGATGCTCCCCGACAGTCCAAGTCCCCTCCTCCGCCCGAGCAGCAGACTCGCCCGAGAGAGCCATATCCTATCCCAAGCAGCAATCCCGCGAGCCAGTATACCCTCCTTGAAAAGCTGGGCACTGGCAGTTTTGGCACTGTGTACAAGGCCATGCACAATGACACAAAGCAGATCGTCGCCATTAAACAAATTGGTGCGTTACTGTTTTTCTTTTGTTTTGTCTGTTAACCCGTTCTTGCCGCAGATTTGGAAGACTCGGACGACGACATCTCCGAAATTCAGCAAGAGATTGCTAGCCTTGCTCAGTGCGATTCTGAGTATGTCACCCGCTACTACGGCTCCTTCGTTGTCTCGTATAAGCTATGGATCGTCATGGAGTACCTCGCCGGTGGTTCTTGTCTCGATCTCTTGAAACCGGGCGTGTTTTCAGAGGCCCACATCGCTGTCATCCTCCGCGAACTTCTCCTGGGGCTCGACTACCTTCACACCGAGGGCACTATCCACCGCGACATCAAAGCCGCCAACATTTTGCTGTCTTCTTCGGGCAAAGTAAAGTTGGCGGATTTCGGCGTAGCGGCTCAGCTAACGAACACCCTGCGGCATACGTTTGTGGGCACACCGTTTTGGATGGCGCCAGAAGTCATTCGGCAAGCCGGCTACGACGCAAAGGCGGACATGTGGAGCTTAGGTATTACAGCCATCGAGATGGCCAAGGGAGAACCTCCATTGGCCGAATACCATCCAATGCGCGTACTCTTCCTCATCCCCAAGGCGAAGCCTCCCGTCCTCGAGGGCCCGTTTTCTGCTGCATTCAAAGACTTCATTACCCAGTGTTTAACAAAGGATCCGAACGCTGTAAGTGCTTCGCTGGATGCATCTGTTTCTCTTGCTTATAGTTCTTCAGCGTCCGACTGCGAATGAACTTCTGCAGCATCGGTTCATCCGTGGTGCTCGCAAAACCTCATATCTCACGGAGCTCATCGAGCGGTATCAAGATTATCGCGCTCGATCCCCGCAGAAAGGCCACAACCAGCCTTTCCAGCCAACTGTGCGGGCATGGGAGACGAACGGGACGGTGCGCAGCGACTGGAACTTTGATACAATCAAGTCAATCTCTGCTATGGGCACATTCCGTAGCATGGCCAAGGACCTTGCGATGCCTCCGGGAATGGAGTTGGACGAGTACGACGAGGATTCTGACATGGAAGAGGTGCATGGTTCTATTGATACCGGTGGCGCCACGAAGGGAAGCGACCCGATTCACATTGGACTCGGTATGAACTCACAAGCGGCGCATTCGACCGTCATCATCCGGCCCTCCCCATCCCCTGTTGCATCGGAGAAGGATATACCGACCCTCTTGGCGGACAGTGCATCTGCTGAATCGTCCTCAGACAGTCCACAAACGCCTCCGTTAGAATCCGCTCTTGGTGCACCCCCAGCATACACGGGGTCCGTACGCACAAGTCGTCGTGCATCGTATGCGGCGCGTAGTGCCGTCAACGGTTCGGGAACGGTCGTGCGGGAGGCAGACCTTGGGACTGGCGTAGACACCATCCGACCGGTGAAGAAAGTAGACACGGCGGGATCCCTGAGACTATCCGCCGGGTATATGGGGAGCATGCGGAGAGAAGGCAGTAGCGGGTCGATGCCGACATCGCCAACCTCGCCTACGAGCAGCACACACCGACGCGCTGCAAGCGAGGCTGCCAAGGCAGGAAAGGCGCTGGTCGACGAGGTTGTACTTCCAATATTACAGAACGTGTGTTGCGCCTTTCCTCTCCGCAGATTTAGCTCATCCATTGAATGTTCACAGGCGACCCGAGATGATATGGATGCTCGCGAGATTGAGTCCTTGAGCATGCTTTCACGCGGCTTCACTGAATTGAAGGAGGCAAATCCGGAGCTAGCGTACAATGTCATCCTCGACATACTTTCAGGGATCAATGAGTACGTCCCCCTTTCAATCACCTACGTCGTTGCGTCTGATTTTATTTTAGCAACTCCGCCGTGCGGCAACATGTTCAGACCTCTCGGGGGCTGTTCCCGCACAAGCGCATCATCCGGAAGAGCGAAATGACCGCCAAAGGCCTCGTCGTCACTGAAGTCCAGGAGGACATCTCTGGCTTGCCTTCAACTATTGACTCAGCTGTCAAGGTCGACGAACCCGTCACGAAGAAGTCTCCCATCTCCGAGCTAATATACATGAGGTGGCTGGAGGGCCTGCGGCTGAAGTGGCCGAGTCTGACATAGCGAGTGCGTGCATACGCCCATATTCCCGTTTTCTCTCTGCATCCGGATTTTTTAACGCGGTATTTTTAATGACTTGTTTTCTTATGCCAACTGTATCGGCTGTTTATTTCGCTCAATAATTAATGCTCATGACATGACGACCCCACATACCTAGTCCCATACCCTTTGTACTGCTCGACGTACTGAATGACCTCACGATACAATACAAAGATGTGTTGGTTGAGGCAAGAGTGCGCTAATACACGATAACGACGGATCCGAAGATCCTCGGAATACAAGGGAACGGAATGAGGAACGAGCTGATAAGTTCAAGAGTCTGTCTAGAAGACTACGAAAGTACCAGCTACTAGATCGCGAGCTTTCTAACTTGGACACCGTGATTACTTTATTCAGCGAGAGGGACGGGATTATCCACTACTCTTAGGCGACAATGAGCTAAGATGGTGCTGGTTCAGGTCTCCTTCGGTATGTGGAAAGGATATTGAAATGTTGAGCAAGGCAAATGTGCAACGAGCCCGGTATAATTTATGGGTAGTACTTGTACGCACGTCAAGTATTACGAGGTCCCTCCGTACGTTTCCCGTAAAACCACCACTCCATTTTTCAGCTGCGCAACCTCCTTTATTAGGGCGGTAAACTTCGACTTCGTTATGTCATTCGTCAAATAGGGCTGGAAGTACTGGATGCAGTCGCGTGTTGTCGCCGTGTTATTCTTGAGCCATTCAATCACCATCCTGTCTTCCAGCTCTCCAACGGGAACGACGGCGTTGGCTTTCCGTTTCTTCGCCTTCGGGGGCGCACTCTGGCCATTCGGTGACGTAGGAGACGGAGAACCCGGCCCATACTCGTCCGTAGCCTTCCTCTTCTTCTGCGTCCCGTTTACGATTGGCGTGCCTCCGTTCGCAATGGGACTCGTTGCCCGGCTATTTGCGACGGGGCTTGTAGCGCGACTTCCTAGCGGACTGTTCGCTCGGCTGGCGCTGTTTGTTTTCTGCTTGGGAACTTTGGGACTGGTAGCTCTCTTCGCGACCACAGAATGCCCCCCCAAACCGGGCGATAGCGCGGGAGAAGCTGCTCTTGATCCAACCTTGGAGCCGCCAGCCTGAGGTCGGGCTGCTGGCGGAGGTGTCTGCGTTCCCGGCGTCTGTGAAACTGGCCCAGAGTCCACTGGTGGCTGAGGCGGTACCGGCGGCTGTAGAATAACAGGCTCAACCGGGGCTTCCTCCTCTTCCTCCTCATCCTAGCAGTAAATCGTTAGCCAAGATATAAAAGAATGACATAGGTACTCGCCGAGCTGGCATAAGGATCCTTGTCTTCGTCACTGCCGTACGCATCATTCCCTTCTCGCGTTCGAATGATCTTCTGCATGGTCTTGGCTTGCTTCGTCATCCCTGGTGTCTCTTCATCATCAGATTCGTCGATGTGCCCGTCCCGCTGCTTGTTCGCAGTCTTGTATTCCTTCTTGAGTCGCTCCTGTGTATAGTTGAGGCTACGGCGAGGAACAGCGTTTGAATAAAAGACGCACCTCTATGTCTTTCGTTTCCTCATCCTCAGCCTCAAGATCCACCTTCTCCTCGTCGTCTGCAAAATCGGCTTCGTAGACCATTTCATCCAAATCTCCCTCTTCTCCATATTCCTTCTCCCGTCGCCGCTTGGCACCGCCGTCTTCATCATCATCCCCAAACAAGCCGTTCATACCGCTATCAACGGTTTTGAGTTTCCTCCCATTAGGACCTAAACTATGGCCGGCGGCGTGGACGAGGGAGCTGGTCCCCGCAAGAGCACGACCTTCTGACTCGGCTTTGAACATGGCGGCAGTTTCGTCGGAAGGGCCTTTGCCATTCCGATTAAATAACCATTGCTGAGGGTCACGCTTCTGACTCTTCGTATACTTTTCATAGACGCACAAGTCAGTGTATATCTGTTATACATAGATGACATTATACGCACTGCGGACTCCACAGTCGCAGTATCCGTTGGAAGGTCGTGTTTAAGCTTCTTCTGGAACTTGTACCATCTATGGGCCGGGACGAATTTGAAGATATCGTTGGCCGCAGGCATGAAGAAGGCGTGTGTGCCGGCCTTGGAGATGTCCTCCAGTTGTCCAAGCCACGTCTCCGCCCCAGTCGCATCCTCCATCACCCATGGGTATCTCTCCTCTCTCCGCAAATGCCGCACTTCTTCGGGAACAACGTAGACCTGTCTGGTCTTCTTCTGAAATTTCTTCTTCCCGTTGGCAGCAGCAGTCGGTCCCTTCCCCTTCGCATCCACCGGCTGTATTGGTCTGCCCTCCGCGTCAACCATGACAAACTTGCCATCCGGACCGACGACGGGCTTGCCGTCCAGCCCCAACATCGGACCCACGGCGACCTGGCTTCCCAACGCGTCGTCTCGCCGTATCTCCTTCCTATTCAATTTGATTGGGCCCCGCCACACCGTCAGGTCGACCGGCTTGCGCGAATCAAACTTCATGACATCGTATTTCCAGCCATTGAGCGCCGACGACATGACTTTGAACTCCTGGAACGGAGTGTCGGGAAGCTTGAGCTCCTCATTGTCCGCTTCAAGCGCAGGTTTAGGACGGGGCGGCGCGCCCGAGGGTCTCTTCGGTGACGGTGCTTGTTGTGTGTCTTTCTTAGCACCCTTCTTCGGGTGAAAGAGCAGGTTAGGTTTCGGGGCCATGTGGTGGACCAATATGCTAAGGTACAGAGGTAAATTAGTGCGGCATGAACAGTTTGAACGACCTGCACGATGAGTGGCGCAAAAACAAGAGTCAAGTGCGTGCGTGACTAGTGTGACAGGCTCTCCATTTCAAATCCAAGTACATTTTTCCCGTACATTCCTATAGTCCAACAACAAATAAAATACATGCTCATGACGGAGGCCCGTCCGTTCTATGGAGATTACCGTTCTGTGCCGTAGGCCCGCCGGCGCCAGGACGATACGAGTTTTGCGATGCAGGTCGGGAGATCGTCGGAGGTTGTTGAGCAGATTTCGTAGGCGGTGTTGCGAACTGCCCTGGAGGATATGGAGGATGGGCGGAAGATCCTGGGGGATACGAGCCCGGACGGAGTGTTTCCAGTTCGTGTCGTAGTGTATCAATCTCCCGCGCCATGTCCTGGTGACCTTGCTTGAGCTGGGTAACAAAATCAATTGCTATGAGAAGCCGGGTCAACTGGGAAATGTGAATTAATCCGATTAAAAATCGACCTTTACTGAGTATCTCCCATTTGCTGGCCTTCATCCCGCGGTCCGCCGGTAGTTGATCCCGTAGTTCGTCAAACAACTCTTTCATCTCCTTCCGCCTCTTGCGCTCGGCAAGTTTATGTGATACACGAAGCTCTGGCGAACGAGAATAGGGGGTCGTACTGCTCGATTCTTTCGAATGTTTACCCGAACCGGTCGGTGATGGAGCAGAGACCGGATCATCTTGGCCTGAGGAAGGGCCAGAGTTGTTCGCGTCTGGACTCTGTTTCTGACGCGACGGGGGTCGTGACCGCGAGCGCAAGCCCCTCGTGGGTCCAATTGGAGCGGTGTCTGGGACAGACATTCGACGGTCGGGAGGGAAATTCATGGGAGGCATCATGCTGATGGGGGCTGAGGGATCGAAGGTTCGGGGAGGTACAGGCATGTTTGCATCCGCCTCGTTGTGAGGACCAGGCTGATCCGGGCCTGCAGGGTGTGAAGAAGGCCACGCGAAAGTGGCAATTCCGGGGGGTGGGCGTCCATGCGGAGAATCCCCTCCGGAGAATCCAGAACTGTAACCACCTACACTCGATACGCTCGAAAACATGGACGACGTCGAATCCCGCCTATCGTTCATCCACCATTGAGGCCCGCGAGGGTCGAGGGAATCTCGTCGGTCGTTGAGACTAAGCTGTGCTATCCGCTGAGTATCGATGGCAGAACCTCGACGCTTGGGAGCCGGCGCCTCTGAATCCAAGTCCATCCCGCTCGGAACACCAGGCCCCGCGAGGTGCGGGTCGATTTCCTCACCAACCGGGGGGAACCCAGCGGGGTCTGCAGACATCTTTCGTTTGATACCGTGGGGCGCAGACAAACGAGACGGTGAGCGCGTAGTATGTGGATCCTGACCGACCGCAATAGAGTGTCTGCGCATGGTGTAGTCAAACTGGTGAGCCTGGGGCTCGTGCGACATGTGCCGTGCCGAACGGGGTGGAGGTTGTGGCTGCGGTGCATCGCTGTCGACATGCATTGGCTCAGTGCCGTCCATTTTTTGGGCTACGACAAACACATGATTGTCGGTAACCATTTCAGGCAAAGACAAAGACCGACGAACCTGCACTGCGGAAAGAGTCGGGATGGATGCGCGAGGATGAACCTTGCGAGTTCTCGCGTGCGTTGTGGGGAGATGGGGTGCGCAAGAGTTTGCGAAGCTGAGTATTATCGGCGCCGTGGGTTGCTGAACCAAAGACGTAGGGGGAAGCTGGCCGTGGTTCTTGAAGATTTGATTTATCTTGGCGAAAAAACTGGGAGTTTATGTTCTGGCGAGGAGTGGCATGGAGAGACGGGTCGGTAATAGAGCCGCGGCGCTGGTTCTGAAGAAATTCGAGGGGTGCAAGGGGTGCCACTGAGGAATGGCGGTTTGCCGGGGGATTATTCGACTGGTTGGTGGGGTTTGCAGCCATGGTCCGGAGTGTGCTCGAGTGCGCCAGGCCACGAGCACTACACCGACGAGAGTCGAGCAAATATCCTAGTGATCAACGCTCTTGCCAAATACAACCGAACATACACATGTTCCTATTCAGGTTTAATTACATTCAACAAGCGAGCTTCCCTCAAGCGCGTCCCGCTCCCGTTCTCCCACTTCGATACTCCGCATGTATCGTGCGGTCGCTCGTCCCCACCGTCCCTGTCTCGCCTCCTGCACATCCTCCCCAGCTATGATGTGCCGCGCCCACGGCAAATATTCTGTGTGCGCGACCACACGCTCCATCAATCCCACAGGAAACGCAGGATGGTTCGTGAACACGTCAAGAAGTGCCTGATAATCCTCTGAGAGCGAATCCGCACGCGCGACACGCGTCCCACGTGATAGTTCCATGACAGCTGCAATGAATTTCGCGTCCCACTCGTATGTCCCATACGCATCGGTCAGCGCATCGGCAAGGATGGGGTACCCCAACTCGTCGTCTACCCCAGAGACGTACCGCGTCGAAGCCAGTGCCTCGGAGGTCGTTAGCGTGAATAGATAGTTGAAAGCGCTTCAACTGACCTCGGGTCGGTCAAAGGAACCACGCGTCATGTAAGCGTCCATGAATGAGATCGAGTCGGCGTGGGGAACAGATTCCCGCGTGGCAACGTTCCAGTCAAGCAGGTGGTCCAGCTCAGGGCGAGTTCCCAACGGAAATCCTTGACAAAGGACCTGCAACCTATGAATGGTGTGCCTAAGGTCGTACCCGCCATTTGCATACATCTTGGTCAAGACATCTCGGTTCACGATGAAGCCCTCAGCACAGCAGAGACCTTGCAGATAAGACCCAGCGACATCCGATTGACAAGGCTGGAACTCGAGGATTTTTTGGAGAGGAAGGTCGCCTGTGGGGATCAGAGAAATATCTACAGTAAAGTCAGGCAGTGCGGAAGTAAGTTGCACACGAACCCCACCGTTGCATGTGCATATAACTGCACGTTTGCAGTCCCTGATCAGTCTGATGACGGCCGGCCAGAAATTCGCGTCTTCTTTAAAAAGAATATCGACCTCTTCCAAAAAGATGACCGACTGCCGGGTCCCAGCTTTGAGGTTAGAGGTCATGAAGCCAAAGTCGGTGGAATTGCCAGCCTCGGCTTCCTGATCTCGCCCGCGGCCAAAGGCGCCTCTCGCCCGCATCTTCAGCACGAGATGATTCTTCCCCACCTCCCCGATCAGGGTCTCCAGACTCGCACCGTTCCGCTTCCCTATCCCAGGGTAAACTTCGAATACCTCCCATCCCAGCTCTTCGGCACAGGAATAAACTGCAGTCGTCTTGCCGCTGCCTGACGGACCAGAAAGGATGATGGTGTTGGCAAGATGGCCGCGAAATGCATCCTCAGGTGAAGGTTCCTCTGTTCCTGGTGCAGGACGGAAATCGTCGTCGTCGCTGCCCTCAGTCTCGACGGGCACACCTGCGTCGGAAGAATAGTCGCTAGCATCGCTGACTATGAATTCGTAGTCATCGGAAGATTGTCGTTGTCGTTTTCTTGCCTTGGCTACACTGCGCATGACTTGTGGGCGCTTCACGCCACGCGCTCCTTCTGGCCCATTTCCGTCCAACGAAGCGGAAGAGTCGAAGCGAACCTCCAAGGCACGCAGCCAGTCCCGAAGATACACAGCGTGTGCTTCGTTGCCGAGGACACCGTCGGCGCGCTGAGGACGCCAGCGGTCAGACCACAGCTTCTCCGAGGAAGAAGACGCGTCTGGTGGGGACGTGACCGCAGCGGCAAGCCGAGCTATCGCAGGGTGGTCCCGCTTATGGTCAGAGGGAATATTATGGATACACTGCTCCTTCTCCCAGAATGAAGAAGCCGGTCGACGAGTTAATGTCCGTTGAACACAGCTCTCGGATGGATCTATTAGGACCCGAAAAGGTTCCATAGGAACTTCAGGTCTCTTCTCCGAAGAACGTTTCGGATATGCGGTAAAAGTGGGGAAAATGGTCTGGGGTCCACGAACATGCTGGTTATCCTTGGCAGGGAAGGGCGCGTCATATTCTTTGGTCGCAGTCGAAGGTTTAGCGGGAGAGGCTGGGACGGAGAGTTTCTTCGGTTTGGTAGTGAATATGGAATACGTTTGTCTAGAAGATTGAGCCACGGGTGCGGTAGGGAGGACGGGTCCGTCAATTTTAGATTGAGACCCAAAATTTGTGTCAGAAGCTTTCGGCAGAGGAGGAGAGGAGCGCAAAGTCAAGTCGATCACAACAGGATCCAGTGGTCTGTTCGGGCCTCTCGACGGTGGCCTGTTCGAGTGGGACAAACTCAGTTTTTGCGGCTCCTTTTTCGAAGGCAGATTTGACGGAGCCTTGTCGGACCGCGAGGAAGTTGGTTTCGACGAAGGTGTGGGCGGTATATGGGAAGAATGAGTTATATCAATGATCTCTGGCTCCGAGGACGTCAAAGGAACCGTCCCTGCTGTCCGTGAGAGGGGAGGGGACTCGGAGGGAGTATCAATTGTAACTACTCAAAGTGAATAAAACGCGTCGCAGAAAGATCACTACGACGTACTGAGAACATTATCAGTAGTTGTGGTTGGAAGTGTAGGTATTGGTTGGGAAACCAGAGGCACGTTCTGGTGTGGCAAGGGTGCAGAGGCGCTTTTCCTGGGGAAAAGGTCGAGGAGAGTTTGCTGGTTATGGTTCAGTTCGGCACGCGTTGAAAGTCGGTGTTACGCGAGTCGCGACTGACCTGCTTGGTACCTGTGGATTTCGACGTAGAAGATTTCTTCCTGCCAACCATTCGGGACTACGCGTCGCGCTTGAATCAACGGGATCGGTGTGGCACTGTCACGCCAGTGTGGCAGTGCACACTCTGTTGTTCGCAACTCGAACTTCTTCGTTTCCTTCAGTCTTATGGCCTCGACAATACTTTCGCACTTGTCTTCTGAGTACCACGGTACCATGATTCGCCTTTGGGCCCAGTCCAACTTTTATTTCTAGCCAGATATGAATGGCGACCGCATCGATCTTTTGGAACAACCCCCAACCGCGTTGGAATTCTCGCGACTGGTTCACATTTCTCGGCCAGTGTTAATCCGAGGTATCCCCCGACGCGTAATATGACGGACTCAATTTATCTGTGCTACCAGGAGTGCAAATCCCTTCTGTTCGATTCTGGGACGATGAGTATCTCGCGACGACGTTGGGTGAAACCAAGATTTCTGTTGCGGTCACGCCAAACGGGTTCGATATCAGTCTACGCTCTTGGGTCTGTCTCATTTTGTTCAGCCGTGCGGACGCCGTGAGCCGAGCCGCAGACGGCAAGCTCTATTTCGTTGAACCTTACGTTGAAAAAATGAAGATGTCTGAGTTTTTGTCCAAACTTTCCCCCGGTAAGGCTAATTCACAGTTCTCCGCCAACGCTGAGCCTTGATGTCTCGGATCATAGAGACGGATGATTCGAACATATACTATCTTCAATCCCAAAATGGCAATATATATTCAAGCGGTTTTTTTGAAGGCACTTCAGATTCCTCTGAATTCGAGCTTCTACGCCCCGATATTCCAACTGAAATATCGTGGTGCAGCGGACTTGGTATTGGCGTCCTTCAACTTATTTATGTTTCGGACTGACACAGTGGACAGGAAAATCACCCGATGCCGTCAATTTATGGAGTCAGTATCTACAGTGGCAACTGTGAATCGGAAACTAGAATGACCTATCGGCAGTCGGGAGTCACAACAGTGTCACCAGTATACACAACGGTAGGTACACATGCTCCGTCTTACTGAGCCAAACCATTTATCTGTCGTTTTAGATCCTTATGAAAACATTTACACCGTTGTTCGAGGATCAAAGCACTTTACCCTACTGCCTCCTACAGATGGATGGTGTTTGAAAGGTCCAGCTGTCTCCGCGGCAATGGATTTTCCGCTCATTTTTTATTTCCTAGAACGACTGTACCCCCATAGCACTTGGACGCGTAACGTCCCCGGGGCAGCTCTTACGATGACCCCTTCACCCAACAACGTTCCGTTAATCCGCTGGTCATCTGTCGTAGATCCTGATATTCCTGGTAATCTCCCACCAGAGGCACATCCCATTCAGATCACGATTAACGCAGGAGAGACGCTGTACCTTCCTCCTGGCTGGTGGCACCACGTTCGCCAGTCCGACAACACCATCGCTCTAAACTGGTGGTACGATATGGAAATGCGGGGTATGTCGTGGATTGTACTCAGCTTTCTGAGAGGTATTGGGGACGTTCCATCTGGGAACGATGAGACTAGCTCTGAAAATGTGATGGAAAGAAAGAGGGATTAGTCTGTACATTAGACGCCATGTATGTACATACTACGGACCCCGGCTGTTCCTTAAGGGGACCGAGCCGGAATATACCTAGCGTACCCATCACGTCCCTGTGATTGTCACCGAGATTTCTGCGTCACACTAAGTACCCTCACTGTAACTTTCGACCCAAATCGAAATGGCTAAGGACAAGACCGAGAAAAAGGAAAAGAAGAGACAACATGCCGAGATGGAAGATGGAGACGTGGAAATGGGCGGCGAAGACGACCAACAAGTAATTTACAACCCCGCAATTTCTGTCGCAATACTCAACTCTGTCTAGTCGCCCAAAAAAGTGAAGAAAGATAAGGAGGAGATTGTAATACCGAAGGAGGACCTATCGCCTCTTGCGCACCCGCTCGCCCAAAAGAAGTTGCTGAAAAAGCTGCACAAAACCATTAAAAAAGGTCGGATCCGATCTTGTTCGTTGTTCGCCTGTCTCTCATTGGCGGCCAGCTGCCAAAGCGCGCCAGGTTAAACGGGGGGTAAAGGAGGTCGTAAAAGGCATACGCAAGGGCGAAAAAGGGTGGGCGTCTTGAATTCACGTTTGCATTCATGCTCACTTTCGTTCAGCCTTCTGATTCTTGCGGCCGACATAAATCCAATTGACATTATTTCGCACCTGCCTGTCCTGAGCGAAGAGGCGCAGATACCCTACATATTTGTATCGTCGAAAGAGGAGCTCGGGAATGCGAGCTCAACGAAACGGCCGACAAGTTGTGTGATGGTTTGCCCGGACCAGAAAAAAAAGGGCAAGCCGAAGGAAGGGATTGCAGAGAAGGACGACGAATATCGGGAACTTTACGACGAGGTGTATGCAGAATGCGAGAAGCTGAATACCGAGATAGCATTTTGAAAAATATATTTTTAATTTGCGTCGTGTCTGTCTTCACATGATCATCGCAAGCCTCGTTTGATTTTAGACCCTCATCTCCTATACCCTTTATTCTTAACTATGGCTCCCAAGTCAAAACCGGCCCCTGCTAATGGCGCTGCTGCTAAAGGAACGGCCCCTTCCACAAATGGGACCACCACCCCCGTCCCAGCTGCCGACAAAAAGGACACGTCGGATGCAACGACAGCCGGCCGACCAGACAAGAAGTTGTTCGACGCTGAGCAGGACAAAATAAAGGCCAGCATCGACGCTCTCCAGGTCAAACTGGTAAGTATCCTCCTCTTGGCACCTTGAAACTGTTAGCTCACTCGATGAGGCTAGGCTGCTGTCCGAGACAAGATTTCACTTGCTACCGGCAAGTCTGGCCCTGGAAATGACCGACGGGCCGCTCTGTACGCTGAACTGGACGAGATTCGTGACCGGCAGTCGAATGGCAAAAATTCGCGGGATAAAGTGAAGGAGCAGATGAAAACCTTGCGAGAAAGGATTGACCTCAAAGTGCGATATTATTTCCCTCGAATCTCATCTGCTCGCGACTGCTCACGACGGGTTTTCTGTAGGTGAAGAACCTTCAGGCTGCCAAGGGGAAGTTGACCTTCAAAACTGTCGCCGAGGTCGATGCTCATCTGAAGTGCGGATTTCTTCACCTCAAAATCCCAAATCTAATAGTTTATCCAGGCAACTCGAGCGACAAGTTGAGTCGGGTAACATGAAATTAGTGGACGAAAAACGCGCTCTGGCCGAAATCAGTACTCAAAAGCGCAACCGCCGTACTATTGAATCCATCCAGGACGAACAGGAGGCTATCGACAAGGACCGGAATGCGTACGAGGAACTGAAGAAGCAGATCGACGACCCGGTTGCAAAGGCAGCCTCCGAGCGCTTCGACACGATTAAGGCTGAGCTCGAGGAGATGAAGAAGGAGGGAAACGAGGCACACAGCAACCGGACGGTCCTTTTCAAAGAGCGGGACGCCATTCAGGCGGAGATCAATGAGCTTTGGAACGAGAAACGTGAGGCATCGCAGAAATTCCGCGACCTCAACGACCGGTACTGGGCCAAGTTGAACGATGATCGGGCAAAGCGGGCAGAGCGGCTCCGCGCACAGCGTGCGGCGGAGGAGCTGCAGAAAAAGCAGGAGAGGGCTGAACGCATCCGCGAGGAGGCGGAGATGCCCGCGTTCCAGGCGCAGATCGAGGATTGCCAGACACTCATCGACTACCTCTCCGGCAAGAGTAGCGGCGCAGTCACGTTCAAAACTCCGGGCGCGTCGGTGTCGACCAAGGCGGACGTCGCGGGCGTCCCAAAGCTCGAGATACGTCAAGTCGAGGAGGCGCCGGAGGGCGTCGTCGTGCGGAAGAAGAAAGGTGAAGAGGAGACCGCATATTTTGTCGGCGGTAAAGGGAAGGGCAAGGGCAAAAAGGCGCCAACTAAGGTGGCTGAGCCCTCCGAGTCCGCGCTTAATATCCCCCTTCCTACCCTCTCAGCGTTGCTCACCCTCTCTATTCCCCCTCCTGCATCCAACGCTGACGTCCCACGCGTCATCGAAGATCTCAAGACGAAGAAGCAGTGGTTCGAGGCGAACCAAGCTCGCGTCACAGCAGAAAATATCGCGAAGGCAGAGGCCGAAATCGACGCTCTCAATGCCGCCGCGAGGGAGGCCAAACTCGAAGAAGCAAATGGTCCTGCTGCTTCGCCGTCACAAGTTGCCGACTCTCCCGCCTCGACTGAGGAAAAAGTAGAAGTTGCAGCGGAGGCACCGTGACAGTTGTTTAATAGGTACACGTTGGAACGGATTTAAAATAATATTTGCTGCGCAATTCTTCCCTACAGTGAGACTGGGTTCAACTGCAAACTCTGGACCGACGAAAGTACCGAGTGACCTCTTGACGTGCATAGCAAGGGGCAACCGGCATTCAAACCGGTGACTAAGGGCTGGTTAGTTAGTCCGGCCGTGAGGCCGAAAAAAAAAATTTTGACCCCCGGAATTTTGACCAATATTGAGGTTCTGGCTTGCCTTCGTGCCATTTTATGCACTCAAAAACCACAGAACTTGTTGTGCTCTCCGTCTTGAGGTACTTATCCGGATATGGTATGTGATATGGTCGTGTTTGTCACAAGCATCTACTTTTCTGGACTTGTCAAACTCGGTTCAACATTGAATTTCAAGGTCAGTATAAACACCAGAGGTATGCAAAATGGTTTATTTGACTTGCCTGAATGCTATGTCTGCGGGTAGCCCACCTCGGCGACTCAAACACGTGAATAATTGCCATATATGGTGCGTGGGAATGATTACGTAGTTAGTTAGTCCCAGCGCGAGGTCAGAAAAAAGAAAATCGGCCCTACATATATCTTTTTTTTGAATGCCGGTTGCCCCTTGGTGCATAGTGCAAATTGCTCTGATCTTAACCGGAAGACCACAGCGTTCGTTAGATGAGAAACACCGAATGAATAAAAGGAGATGCCAAACGCGTACACTTCTCTCTGAGATAGCCCTTTTCGGTGCACTTGTGATACTAATTTCTGTCCGAGAGGTTATGTGTTAGTGGTCTACATCGTCGTCCAATGCAAAGGTGATTTAACAAGTTGAATGATCCCATCTGTAGGGGTGCCGGCATCTCGGCCCGGGGCCTTAACCCTTAATCTCAGTCTGGGCTGGACGTTAAGGCTTAGCGTTAAGCCTTAGTAACCCTTAATGTTAATTAAGGGTTAACCCTTAAGCCAACACTGCTTCTCTCGAGCCCCCGGGCTCCTACATAGAATTGTACCTAGGTGGTACGTATTTTCGTCGCCAATGGAAAGACAATCTAATATGTGGGGAGAGGACTCCGGACGTGACGGTCGAGTGCTAGCTTAATGTAAGGCTTAGAGTTGCACGTATGGGAACATAAATTACTCTGAAAGAGAAGAGCCTCACGTTGCGCGTCGTCGACTTCTAGGCTTTCCAGCTACTTATCCTCGTCGCTACTCTTTCCGACGCCTAAGCAAAAACATAGGACTTGATTCCAAGTAACATCAGAGTAGTTCTTCGGACAGTACAGAAGCGAAAGGTGTCCAAAGGAGTCCAACAAATTATCTGCTACAGTATCGTTTTATTTTGTCCAAGATGCCGGGAGGTTACCTTGCCCGTATATATATTCATAACACAATTCCGCGCACGGAGATCCTATACACTATTAAGGAGCGTGAAAAAAAGAAATTTACGGTTCAGTCAAGCCAAGCAAGAAAGATGATACAGAGGGAGCGAATAACGATTATAGATAGACAGCGAGGAGGGGAGACAAGAGGAATAGAGATAAATTGAACGAACGAAACGGACGACGGCATCTAAGCATAAGATTGGTTAGACTCCCTGCTGCTCGGTCTTGACAGCGTCGGGCTCATTGTTATCAGGTTCGCTTCCCGCGGGCGTGCCGGTAGCGTGCATACCCAAGTCCTGTGCGAATCCGTCGAACCCGTTCCCTGAACCTGAAAAGTCACCAAACGAGAGCGAGGACTGGTGCACGGCCCCGGCCGAGAGCGAATCGTCTTGCCCGGGTGCGGAAGTGTCCATGTATCCCAACGATCCGTACGCGTCAGAATTGAACGCGGAAGACGAGGCATCAAGGGAACCTGTCGGGAAGGGGTCGTTCTGTAATGCCGCCAGCATGCTCGAGGTCGTCGGCGTATGTGCCATCAGGTGCTGCGTGCCGTTGAAGTTCTCTTGCCCCGCCATGGGCGAGAGTGTAAAGAACTGCTGTTGCATCACAGGCTCGACAGACGCTGCGACCGAGTTGGTCGACAGCGCGACACTCCGCAGGACATTAACTGCGATCCAATCACTGCAAGCCACGCTCAGCAATTATTCAACAAATAACCTAGAAGGTACGCACTCTAAGAACAGCTTCATAATCTGGAAAGCTCCGAAAGCGGGATCGCTGCGAATCGTCTAATACAGGAACAGTCAGGGCGGAAAGGTTTGGAGAGCAGAGAAACGCACTAGGTCTCGCATGACCTGACTCGTAACGTATCCCCAGCGAATCAACACACTCCGGGAGCTCATTGTGCTCCGCTCCTCCGACCCCCCATGGCTGGCGCGGCTGCTGCCCATCAGCCGCTCGCAACACTTGTCCGCCCACGTCATGACCTCCCTGACCGGTTCCGTACTCTTCGTCAAACTATCAAGCATCCCCACAAACTCCACCTCCAGCAGCTGCACCAGGTCTTCGTGCCGACAGTTGCACACGAGCGCGGACTGATTTCGCACCGACTCAAAGTCGACCTTTTGCCATGACCGTCGCATCTCCGCAAGCTGCTTTTGGTTCGTCAGGACGGTGTTGAGGGCCTGGGTCACCTGGTAAATATCCAAGAACCGTACTAAAGGAGCACAAAACAATTGGAATTAGGTGGGACAAGAAGATGAGGGTTGGCACTTACAGACGAGGTGGCCGAACCGCGCCCCGAGTTCAACTTTTGGCTCCACAAATGTGTTCCCGTAGCTTTCCAGCGCAACCAATAGTATCTTTTCCATCTTATTTGCTAGTTGTCGTAGACTCGCCAGGGACGTCGGCGTAATCGGTGACAACATTTGTGAGCGCAGAATTTCAAGAATCTCCTGCAAAACCAAATCAGGAAATTCGAAATAAAACGATAAAAAAAGGGTCCTAACATCGTACACAATTGCATCCGCCTTGGCCATCAGGCCCGCAATAGCAGGAGCATGCACAACCTCTCGGTGATTGCCACCGAGACTGGACCAGAAGGTTCGGAGATGCATCTCGAATTGGTCGAAGCGGAAGGAACGGACACTCTCCAAAAGAGAATCAAGGTGATCCTGAAACCATCCCCAAACCTCGCGTGCAGCAATTCCGTGCGGAGATGTCGAATTGACACCCACAGCCTCCTCGATTGATGGGAAGTGCGGGAACTGGCGCACGGAGGTGGGCTGCTGGCCCCCGAGATAAGGGACTGCGCTAGTCGAAGACGGGGAGTGCGAGCTAACTCCTAGCCCGCCCTCTTGTGTTGGATGCCTTCGGATCGACGCTTGGAGAGGATACGAGCCGGGGGGTCGCTGTGCCGCCTGATTCGACAACGTCGCGGCAGTCGGTGTTTTGTCACTCAGGTCCGCACTAAAAGTGGGTCCTTTGAGATCAGCCCCTAGAGTCAATGAGTTCCGCTTAGAGTTCATAGCGGAGTTGACACCCTCTGAATCGTCGTCTTCATCCTCGTCCGACCGGTCCTCGCTCCTGTTTGACGACTCGGAGTGGTCATTGGCCAAACGCGCAGCAGTTACACTGGGCGGCCCCGCGTTGTTGTTGGACTTGTGGATGTAGTCCTGGAGCCATTCGGCCTCTGCAGAAGTCGCGGGACGTATCCCGCAATCTATCGATCAGAGCATCAAGGAATGATTCATGATGAATATAAACGCCGAGGACGTACAGTGATATTTGCTATTCCCTCTCACTCCAAGGCGCCGAGTTTTGATAGTGGGAAAACACAGCCTTATTGCCTTTCCCAGGGTGGCGGTATTGATATGCGGAATCCCGTACTGGTCGCACACCCGCCGGTATGAAAAGTAGAGCCCTTGTCGGGGGACATTGCCATCGGGATAAGGAGCGTAGTTGGCCGTCAGCCTGTAGTGTTTAGGAGTATATATGTTTCCCGTCAGCGATCGAGCATCGGAGGAGACGTGGCACACGCACCAAGCCTGAACAAAAATCTGCTTAGCGCGGTCGGACGCGCTTGTGGTTGTCGCCGCGCGCACGTTGGCGGCAAGCTTCTCGAGCGCGTGATCGGGGCTGAGAGTCATGCGGCCGAAAGCACCCGCCGCATGCATGGCCTCCTGCTGATTCGGGGCCATTGTCTGGGGCTGACCGAACATGGAGTGGTAGTCCGGGGCTGCATGGCCGCCGAGGAACATCGAGATGTCGTCGGTCTCGCTGGAAGACGAGTGGACGGAGTCTCTGTCTGATCCACCGGGATAGGGGGAGGCCTGGGTGCGTGCTGCGCGAATATGGCTTGAAGTTGGACGTTGCGCGAGATGGTTTTTGAGGGCGGGATTGGCGAGGTTGTGGTTGGGCGGAGACTGTGCGCTGGCTGAGCTGTGAGTCTCAGACAAAGCGAAGTAACTCATACGTGATCACTGAGAGACCCATTGTGATGACCGAGCTGATAAGAGACACGGTAGAGGTCATCCTGAGAGGGACCGAGGCCGGACTGCATGCGAAGCCCGCTGGAGGACTGCGGACGCGAGTTGGACGAGTGCGTGGACGACGAGCTAACCGAGTTGGACCGAGAGTGTGACGAGGGCAGAAAATCGAGGGGCATGTTATTGGACATCTGCAAGGCCATCATTGCGACAAGGAGAGTGGAGAGGAAAAGTGTAGTGGGCCGGCCACGGGAAATAAAACGGAGGTAAGGTAGGCGGCAGGGGGTGTACACCAGCACAACGAACGCAGTGAGATCTTTTCCTTCAAATATCGCTGTCGGCGCGGAAAGATGGTCGTTATGGAAGATCCAGGACTGACAGCCAATGTCCCCTTGACGACTATAAGTAGTTCTGCTGAACCTTCCCACGCTGTATGTTCTCTCGGAATGACATGTAACGATTATATGCTCCCCCTCAAACTTAAAGACGCCCCGCAGGTAGGGGCTAGGGCCCACCTCCCCATTCATCTCCCTTTTCTTTCTGTGCCCCTGCAAATCCTCCGAGCACCGCGTCTCTTGCAGCTTCTCTTGGCATTTTTGGCGTGTGGAATAGAACCTTCGAGATCTTGGGAACTTTCCAAGAGTGAGCGCTAGTGAGCCACAAGCTACAAAGCATCTAAACTCAAAAGAGGAGTCCCAATACATCCACGTACATGATCAGTTTCGACGCTGTTTCAACTGCCCGCGCTCCGAGTTCAGACAGATCGCCTATAGTCTTAGATGGCCACATAAGTGCGATGAGTCCAAGCACCGAAGAAACGCATTCCGCTATGAAATACTCTGCAACCTCAGCCTGGGTCCGCCGACCGAGCTCGTTGATTAATTTAATTGACCAACATTCAAACTCCACATCTCGACACCGGATGTGCACTTGATAGATGTACGTGTCTACTCGAAGCAAGGTCCTACGAGGTCCTACGAGCCCCAGGCCGTTATCGGCCGATGTGAATGGGGTTATGGGTTAGGGCTTTCGCCTGTTTTTCGGGCAATTTGAGCCCGAGGCACAGTTAGAGAGTTGATCCTGAAACCAAAGCCGATGGAACACTCAGGCTCGCTATTACCGGCCTACAGCGTGAATTCTCCGTCATGTTGTTCGGACACGATATCATGATAATATACGCTCGATGTTCTGTGCACGGAATGTCCGTCAGAAGAGAACTACTACCGTGGCGCCTGCGACATTCATATAGTGCTCACGCGACATTTAATGTCCTCGACATGGTGAACTTTAAATAAAAGCCGACTGAGACGGGCTCTTCTTCATGGACTTGGTTGCCACCACCAGATTTGGATTCATAGTTGGTAGATCTTGTTCCGTTCGACGCTCCTCGACGTTGGCGTCGGAAGCGTGATGTGCGGGGAGAAAGCGGCTTATTTGGAATTGAAGCATCGCGACACCAGTAGCCGCTGAGCAGGACATGTTCGGGCCTACATGGTGTGCAGCGAGCGCGTGGAGCCTGGAACGCTTACACATGCCGGAAAAGCCGGTAAAGAGCAAAAGTTCGTCAGAGTCGTCCGCCTCGAACTGCGAGCAAAAACATTAGGACAGTTGCCATTTAGATAGCAGATCAAGGTCAAATGCAACCAATGCGAAAAGCAATCCAGCTTTCTCCGACGCCAGTAGCTGAGAACAAAAGACTTCCTGATGCGGTCGGATTTGATGGGCGTTGATTCGCCTAATATGGTAATTTTTTGCCTCCGTGAAATGTAATTCTTCGGCTCGCGGCAAGAGTGAGCTCCATGGATCCAATCCTGCAGTAAATTCATACCCTGCATCTGAAACATTGATAACGCTGGTGCGAGACGTATCTTTTGAAACGCCAGAACTTGAAGCACAGCAGTGAATCAGGTAAGTATACCGGTATAGTAGGTAGCCTGAGCTGCAAAGATACGAGACTCAGTGTCCGTTTTGCTGCTTCTTCCGTCCACCCAGGACTATTCTCCTCCACCAATTGGTTGTACTCGAGGCACTGATGGTGAAAGATATTTGCTCAACGCTTACTGTTTCTGAGCTGCGAGGTACCTAGGATTTACTATCGCTGTTTATGCTCCCGCTCTTCCGTGAACACTGTATCTACTGTAAAGATTTTAATTTAGAGCGAAATGTCGGAAAGCCTTCACAACACTGGGCCAGGTTACAACTTCTTTCTATTGAAAAACATCGGTGAATCATTACATATGTATCACGTATATACGTCGTAGAAAGCAGTATCCATCACTTGGATGGACGTCGTGTGGGTTCCTCCGGTACGTTGGGGTTCGCAATCCTTCCAGCATTGAAGTGATGAGTGCTGATGAGCGACGAGTTGCCCGAACTGTCCTGGCGCTGCGGAGGCTGCGCCCGCCTGCTGGTGGACGGCTGTGACCGGTGTCTACTCGTATGACGGCCGCTGCGCGAGCGCTTCTCCTTCATAATGGGGGGCAAGACGGTGGGCAGAATAGCCGCCTTGGACCGTCTAGAGCGCCGAGGCTGATTCGTAAGATTTGTACTGTAATTCTTCACCATGCCGGCCGTCACTGGGCCATACCACATGTGGTTGTCCCCTTGCATGTGGCGGCGCATGGCCAATGTCAGCAGTACAAGGAATGCAAATATAACTTTTAGTAGACTATAAGCTCTAGTCAAGTCGAAATGGTCTGGACGTACCGAGAGCAGCGTTGATGAGGGAAAAAGCCATGAGGACATGATACATTGCACGATATTGTTCGGTTTGGACTGCCGTATAGGTCGGTTAGTGGGACTCTGGAGCGGGAATACGCCACTCACAATCGGAGGTAGAATCGTCGAGCGCCACAGTGGGAGAATCAGAAGCAAAACATTCTACGTCCGCCGATTGGGAGTCCGACGTGGACAAGAAGACCCCAAGAGCTATATTATATACCTGGTGAGCAATTGCTCGAAGTTATGAGAGTTGTATTTACCAAGCCAGAGTACCCCCAGCGATCCGAGGGAAGCAAGCTCATGTCTCGTCGAGATGGGGCTTCGCTCCCGCATTAGGAAGCTGAATCCCAATCTAGAGCCGTTGGTTACTTGAATAAATGTGAGGAAAGAAGTATTTACAGGCATGAAATGACCAAAAGACTGATGCAACAGACAAAAAGAGCAAAAGGCACGAAACGAGCTGCATGGTGAATGGTCAATTATATTGGAGGTGAGGAGAGATGGATGACGTACTGAGGTCCGTTGACGCCAAAACGCTCTGGAAGTGACCTGCCATTGCCAGACATATCAATGTGGCGATGAAAACAGCGCCTAAGAAGACATTCTCAGATCAGCATTTCAACACGCAAACAACGAATGAACCATATAGACAAGCCCGCAGGACGAGGAACATCGGGAGCATTGGAAGAGAGTGTGCTGGGTGTGTGGGTGTCGCAGAGGAGGAGACGGAACAGGTTCGCCGGATAGGAAAAGTATTTGGGCTTAAAGACACGAGGCAAACATGAACTGGGGGCGCGTGGCGTGATTGTCGTTATTGCCTGCCGATAACTGCGAGGGCACACCGATATCGGACTAGGCTGCACACGCGTCGTCGCCTTGGGTGCAGATTCGTCGCAAAACGAATGGAGCAGCCGCAAGTCGTGTCAGTTGATGCGCATTTTAAATTTACGAGTATTTATGTTCGCCATATTTGGAAATCTCATTTGATCGGGATCGTTCCCTGCTAGAATTACATTTGTTCAACTATGCTTCCGCAATTCAACACCGATATCGTGATAAATTTGAAGACACTCGGGATTCAACAACGTTGAAGGGTTCACAATGGATAACGAAGCCCCATTGATGATCTAAATATTTAATTCAAGGGAGGAGGGACAGAGGACTGGCGTTCACCTTTTTAACGAGTACTTCGACCTTCTTCCCATTGAGTCTGTTTTTGCCATGAGTGAAAGGCTCGATATCCATAAGAAAATACTTGCGTGTAGGGAACGTCCCGGACTTGAAGGATCTTGATTGGGTGTGTGAAGCCGCGAAGCTGCGTGGAAACCAAACTCACTCACCTGAGCAGGAACATGTCTCGCGCTGCGCCGGACGCGTATCTCCGTCTTAATTTGTTCTACCAGCGCGGGTGACAGCTCCTCGCTATCGGGGAGCTTAACGAACAGGATGACACGTTCATCACCCTCCACCGTTTGCCCAACTGCCAAGCAGTCTAGGATCTTCCCCGCCGCACAGAACGTTGAGTCGATCACGTCATATAGCTCGGAGGAACCAAATCGAATCCCTCCTGGGTTCCTGCCGGAAATGCGATTGTGAGAATTCCACGAGACCTTAATAGAACATGTCTCGCATACAGCACACCGTCTGACCGCCCAAGCATGACCACCCCTCCGCCATTGCCAGACCGCGAACGTGTGATAACAATGTGATCTCCATGGTGCCATACACCGTCTATTTCAGCAAAGTAGGCCTGGTGGTACCTGGCTCTTGCGGCTGCGACTTCATCGTCTGTGCCGAAGCCGGGCATGGGCCAGAAGCCAGCCGGCATGCATGGGAATGCCTTGAGACAGACGAGCTCACCTGGCTCGTCGGGCGCATTCAATGTCCCGGCCTCATTGTAACTCTCGACTGCAAGGCCAAGCATGCGGCACTGGATTTCCCCAGCGTAAACCGGTAAGGCCGAGCACATGCCGGCGAAGAGGGAGCAGATATCTGTACCACCTGACGAAGGGTTCATGTCTTGCAACTGAATGGATCAGAGTGAGGTTTCCCACCTGTAATTGAACCCAACAGAATGTCCGGATGAATATTTTCATACACGTAACTGAACAAGGCCGCCGAGAGAGGAGACCCTGTAGAGTATATATGACGCAGCGAGTTTAGATTGTGATGAGAACGAGGTTGGTATCTTTTCTATATGAATAGGGTGAGGTGGCAATAGTGCAATGCGGTATAAATGGACAAACCGCAAGTTGCTCGATATATTTGGCGCTTGTTCCGAAAATAGATATTTTCAGATCGTCTGTGAGTTTCCACAGAAAAGCCGGATCTCGAAGCGGACTGCCATCGAATAAGACTAGGGTACAGCCTATACTGAGCCCACTGATAAGAAAATTATACATCATCCACCCGCTTGACAATAGTCAATAAAGATTGCAAAAAAGAGTAGAAGACGCACGTTGTGGTATAATAAAAAAAGACATCCTCTGGTCTAAGGTCGGCGCAAATTACAAATTCTTTTTTGGCCTGTAATAACATCCCACCAGCGCGGTGCACAATTGCTCTACAGAGATTAAATGAATGGTGAACTTTAGGGGCATTAACTTACTTTGGCCTTCCTAAGGCAAATTAACGGGTTATATCTGACGACAGAAGGACGTACCAGTCGAACCCGAAGAAAAAAGGATCCAAAGGGGCCAATTGAAAGAAGCACGATACCAGAGAATTTCGCGCGATGAATCACGTCCGAGATTTTTGGCCTCTCCTTCAAGGAGAAAATCCTGCCAGCTCGACCAATTCTCCTTCCATGCTGACTGATCCTCCGCACAGGGTACTGCATGGATAACAACAACCTTGGCAGGGCTGAGGGACTTGGCGGCGAGTCCCAGAAGAAGAGCCGCAAGCTTCGGAAGGTGCTCATGAACCTTGGCATTGTACACGAATGCGTCGACAGCAAAAATGAACTTTGGCTGCACTTGTTCGAACCTACGTGCACCAAGATTACGACCAGACACTGCAACTACCCGGAGTTACTGACCGTTCCAAAACTCCGGCGGGACCGAAGTCAGCAGCTGCACTAACCCAGATAGCTCCAACAGCAGTAGTTGCGAGGCATAGGGCCACAGTCTCGATGCAATTCGAAGAATAAGACGCGACGCGATCGCCAGGTTTCAGGCCGTTGGCGAGGAGAGACGAGACAAGCCGAGAAACCAAGTCATACAACTGTGAGTATGTACAGCGCCTGAGCTCCGGAGTGGGGTTGAGCGTTGTGGGTTCAGCTGGGACGAATTTCAGAGGGTGCAGCCACAGCGCAAGTTCATGCAACACCAACTCGGTTGAATCAAGGCGACTTTCTCACTGGAGCGGCAGTGGAGCATGTTCTCTGCCCAATTGATACGGGCCTCATTATACCACGGAGGGTTTTCGGAGATGTTGACCGACTCGTCCACCACATGTGTGCCTTTCTCACCGATGATACTGGTGGCGTCCCATACGTCGCTCCAGAAGTCTGAGACGTGGGAGATGGACCAGAGCCACAAGTCGTGATACGTGCGCAGGGAGAGACCATACTTTGAGTTTACGCGGTCTCTGAAGGCGAACACCGGAGACGCATCGGGGTTCTTTGGGCGATGCAGGGGTTCGTCGGACATTGCGCAAGCAGCTATCTTAGTCACACGGTGTGAGTGGACAGGCTGCGGTGATCCGCCGGCGATCAAGGAACCAAGCGAGCCTAAGTTACGTAAGCAATCTTTTGCGAGTCAGACTCAAACGTGCGATGGCCTTTCCAAACAATCGGCTTTCAAAGCCACTATAAATTGCCCTTCTAACTGCTACTACGTGCCACCCAGCCCCAACCCGAACAATGAGTATCGACAAATTTCTCGCTCCCCATTCCCCTCAGGCCCGCGCCCACTTCCATGCCACGTACGCGCACCCCTTCGTCTGCTCGTCTTCTCGTCTTCTAACCAAAAATCCACGAATAGGGAGAATGGAATGGACTGGGACATTTCCGCAATTGGCGCGCGCGTGGAGGAGACCGTCGTCGCCCATTGCGCTGCTTATCGCAGTTTCGAGGTAAGATCAACATAGGGGACCTCAGGACGCACGTCTTATTGCTGGTGTTCAGCGATACCTCTCTGGCGAACACATTTTCATACTGCCCCAAACAAGAAGAGAGCTGGAAAGCATCCTGTGGGTCCCGTCATGCACTGCTCATTTGCTATTCTTATCCATGTATTTTTTTTCTTAGGCGCCGGTACAGCACTGACGCGATCCACAATGCTTTGGCCAAGAGGTGCGTGTGTTGTGCCACACACCGCTCCGACACTCATCCTAAACCTGACAGTCGCGGGACGCTTGAACCCGGGGGATATTCGAGGGTAAGCTACTTGCCATCCTTCAAGTTTCCGACGATTTGACGCGTCGATTTCCAGATGTGCCACCTCGCCAGCGACTCCATTGAAGAAGTCCTCAACACCGAAGATAATGTTGCATATCTTCTCGCCTTGCATGCACCCACGGAAGCGCCCACACGCAAAGAAGAAAGTCCGACGCGGTCCATCACAACATGATTGTTTTCTTCCCGCACTCCTGGGTCTTGTGTTCTTGTACCTGCCATCGCATCTTGTAGCATCATAAGTAATAGTCTAAAATTGCCTCTAGTTCACGAATAGTTTAGCTGTTGTAAATCCCGAATCAAACTACATTTCCATTTTGGGCAACCTCTGGAGCAGCACTCTATCATGTTCTTGAATGCTCTTATTCTCCTTTGCTCGGGCTTGCTCGACGTCTACGCAGCACCTCAACAAGTTCCATTTGAAGTCCCGGCTCTCGCAAGTGCGGCCATTTACCTGATAACGCGTTTCAATCCGTCCTAACTCCCGAAAGAGCCCCGAAAGCTCCATGGTCGATTCCTCCACGTACCCGCTGCGTCTCCCAGCGCTGCAGCAAGCCTAATCTCCCTGTGCAGATTACTGACATGCATCCCGATCCATTCTATCAACCAAAAACATCGGAAAAGACCTCGTGTCATCGAAAGAAAGGCAAGAAGAAAAAGAATGTGGCAGGGTATTATGGACAGCCGTACTCGTGCGTTTCGCTCTGCCTTGGTTGCTTATATGAGCTCCAATGATATTCGACAGGGACTGTGACTCGCCGTTCCGGTTAACGAACCTTACGCTCGACTTCATTGAGAAGAAGGTGGTTGCCCTTTGCTCAGTACCAGACAAGCTCTGACGGCAGCCTCGCAGTGGGCGTCCGAAATTGACTTTGTTATCTGTATGCCCGCGCTCCTCCAAACTCCCCCACGTTGACCCGCCGTCGTACAGGGACCGGTGATAATGCGAGGTGCGTTCTGCTGTAAGGTTTCCCATGCGGGGAGCCTCAATGCAAAAATAGACACGACAACGACCGAAAGCTCCCCCGAACGCCTTCCGAAATATACGAACTAAACAGAGCGGTCGCAGCAAAGATGAATTCAGCTTTCACGAGTCGCGGGATTCCCGTTATTCCCAGTCTTGGTGAGTCCCTTGTTTGCTGCGCCAGGATGTATCATCGACGACATCTGTTCCAGGAAACAACGATGTCTGGCGTAAGTACCTTGTCACCTTGATACTTGATATTTAATATATTCTACAGCACATGTAGGATGGTTTGTTCCCCGAACGATTCCTGACTGACGTCTTGGGTACAGAACATCATGATACCGGGTCCCAACAGCATCACGAGTGAATTCGCTTCGTATGTCGGTGATAGAGCGCTTATCGGGGAACTAATTGTTCTTCAGCATCTGGAAAGCGTTTATTCCCTTCCCATATCTACAAATCTTCCAACGCGGCGCCTATTACGCCGTGGAGGTTATTCCGGACTCAGTAGCTGTTATCAGCCTCAACACGATGTATTTTTACGACTCGAACAAAGGTCTGATTGCGATCTGTGTTTTCCTCGTTATTTGGGCTCATAAAATTGTTACAGCTGTTGGGGGCTGCGTGTTCAAGGACCGTGAAGACGCGGGAAACCTGGAGTTTGATTGGCTCGAGGTGCAATTAAAGGGCTTTAGAGCGCGAGGGATGCAGGTACGCCGAATGGACCCTTTGATTGACGTGTTTTTCAAGTGTTGCTGCAGGTTTGGATATCGGGTGCGTATTCACTGTCGAACTGACTTGATATTAGTTAATTAGATGACCAGGACATGTCCCACCGTCTTCAGGGAATTATTTCCCGGAATGCGTATGATCTCTCCTTATTTCTGGTGCATTGAATTTGAATGTTCTTTACACAGTATGTTCGTTATGTCGAGCTGGCACTGAGATTTCAGGATACGATCGTGGGCCATCTGTTTGGGGCAAGTTTGTTTCATGATGAGTGAGATGCATGCTGACATTCTGTTCCAAGCACATGAATGCTGACCATGTTTGCTGTTTCCGCTGGAAAGTTCAGTTCTTTCGCTGATATTTCTCTCGAGTTCTTCTTCCTAGAGGCCAATGACCTCGAGATCTTCGAGCCCGCCACAGTACAAAACAACGACCTGTTTGACGCTCTCCTCGCTGACTTTGGGGCCATGCCGAAACCAAAGGACATTAGTTATCATGACTATGCGGTGATCAACGTATCGCCGTCGGTGGTCCCCAATCCTTACCTGCCGAGCTTCCGCGTGTTCTCGTACAATATCACAGGAACCGCGAGCAGTTTGAAGGATCGCAAGCCTGGACACCACCGCGGAAGCAGCAAGAACAAGGAGAAGCAGTGCAAGCTCGACATGTACCGCGAAACGTGGAGGTGCCAGCTCAATGAGACATGGCACTCTGACCCAGACGCACCGTCGAGGAGTAACCGGCTGTGGACACCTCTAGGGTATGCGCAGGTATTCAATTTGATATGGGATTTGAACCCGCTCCTTACCCGTTCCCAGTACTACATCCCACACCTGGAAGAGGGGAACAAGACCCATAAGCCAAGTTTCAAGTTAGAGTACGTAACGTATGGAGCGGATGTGCTCGAGGGCAAGGAGGGATTCTACCCTGTGCCTCCAAAGAATCTTCCCTCCACTCTGAAGAACAGGCAGACGGCGTACGGGTTAGAGGATATGACGGTGCCGTCGTGGATTGCACTAGCGCGGCGGCTGAGTAACTCGAAGAAACTCAGCTCCCTTTTTAAAATATATATGTACATGGCGTGACCCATATATCCTCCGTGTCCTGAATCTTGCCTCAAGAATTGCCTTTTCAAGCCAGGCGGTGAAGATTAACCGGGGATCAGTGGCACTGCAACGGCGTTTCTAAGTAAGAAAAGATTGACTCCTCTGTGCCATGGACGGTTGTAATATAATGTAACTTCCTGGGTTCTGACTCGCATGCACACTAGCCTATGTTTTAATTAGCGAGCTCAAGCATAGTAGTTTCATCGAGCTCACCTGTGACCTCGCATAAAATATATCTGATATATCGTATTCACAATTGCCAACAGTATGTCTCGACTAGTATATCGGTTGAGTACACGCGCCTGTCATGTAAACGGGCGCTTTAGTGACGTTCGCGCGAAAGCTGGGTTCGACTCCCAGGTCGAGAGTTTTTCTTCATCATTATTTCTTGTGTTTTCCTTCTCTTCAAGCATCTACCGCTTTCTTCTTTCATTTTCCCGCTATTCCGCCGCCGAGGTTCTTCTGGTTGTGCTCTAGACCCTACACAAGGGAACCAAAATTGAATGGCAAAAATGTCGCAACGTGACTTGGGACGTCACTCGATCATTGAACTTGAAGAAGAAGTGCACCCAGCGCTTGTCTAAAATTCCAAAAAAAAATCCTCGCAAACTCTCAATGTGGCGCGCCGAGTGAATATTGTTGTCCAGTGTCAAAATGCCCAATATCCCCCGTTTTTCGCTGTTTCAGTGTTTGTGCTTGCTGGCGAAGTCACCATCAATATTTCAAACTTAAATATTTGTAATCTGGGTTCTTGGTGCCCTCACGTGCACGTTCGGGTTCGCGTCCCGATCGGGTGATCGTTCACGGTCTACAGCCTTCTAGTAGCCTCACTGCCAGTCTGCTACAGCGTCGCCACGCGCTCAACGAGTTTTGACGAAGTCTCTTCCTTCCTGGACATTAACGACCTATCTACATCTACATGACTGTCCGCTTTGCATCATACCGAATTGGCTTCTATGGTGAAAAACGTTCACCTTTTCCATGCATTACCGCTCTGAACAACAGGTACAGTGGCCGTATTCCTGCTATCAGGTTTGGATCCTGTCTTATTCTCGTACGCATGGCTTATTTGCATTCAAGGGACCGTACTCGGTCTAGCAGCCCATTTTGCGAGTATATTTCTGCCACATCTGCATCGTAAGTTGACTCGTGAATTCACCGCGTTTCGCGACTGGGCTGAATCGAGGAGCCAGCCGACTTTACTGTCTTTGCGTTGTTCATACCGGCCCTCACCATCTTCGTATTCTTCCTCTCGTGCGCTTTCCCTGTCCTATCTTCGGTCCTCGTTGTTCAGATGCGTTCAGATTACAATTCGGACAGCCTCGCACTGAGGCCGTCTCCCTGTTCATCCTATGGGCTTTGTGGTTGGGTAAGCTGCTCTTGCTCAGTTCGTGTTCCAAATTTCGATAATCGTCTTCAAGCCATGGCAGCATGGGCAACGTAAGCTGCCAAGCCATTTGGAATTGCTGTATTGCTAACTGATGATACACCAGCGACATCATAAGCCCCACACAATGCGATGCTCTCACATCGCAGATCATGCCCACCAGAAATGGAGAAAGTAAGCGCGTGTGGTGGAAGTCCGTTCGATCGAGACTGATTCCATCTCCGCATCCAGTACGCCTGAAAGAATATTGTTACGAAATGAAGGTCATCCAGGCATTTTCTTGGATGCTCTTCATCCTCTTTTCGTTCGCATTCGTCATTCTTCTTGCCCTGGTAAACCAGGCGCAGAGGTTTGGCCGACCTTACATTTGGAACGAGCCAATCCAAGGTACGCATTAAATTATTTCGGGATGGTCGTTTCACCAGAGCCACATATCTCAGAACTGGGCTGGTTCTACGAAATGCCTGGGTATTACAATAACCACCAGCAAGGCATGGTTCAATATCCCGGGGTCATGTACCCGCAGCAATATGCGTATCAAATGCCGCAGGCGTACGGCCAAGGACAGCCCACTGCATATCAGATTAACCAGAACGGCACCTGTAAGGTTGGAAAATTTGCGGAGTACCGTCAATTGAACTTCTTCCCCAGTTACTCAAGTGCCGGTCGCCACAGTGTAGTTCCAAAGAGTCGGGAGAATCTAACAAAACGAAGTCGGAAAGAAACGTCGCGCGGAGATTTATTCCGTGTGCTAAATTTTGTCGTCCAAACTAACTCATGTATTCGGCGTGGTTGCCTCATGCTTTGTGTATTGTTTGATTCCTGTATCATTTAAATCTTGTGTAATCTTCACGTACGATTATTGCATATCCCATGGCACTGTTTCGACACCACCCCATCCGCGCTGTTGCCTCAGGTGAATCCTTGTCCTCTCGCTCCCTCTTGGAACGCAGAACGTTAAGCCAACCCCTCAGTGGTGACGGTGCTTTTCATTGCACATGTCGTGTCGCTTTTCGTGTCGCATTTTCGTATGTGCTCTCTAAGTTAATCAAATCGTCAGACTGCAAGGGTTTGCAGATGTGTTTCACTTGACGCAGACCTCTGTGACGATTTTGGCCGTCAGCGGGCTCATATTTCTGTAAGTACGCCCATCAAAACTATCGGTGTTTCTGTCATGACCTGAAGACAGAATCACGATGCATCACCGACGGGACGGACACTTGCTGACGCAGACCCAAGAGGAGATGTTTCTTATATTCTGTTTCGGTCTATTCTGGATGAGTGCGCGACGTCCGATATACTTTGCTAGAGCCGTGCTGATGAAGAGACTCAAGGTATGCTTCTCGGGTGGCACTCATTGAGGGCACAAGGACAAGATGATAATCCAGGGTTAGCCGCCGGGGGTCGAGGGGAGAGCAAGGCCGAAATGCCAGTGGTCGACGTGAGGAGGAGACCGGCGGGGATCACTGGCCAACAGCGGCCGTATCCATGCACCATCGACGACGCGTATTGCTTTGTGGAGGAGTACACGTTCTTCTGAATCTTTTGCATCGATTATGCTGTAACGTAGAATTTCGGTAGAAATGTTCGGGCAACATGACAGTAAAGGAAAGAAGGGCTGCGGCAATTCCCGGCTGCTACGGTTCGCTTAACTCACCTCTCTTCACTCCCACCGTGTTCGTATTTCGCCCCTTATGATAAGTTCCTCCTCGTCGTCCCTCGCCCCAGCTAACCCTGCATGTTATACGCCTCTCCCAGCAAGCGCCGCATCGAGACGGATGTAATGAAGATGTGCTACTCTACGTTGCTGTATAGTGCTGCTCACTAACCACATATCTCGATCAGGCTAATGTCGGACTACGAGGTCTCCCTTGTCAATGACAGCATGCAAGAGTTCTATGTACGCTTCCACGGTCCGGCTGAAAGTAAGCGTTGTCCTTGCCACCTACGCCACCGTTCACATTCCTCCGCAACAAGCTCCGTTCGCTGGCGGTGTCTGGAAGATCCACGTCGAGCTCCCCGACCAATACCCGTTCAAGTCGCCCAGCATAGGCTTTATGAATAAGATATTCCACCCAAATATCGATGAACTGTACGTCCATTGCTCTTGTGTGGGCTGTACTGATCGCTGTGGGACAGAAGCGGTTCTGTGTGTCTCGACGTTATCAACCAGACTTGGTCGCCAATGTTCGGTCTGCACCATTTGCTCACTCGCCCCTTGTTCCTGCGCTGACTGGCGCAGACATGATTAATATATTCGAGGTATTTCTCCCTCAGCTGTTGCGGTACCCAAACCCCAACGACCCGTTGAACGGAGAAGCCGCGGCTCTTTTAATGCGCCACCCGAAAGAGTACGACGCAAAAGTGAAGGGTGTGTGATTAACTAGCCCATTCCGTTATCGCCACTAAAGTATTTGATCGTGTGCTCTAGAATATGTCCAACGGTTCGCAACAAAGGAGGCCGCGGATGCAGCGGCAGACGGAGAAGATGATGACGACGCAGACGAGGAGATGAGTGACGTTGGCAGCATGAGCGAGGGCGAGTAAGCCCGATCATCTCGTCGTTTCGTTTCTCCATCGCATCCCACTCATATATATCTATATCCCCATCTCTGTAGTCTTTTGCATTCTCCCTTGGATGTTGTTTCAATACAATCTGTAATATTAATGGTTTAGATGGTGTTCATTCAGCCTGGCGCGTCTGGGTATTGATGGCGTTCATTCGTCTGTATCCATAATGGGTATTGGTAATGCAAGCTCATCGACTTTCTTTTGCACATCGGCGGCGGCCTGTTCGGCTGAATGAGTACACGGTGCTTGTTCTGGACCAGAATTCCAGACCTTGACAAGAGTTTCAATTTGCGACTTGATGCTGTCCATTGTGTTGAGTTTTGCCTTGCTCTCCTTCAGCAGCTCTTCTTTCTGCTGCAAGAGATCCGTCTTCATCTTATCCAGGCTGGATGCGGGTGAGCTGGCGCACAGTTGGGAAAGGGGATGCTACCGTTGGCGCTCGACGAATTCAAAGCTCAAGCGGTTGAGCAGGAGCTGGTGCTCATCGGATAGAACGTCGTCTGAGCGGGCCTCTGGCGGCGCAAGAAGCTTGAATTCTTCGAGCGTATAGAGTGGTATGTCTTGATACACTGACCTGGAAACGATCTGAACGGAGCCCTGGCGGACTTGCATAGATACTTACGCGAACTGGCGACACTTTTCTATTTCCCGCTCGAGATGACGCTTCTCATAAAGCAGATTCTGGAGCCCGAGATGGGACTGGTCCATGTCATGGCGGGCAGCAGCGGTGAGATTTTTCGTGTTCCGCGTTGCGCTGTTTGCGGCGCGCGCCAAAGATTTAAGACGGCCAGTGAGGGCAGCAGCGCGTATGTGGACGGCGGCGATGTCTTTTGAGGAATTTGTTGCAGGCTCAACGAGCTCTTTGAGCTGGTCTATTACCACGACGTACTGATAACCAGTGAGATTCCAGGAGGGACTCGATAACAAGAGAATTCACCTCTTCAGGTTGCACGGTCGAAGTCGGCATCTAAGGGTAGTGACGTAACACGTCAGGCGGCAACCGGCCAGATAGCCGGTGTATTATCACTCAGCAAGCTTATTAGCCCGTACTTACCCACTCTCTTTCCTTACACCCACCATGTCTCTACCAGCTGCAGGCTCAATTCCATCCATGGAAACCAGCCACGATGCCCTCAAGGATAACACCATCATCGTTGGTTAGTGCAACTGCCTATCTTTATCCCTGTCATTCACCCGCTGACCGCAACCACAACAGTCCTCGGCGCATCGGGCGATCTTGCCAAGAAGAAGGTGCGGGCCCACCGTGGCTAGGTAGGCTCAGCGCACCGCCTGACCCCGTCGACAGACTTTCCCCGCCCTCTTTGGTCTGTTCCGGCAGGGTTTCCTCCCCCGCGATGTCAAGATCGTCGGTTATGCGCGGACAAAGATGGACAAGGCTGAGTACCACAAGCGCGCGACGTCGTACATCAAGAACCCGAACGACGACTCCGAGATTACTCAAGCCATCGAGCAGTTCAAAGCTCTATCCACCTACGTCTCCGGCAGTTACGATGACGGCGAGGCCTTCGCAGTGCTCAACACCCATCTCGAGGAGATCGAGTCTCATTACTCCTCGAAGGAAGCTAATCGCGTTTTCTACTTCGCCCTTCCTCCCAGCGTGTTCGTCCCCGTCGCCAAAAATCTCAAAGAGCAGTGCTATGTTACTACCGGCATCAACCGCGTCATCGTCGAGAAACCCTTCGGCAAAGACCTTGACTCAGCCCGCGAGTTACTCAGCTCGCTCAAGCAGTATTGGACCGAGGACGAGACGTTCCGTATTGATCATTACCTGGGCAAGGAGATGGTCAAGAATCTTCTCGTTTTGCGTTTCGCCAACATCGCAACGGGCGCTTCTTGGGATAAGAACTATATCTCCAACGTTCAGATTACATTCAAAGAGCCGTTTGGGACCGAGGGACGTGGCGGCTATTTTGATGAATTCGGCATGATTCGTGATGTCCTGCAGAATCGTAAGCGGTACCTCCTTTTGCGTGTTACGTTCACGACCGACGTTTGTGTAGATTTGTTGCAGGTCCTCAGCATCTTGACAATGGAGCGCCCAGTCTCGTTCTCCGCTGAAGACATTCGCGATGAAAAGGTATTTCTTCATGTTGCGACTACAGTAATGCCGGTGCCGACATCGCACTACTCAGGTCAAAGTTCTCCGGTCCATCCCACCCATCACAAAAGAGGACACCTTGCTCGGCCAATACGTGGCGGCTAATGGGAAACCCGGTTATCTCGACGATGAAACCGTTCCCCCGAACTCTATATGCCCCACGTTCGCTGCCACGACACTCTGGATTCACAACCCCCGATGGGAAGGTGTACCGTTCATTCTCAAGGCCGGAAAGGGTGTGTCTGTCCCCGAAATGTCGTCTGTACCTTGTCTAACCTGCAGCTAGCCCTCAACGAAGCCAAGGTCGAGGTCCGGATACAGTACAAGGATGTCACCCGGGGAATTTTCAAAGACATTGCCCGGAACGAGCTCGTCATCCGTATCCAGCCTTCCGAGGCCGTCTACCTCAAAATCAATGCAAAAACACCGGGCCTCTACACGCGTGCCATGCCTACGGAAATGGATCTTACATACAAGCGGCGATTCACGGAGACGAAGATCCCCGAGGCTTACGAGGCGCTGATTCTGGATGCGCTCAAGGGTGACCACTCGAACTTCGTGCGTCACGACGAGTTGGACGTTGCTTGGAAGGTTTGTGTCAGGCTTTTGGCTTGCCATTTGCTCAGCTATACCACAGATTTTCACCCCGATCCTTCACTGGATCGACGGCAAGGACGGGGCGCGGCCACGTCCAGTGCCGTACCCCTACGGTTCACGCGGCCCCAAAGAGCTCAACCCTTTCATCCAGAAATACGGGTACAAGCGGGCTAACGACAGCTAGTGCGCTTCCATTTTCTATTATCATGGCTAAGATGCTGAATCCCACATAGTGTTTGGCCCGTCACAAACTTGGCCTCTTTGTAAAGATAGTAAATGTTTAGACATTGTGACGAAGGGACGACGCTATGTTTCAAATACCAAGTGTACAAATTTAAAATGTAGGCATTCTTGCGTTTATTCTGTGCAACTCGATTTCTTCCGGAAATATGCTTTGGACCATCTCAGCGCTAATATACGACCAGCCTGTCATTTATTTAAAATACATAGGCTTGCGTTCTCCGAATTGCTCTGTCTCTCCGGCTGGACCTTCGGGATTTTGGCTCGGAGAGGGATTGCAACGAGAAGCCTCCGAGGGAAAATTTGTCTTGCTAGCACGCTTCCTAAGTACTAGTTGCGGAGAGGTGCGGATAGCAAGTCTTCAATGTCAGGCAAGTCGATCAGGAACACTGGAATAACCAGGATTCCACCGAGTTTCTTGTTCGGTGGCGTGCCTTGCTCAAACTGAAAGCATCGAAACCTCCAGGCTCAGTACAAATTGCCTAAAATGTGCTAAAGAGTAGTAGCCCCAAAAAGGCAATGCCATTATGATGCAATCAATCCACTGACTTGCGCACTAGTACGATGGGCTGGTACAAGGCTGTGAAAGGCAAGTTTTATGCGAAGCGCGACGCCGGTACCAAGACGTCGCAAGCCGCCGTCCCGACTAGTCCACCAGCCACACCTTCGGCCGCCCGGTTTGCAGTTTCGTCTACCGATGCCGCTCACTACGAGATGAAGGAGAACACTCTCATAGTTGGTAGGTGCCCGCCATGACCGTCCGGCTTACACTGACAGCCGTACTACTCAGTGTTCGGCGCATCGGGGGATCTCGCCAAGAAGAAAGTGCGTCTACATATGTTCGCTTCTAGTCGCGATGAGCGCTCACCGACCGGCCCAGACCTTCCCTGCGCTGTTCGGTCTGTTCAGACAGGGCTATCTGCCGACGGACGTCCAGATCGTCGGCTACGCGCGCACCAAGATGGACAAAGCCGAGTTCCACTCGCGCGCGGTCTCGTATATCAAGAACCCGGACAAGGACGCGGCGATCAGCGCGTCCATCCAAAAGTTCCAGGACGTGTTAACCTATGTGGACGGCAGCTACGACGACGGCTCTGCGTTCGATGCGCTCAACGCCCATCTGCTGGGCATCGAAGCTAATTACACCTCCAAGGAACGGAACCGGCTGTTTTATTTTGCGCTGCCGCCGAACGTCTTTGTCACGGTAGCAAAAAACATCAAGGAGCACTGCTATGCGGAGACGGGGGTGAATCGGATTATCGTAGAGAAGCCCTTTGGGAAGGACCTCGAATCGGCGCGCGAGCTGTTAAACTCGCTGAAGCAGTATTGGTCGGAGGAAGAGACGTACCGGATTGACCACTACTTGGGGAAGGAGATGGTGAAGAACATACTGGTTCTCCGGTTCGCCAATGTGGCGATGGCGTCGATGTGGGATAAGAGCCACATATCGAATGTGCAGATCACCTTCAAGGAACCGTTCGGCACGGAGGGCCGGGGAGGCTATTTCGACTCGTTTGGGATCATCCGCGATGTGCTGCAGAACCGCAAGTGAGCCCCGTCGCGATGCGCGCCTGCTGATGACAGGCTTTAGATTTGCTCCAAGTGCTGAGCATCCTGACGATGGAGCGCCCGGTGTCGTTCTCGGCGGAGGACATTCGGGACGAGAAGGTGGGCGCCGGATCGCTGCTTTGTGGATCAACCTCTGGACAGGGGCCATTGTAACAGGTCAAGGTTCTGCGCAGTATTCCCCCCATCACGCAGGAGGACACGCTCCTGGGGCAGTACGTGGGAGCCGATGGGAAGCCGGGGTACCTCGAAGACGATACGGTGCCGCGCGGGTCAGTGTGCCCGACGTTCGCCGCAACGACGCTGTGGCTGCACACCCCGCGCTGGGAAGGGGTGCCGTTCATCCTGAAAGCGGGCAAGGGTCGGTGTCCCATTCCTCCGTGTTGTTCGTGTGATTGGATCTGACGCCCAGCAAACAGCGCTGAACGAGGCCAAAGTGGAGGTCCGGATCCAGTTCAAGGACGTGACGCAGGGGATATTCAAGGACATTACGCGGAACGAGCTGATTATCCGCATCCAGCCGTCGGAGGCGATCTATATGAAGATGAACACCAAGACGCCCGGGCTGCAGACGAGCGCGATGGCGACCGAAATGGACCTGACGTACAACCGGCGCTTTGCGGACGCAAAGATCCCCGAAGCGTATGAGGCGCTGATCTTGGACGCGCTGCAGGGGGACCACTCGAATTTTGTGCGGCACGACGAGCTCGATGTCGCGTGGAAGGTTCGTTGGACGCGTTTTCTTTTTGGTGCTAGCGCAGTGTTGAGGGAAGCGCGTTGCAGATTTTCACGCCGATTCTGCATTGGATTGACGGGTCGCGGCCGAAACCGGTGCCATACGCGTACGGATCGCGCGGGCCTGCAGAGTTGAACGCGTTTGTGGAGCGGTACGGCTACGTGCGGAGCCCGTCGCGCTAGTGCGTGCGATTGCATTATTATCGGCGGCTCACCGTTGACATATTGACTGCAGCGAATGGCCCGTGACGAACCTCGGGGGCCAGTAAACCGGGAACGCGAGTCTAGTTGCGTGTTCATCAACGCCAAGTTTTCGCTTTCGGCAGATTGCGTGCGGCGGGGCAGGATCGGAGGCGTGCGTTCGCGTTTGTGATTCTGATTCTGATTCCTTTCAACTCAACTTGCCAACTGTAATCTGTGGAGCGCATAGACATTAATCTTCATTCTTCATTATCCAATCGGGGCGTAGCGCGCTGCGGTTGACATTGCCTTTCAAGCGTGCGGGTGGAAGGTCCGTGCTGTCTCCGCGCAAGGGAACACATCGCGCGGACGCGGTAAATTTACTTACCTGCGGTTGGGGTAGAATTCGGATTCGGGGCGCTACGGTTGACATTGCCTCTCAAGCGTGCTGCGTTCTGGAAGCTTGAAGGTCCAGTCATGCCGGCTGTCTGTCTCCGCGCGAGGGAACACATCGCGCGGACGCGGCAAATTTACTTACCTGCGGGTGGGTGGATTTCGGATTCGGAAGAGGCGGTTCGATTCGATCCGCGCCTGCTCCGAGGGGTTCATGGATTCGTTAGGGCTTCCTTCCTGGGTTCGCGTTCGTTCTGGAGGAGTGAGTGAGGGTAAATTGCAATAGGAGGATAGGATATACGGTCTGTGGCGCCTGGAAATTCGCATCGCGGGCGCGGAGGATCCGTCGAAAACGGATATTGGACGCGAAAATATCGCTGCGAGACGCTGAAAATAAAATGACCGATCGCGAACATTACATTGAACAGATGGACATCCCACCCGGTGTCGCCGGGTCCAGTCTGCGTCTGCGCGATCATTCAATGGAGTCTGGATCGTTCAACGGGGTGCGCGATCACTCAACGGGGGGGAAATAAAATAGAAGCGATCGGAAATAAAATAAAATACTAGGCTTATTACGCGCTGAATAGATAGGTTAGGTAGATGAGTATGGTATTTTATTTTAACAGTGGGATGGTACAGTGTAGAGGACGCTCAAAAAATGACACACCCGCTCGTAAACCACCAGTTATTGCTCAGCTGCTCTATCCAGTGTACGACGAGCCTTAGGCGGAGACGGGCGCTGCGTATCGGGAGGAGCTTTGCCTTTTCGAACTCGTCGATGGGGAGGACGAGGGCGACCCAGTAGGCGAACTGGGCGGGGTCAGTGGGGGGTGCGCCGTAGACGTTGTTGAGACGCTGGACGACCCAGGGGGCGGTGCCGCGGCGGAGCTGGTGGAGGAACTGGGTGCAGGTGTCCATGAGCTGTTCGTTGGAGGGGCCGTCGAGGGCGCCGAGGGCGGGTGAGTCGGGGACGTCGTCAATGCGCTCGATGCGGGCGACGGTGTAGCCGTCGAGGGTGCCGCGCTCGAGGATGCGGAAGCGGAAGGTGCTCCAGGTCTCGACCATGCTGCGGCCGTCTGCGAGCATCTGGACGCTGCGGACCTCGAGCATGGTGCCGTAGTCGGTCTGGGCGTGGGTGAGGCCGGGGCCGGCGCCCGTGCGGGCGGGCATGATCATGCCGAAGGAGGGGACGTCCTGCTCGAGGCAGCGGCGGAGCATGAGGCGGTAGCGGGGCTCGAAGAAGTGGAGGGCGGTGGGGTGGCCGGGGAAGATGAGCATGCAGACAAAGATGGGGGTGTCGAGGCGGGCGTCGCGCTCCTCGGCGGCGATGGCATCTGCGCGGGCGGCGTACTCGGTGGGGAAGGCGGTGAGGAGGAGGGACTGGATTGTCTGGTTGGCGGGGTGGTCTTCGAAGAAGGAGAAGGCGGGGAGGGGGTCGCGGCAGAGGGGACAGAGGTTGCTGTGGTCGAGGGCACGGTGGAGACATTTTGCACAGAAGGTCTGGGGGGTGTCAGGGGCGGAGTACAAATTAGAGGGAACGCGCACATGTTGGCACGGGGTAGTACTGGACTGTAGAGCAGCATGAAGCAGATCTCGCAGGAGAGCTCGGTGTGCAGTTCCTTTTCAAGATTGTCGACTGGAGAAGGACGGGAGACGGCTCTGAGATGGGACAAAAGGTCGTCGTCGTCGTCGTCGAGTTGGATGCGCTGGCGCTTGCGGGGACGGTCGTCGCTGTCCAGCAGGGCGAGGATCTTGTTGATGGTGACGTCCACCTTCGGGACGGCCGGGGGCTGCGCGGGCAGAGGCGGAGGGGGCGGCGGGGGGAGGTAGTTGACACGACTCGCCGGGGGGATGCGGGGGCGGGCGGGGCCGGCTATGGGTGCGCACTGGGGGAGGGGACAGGGGACGGTTGTGTGGTGGGCGCAGACGGCGTGGCCGCACGGGAGGGTGGTGGCAGGGCGAGGCGGCGGCGGCAGACGGGACACTCGAGACAGCGGGTGAGTGAGTCTCGCATCGTTCGAGTCCTACGAGTTCATCGTCAACGCGTTTTCAAGTAGCACATCTCGATCTCAGATCGGAGATCCCCGGCGTCCTCGGCGCACGTGCCCTGATGGGAACCCTCGCTTTGACCATGCCAACCCTGCTGCTGCCCACCGTCCGCCCGCCGCACCGCCACAGCCCCCACACCGCACTCGACTGGATCGGCGTCCCCCTGCGCTTCGTCGTCGCCGCACCCCGCGTCGAGCTCGAGGGCTACCAGATATACGCAGTCCAGAAGTGGATCGTAGAGCGCGACCGCCCCGTCACCGTCCTCACCGTCTACACCGGCGACCCTGCCCACAAGGTCTGTTCTCTGCTGAATCTATAGACATTTCTCACGCCTCCAGATCACCGTCACCGCGCTCACCCCCGCGCCGACGCTCTCGCCCGCAGACGCCGCCGCAGAATGGGACAAGGCAATCCTCCACCTCCGCCGCGACGCCCGTCCAAAGCAGGTCTCTTGTCCAACTATGTAGCTGAATGGACACTCACTCTCTCCAGACACCACACGGCGTCGTCCTCGCAACATCTCTCGCCCACTTTCGCTCAGACTACACCATCGTCAACATCCCCTCCGGCGACTTTCTCCAGGCCCGCGACCAGTTGTATGCCAATATCAATTTATTGCGCATGGGCTGCAGTGGTCGGAGTGCCTTGACCCTCGAAGAGCCCAGGTCAGTCCCCGCTGTTTCCGTTTGCTCTATCTAATCCTCGCAGCGAGACCACAAAGGACCGCTTCATTGCAACCTATCACCTGCCCGACACTATCGTCTCCGCGTCCGCCACAGCACCCCCTTCTGCCCCAGACTCCCCCGTACCAAGCCCAAAGCCCTCCCCGTCCAAGCACCGTCCACGAATCTCTCTCTCCTCCCCGACCCCCCGCCGTTCCGAAGACTCAAAGCCCCCCTCACCCACCGCCGCCCGCCGCCCGCCCACTAGTCTATACATCACACCCCCAACACCCACCTCCATCATCCCATACAATGCCATGTCACCGCCCCCCGCCACCACCCCCGGCGGCCGCTACGCCCCAAAGAGCAAGTCCCGCGCCGACCGCGCAACCTTCAGCGCCAGCGTCCTCGAGCTCGTCCGCCTCATCCAAGCCAGCCTCGCCATCTTCGGCCTCTTCCCCGCCGACCCCCGCGCCCTCGACGGCCTCCTCTGCGACAAGACCGTCGAGGGCCTCGCCACCTGGGTCACCGACGTTGCCGAGCAGTCCGTCAAGTTCAAGATCGACCCCACAGAGCGCATCGCGGATCCTGCCGTCGTCTGTGCCCTCTTGAGTCTCGTCCTCGCCACCCGCAATAAGCTCGCCGCCGCTGGCTATAGCCATATCACCCCACGGGATCCGTTCCTGCGCCCCCATGCCTTTTTGGTCGCCCTCGGTGCGTATGCTGGCGCCGACCATAAAGTCGCCTCGACCCCTGCGACACCCAGCTTCCCGTTCCACCTCCCGTCCACGCCTGCCCCGGGCTCGCCCCACGCGACGGTCCTCACACCTGCCTTGGTCGACATGATCAGCACATCCTACTCCGACAAAGCCCGCGCGGGCGAACGCCGCCGCACCCGGGGCGCGCGCGCCCTACTACGCCTCGACGGCGAGCCGAGCGACGCGAGCGACAAAGAGGGAGCGGACGCGGGCGCGCCCGAGGGCGGCGCGCAGATCCTCACGGGCATCGGGAGCCTGGTCGGCTTGAACGTGGGTGGCGGCGGCGGCGGCGGCGGCGCCTCAGGCGTGCTAGAAGCGAGTCTCGATTTGGAGGCGTTCGTGAAGGTCGTGGTGGGCCGCGGGAAGGATAAGGGCAAGCCCCGGCTCAAGGGCAAGGGGCTGGCGCGGGGGGAGAAGGTGGACGACGGCGAGGGGGGCGCGGGGGAGGGTAATGGGGGTGGTGGGAAGACGAAGGAGAGGGAGAAGGACGCGGCGGTGGTGGGTGGCGTGGCGGGGTGTGTCCGCGGGCTGTGGAGCGGGCTCATATGGGACGTCGTCGCGCTGCGCGAGCGGGAGATCGAGGGCCCGGCGCTGAGGGCGCATGCGAGACGCGACCCGGAGCGCGCGGCGAAGGAACGGTGGGCCCCGGTCGTGGTGAGCGACGGCGACACCGAGGAGACGGACCTGCGCGTCGGCGGCGGCGGGCGCTCGACGGAGGAGGAGGGCGCGGGCGCGGGCGCGGACAAGTGGGGCGGCCGCGTGCAGAAGAAGTTCGAGTCGTGGACACGGCTGAGCCGGCTGGACCGCAAAAAGGGCCTTTCCATGAGCGTGGACTTGTCGCCTAGGAGAAACTCGTTCGAGGACCCTGGCCCGTCGTTGTTGAAGAAACGCGCGCCGCTGCCGATGCATGATTTTGGGATGGCGCCGATGACGTTTTCAAGGGGGTGTGTGCATTCTTGGCTTCGAGCGCAGGGTGTTGACATGACTTTTAGGGACGACGCGGAGGACCAGCTGAGTAGCGGGCAGGTTTCGCCGAGTGAGTCGTCCCACCCCGTCGATCGCATAAATAACTAACCAACTGACTCGTCTCAGTCGACGACCCGCGCACGCCGCGGCAATTCGACGTCGCCCTGGGCATGGGCGCCTCCGCCGCGAGCTCGTCCGCGAACATCATGAACCCAGCGGAGGAATACGACCGCAAGCTCAGCGCGCTCAACCACAAGCGGCCCTGGGGCGCGCGCATGGTGCAGACGCGCGTGTCGAGCTGGTCGGACCCGGTGAGCGCGCGCGAGGTCCTCGACGGCGCGGAGGAGAGCGAGGAGAGCGAGGAGGGGAGTGGTGTTAGTATGGGTATGGTGAGCGGGGTGGGGAGGAGGACAAGACCGGTGGAGGGGAGTAAGCTTGCGCAGGGGAGCGTCTTTGGGGATGAGGAGTCGGTGTTGTATGATGAGCCGAGCGATGCGGCGGGGTATCTGAGCGATGCGCCGCCTGTGCCGCCTCCTAGGCGACGACCGATTGCGCTGGGGCCTCGACGGTGGGTTTTGCTTTTTCTTTTTTTCCAGCGACGGTTTATTCATTAATTTATGCAGGAGACGAAGCTGGCACCAAGACCCAAAGTCGTTCAAGGGTTTGAAAGTACTGAGTCCTGAGCGCATGCGAATCGACGTCGCGCTCTGTGGGCAGGTGCTTATCTTGGTGCGCCGAGAGGAGCACCTCAAGAACGTCTTGGCTTGTGTTCAGGTAAATAAATAGTCACTTTCTTTTCTATTCTCCTCATTCTCACGTTTCTTTCTCAGGTCCTAACAGCATCTCTTTCAAACGTCAACACCAGACTACGAGAAGACTACCAGAACCACGCGCGCGCGCTGTTGGAAGTCGAGCAGCAGACGAAAGCGATCGCGGACATTGACGTCGAAGCGTCCAAGGCGTACAAGATCTCCCAGGCACAAAACACGCTCTCGTACGAGACGCAGCAGTTCCAGGTGCGCGAGCTGTGGCACATTGCCAGCCCGCCACGGCACACGACGTTTGCGCTCCGCGACAAGGTCTTCGGTATGGGCGGCCGGCGGCTCCCACCCGGGAAGCACGGCGCCCATGGGCGGTTTAATCGGTTGCAGTGGACGCTGGACGGGCGGGAGCGGCTGGTGGACCATTTGGGCCGCACGGAGAGCGAGGCGGAGGAGGAGAGCGTGACGGAGGATATTGAGGGGTTCCATTCGCCGCCTGCGGAGGACGAGGAAGTCGTCAAGCATCCTGCGATACGACCAATGTGGCTCCTGCGCTTCTTTACGAGTTGGGGGGCGAGGTGGGGGGCATCGGGGCCCAACGCGGAGACCAAAGAAGGGAGTGAGCCTGCCCCGAGTGCGTCTGCGCCCATCGAATCGGAGGAGCAAGGCAAGCGATCTCCCATATCAAGAGCCGCGATTTCATCCGCAACCGCAATATATTAACCCCCACTCATAAATATAATAATTATTCATTTAGCAACTTTGCTCTGCGATTTTCGGATCGAACGTTTGCGCTCACGCTCGAGAACCTACAGGGTTTTGTCCCGATGAACGAGGTGTTTTCTCGGGGCGATGAGCACGTACCTTTTTCTGGTCTGCAGCGCTAAGTTTCGCGATGCGTTCCTCTTCCGCCCGGCGCTTGGCGGCCTTTTTAGCTTCCAACGCCTCGGCCTCCTGCACACCATCGCCCATGAGATGAGAAAAACTAGGTTTCCCCTGTCTGTACTGGTCGACGCACCTCTTCTTTCTTCTCCTTTTCTGCCTCTTTCTTGATGTCCTTGTCGTTCTCCTCTCTGACCTTTTTGAGCTTGATTTTGGTTTCGGGGCGGAGCGCGATCTTGGAGAGCGAGTCGATGAAGGGGAACATTGCGCGACCAGTTCGGTCGTGTCGGCGGCGTGGGAGGGGGACGGCGCGTTCAGGCTTAGAATGACGTGTTTTTCGCGCTGGGAGGCTTCCAGGGGCTTGAGAGGGCGGTCGCGGGGTTGGTCGGTGACCTGTTCTGCGGTTCATTCGATGGCTCAGACTAGGAATAGATGGCTACGCACGGAGAGCGAGCGGAAGTAGGGCGCAATTTTGGGATCTTCCAACAACTTGGCCAGGGGAAAGGCTCTTAGGATACCATCCGTCACATCGCCGAATTCTATTTGGGCGTGAGTTGAAAGCGTGTTTCACGAGACCGCAACATACCAGACATCACTGAGAATTTTGACGGAACAGCCGGATTTTCGGTGGTTTTGGTCCATGTCTTTGAAGCAGTTGAGAAATAGCGATGAGAGTGTCAAGTAGTGGCTAACCAAGTCCCAACGGTCGGTTTTTACGGACAAGAGTTCATCTTTGGAAACGATCGCCCAGACAAATTCGTGCGGGAGCGTGCCTGGCAAGAGTTTAAAGTCCAGCTGCAGATCATCCACAGGTCGGTATTGGAGGTCGATGAATGTCCTTCCCGTCTGGAAAGCCCACTGGAAAAAGTCGTGACGAGGCCGGAGGGTAAAGATTGTGTGCAGAGAGGCGACGTTGCGCCTGCCTGTCGAAAAGTTGAAGAAATCTGAATATCCATCCTTTGTCCAGCGCTTTGGCTTGGAGAACTGTTGCTCCAGGATGGACAGATGTGCAGCTAACCTGTAGCAAACCTGAGAGCAGGAAGAGTGCGGGATGCGTCATACGTACCACTTGTTCGCCGTTCTCCTGTTGTTCCATCGTCCCCAGAGGAAGAAAAGAACGTAGACGAATAGAGCGGACAACAGATACGCCTCCCTCTCAAAGACTGTTTATCCGTTACATTCGCGCCCTGGAGATAGCATATATATGTGCTTACGTGCCGGCCTGAACACAAACCATTTCCAGCGAAACTAGTCGAGTGAGATTGAGGAATAAAATAGAAGAAAAAGTACCTCGAGACCGTCGTACTCTTCTGGATTGACAAACGGCGGCGGAGTGAGCGTGGTGAGGAACCTTGTGAGAGGGTTAGCCATGGTCGCCGCGTCCAAAGTTGAAGTGATCTGTACTATTTTGATCCGGATCATCCGGCTTAGACTGCTTCCTCGTTTACCTCTCGTCAGGCAATGAAGTTACGGACTCGTTACTCTTCGCTTCCAGTCTTGCCTTCATGCCAGACGATATACCCGTACGTCCCAGCAGTGTGTCCTTCCCCCACTCATTCTTGTCCATAGTGCACAGATTTCTCTCGTTTCGTTCTGAACGCAATCAAGTCTAGCAATAAGGCTGAAGAGCGCCCGAAAACACTGGATCAGTCAATCCTTCGCACTGCGCTATCATTGGCCTCGTCATTCCTCGTCACAGACACGAGCACCAACTCAGATCCGCAAGCAGGTTCTGATACCTGGTTCATGGGCCTCAACCAACTCGTCGACCTCCTGGTCGCCCTGCACGCAAGGGATGAGCTAGAAGTCGAAACCGTCAATGCCGCATCGAAAGTGAGTGATGTTATGGGGCGCTCGAAGACCTTTATCAATCTGTTTTTCCAGGCCTGTTCCGGTGAGCAATCATTCCAACACGGTCTTATGAGTTCTCATGGAAAATACGGCAGAATGTTGGATGGTGGCGGGAACGTGGCGAGGGCTGGAAGAGGCTCGGGATGGCGTCCGAACAGTCGGGGCGAAGATCAAGAAACTGCTCGACGAGAATGGGTTTACCTACCGGGGCCAGCATGTGTACTCTCCTTTGGCGCCCACTCGGCCTCCTCCTCGTCTTCCTCCCGCCGTTCCTGCTGAAACGGCCGAGGAAGAGGCATGATCGTCAACAGCCCAATATCTGTATTACCACCTAATGATAACAATTTCTAGGCCATTGCTCCTTTATCCCGCCATTCGTTCATCGCCGAGACGGAGAGGACGACGACGAGGACGCTTAACTCGACCTTGTCTTCTCTGATTAAAATTCGAAGTAAACTGCACGACTGCGACTGCACGTAATCTATAAGATGCGGCGTTTCTGCGCCTGATCGCTTTCTCCTGCTTCAATCCAGTCCAATCAACAAAAGAGGATGTTGGTCGAGAATTCACTCTCAGTAACAAAACATGCTTCGAACCCTGAAGACAAGAGCCTCCTACGAGGAATCGGCTACTGCTTGATGCAGTTGCTGTGCATCACGTACCGGTTATAAGTACTCTTTATAGCTCCCTTTCGGTCGCCGGACTCAACTGTGGCCGTCTTGGTAGTACAGCGACAAATGGTCGTCGTCCAGGGTCGTTTTCGGATTGAGGACGGATATTTCATCTCGGAGGACAGCAATATGCTTGGTTTATTTTATCTGGATACCTGTTCGTCGAAGCAAGGTGAGGTCTTGAAACATCCATGAACCAAACCAGCTGCCGATGTCTTCTGCTCTCCAAAGTTTCCTCTGGGCCGATCTCTTTCAATGGTACTGCATCGCCTGGGTAGGCTCGAGTCCAGCCTGTTCTCTCGATACTGTAGGCTGGGGCTGTCGATAGACCTCACTCTGCGTTTCGATACGACAGACGTTCTTCGGTCTAAGGAAGAAGAAAAGTACACAACGACGCCCCTCGCACCATGACCAACTTCAATCCCAGGCTGCCCATTGGGACGATTCGCGGGCCGGAAGCGCGTCCATCTCCGGGACGGCACCTTAATGGGTCGGGTCGACCACATACCACAGCCCGCGACCAAGCTACGCGTCTCCAGGTCGGCTGGCTCTTGGCCTTCGCGTCATGGTCCGTCGGCGACGATGGTGGGTGCGCTGCGGCAAGTCGTTGTCGTTGTTCTCCGCCAACAGATGTAACGGCGGCGCGTCAGAGATAGCAGGGGTCCTGGTGTGGCGTAATCGTGATGTCCTCGAGTATCATCGAAGGATGAGGCGCGTCGGGGCTTCGTTCTGTGGACTATAAGCCCGTAATGCTGAACGGATAGTACATGTTGAGATGTTAGATGCTAGGTAGCGCGGTATTCAACTCAAGCCGCACAAGCGGTCCTGAATTTTGCCTGAAATGTCAAACGGGTGACCAAAAGCGGCAGATACAGTAGACCAATCTTATCGCGATTCTACTTTTTCTGTAGTCACAGCTTTCTTGCTTACGACGAGCTCGATTCCTGCTTTCTGCATTTCTAATTCTTCCGGACCTTCTCAGACGTATTCATCTGGCTGACACGGTTCCACAAAGGGTCCAGTGAAGAATGTCGCAATTTGTCTTTTCCGAATGGCCTCCTACCCTCTCCGAAGCTCAATTGGAGGCTCTGACGCTGTATTCCACAACGTACGCGCTTTCTCATGGACTTATGTACCTCCCTGCCGTGAAACCCCAGCCGCCTATCCCAAATTCCGCAATCCATGCTCCGCTCGCTGTGTTCCCATCTCCGTTTCCACTAAGGTTATTCTCGCTGGCGCGTCGGCTTCAGAGTACATACAATATTCTTTATGCCCGGATAGCGATGGACGTCGAGTTTTTGGACAACGTCATGGGGGCTGTCGACGGCGTCGGGAAAGTCGATGATTTCGTTGGTCAACTTTGGACAGGATGGAAGAACCTCAGAAGCGACGAGATGGTGAATACTCCCAAACTACTCGAAAAATTCGATTCTATTTAAATAGCCTCTGCAACTAGGATTGTTTCGCTCCGACTACCTGCTCCACGCAAACTCGAATGGTGAACCGTTAAGTCTCAAGCAAGTCGAATTCAATACCATTTCCTCGTCCTTTGGGACCTTATCAGAGCGTATCGCCGCGCTGCATCGGTAACTATATTTTTCTGACTGCTGCATATTTCTAATTTTGTCCAGATATCTCTATGCTGCAACATCGTATTATAATGTCTCTCCGGATATCAAGACAGACAATTTCCCCCCCAACAACACTACAGCTGGCCTCGTCGAAGGACTCGCAGCAGCACATGCGGCCCACAATGTCAAAGAGTAATTCATCGTCCGTCTCGAGGACGGGTGGATGCTTAACATGATAATGCACAGAGCCAAAATTCTCTTTGTCGTTCAAGCCGGGGAGCGCAACGTCTTCGACCAACGCTGGCTGGAGTACGAGCTGCTGGAGAAGTAGGACCGTCCTACTTATCCCCCAGATGATGCTGACGCGCTCCAGACACTCCATCCATGTGATCCGCCAAACGTTTGATCAGTTGGCGGTCAGCGCCTCCGTCGATCCTACGACGCGTGCGCTCTACATCTCAGGCAACACCGAGATCTCGACTGTCTATTTCCGCGCCGGATACACGCCAACGGATTATCCCACCGCTGCGCAGTATGCAACACGGTTCCTCCTCGAACGCTCGAATGCGATCAAATGCCCGTCGATCCCGCTTCAACTCGCCGGGGGGAAGAAGGTCCAACAGGTTCTCACTAATCCGGGGGTGCTCGAGCGATTTCTGCATGACGTCCCGCCAGCGCAGATCGACGAACTCAGAGCAAGCTGGATGGGCATGTGGGGACTTGACGAGGAGGGAGGTGTACAAAAGGCGCAAGATATGGCCCAGCGGCTTGTGTTGAAACCCCAACGCGAGGGCGGAGGGAACAATGTGTACAAGGAGGCGATCCCGGCGTTCCTTGACGCGCTTCCGCCGCTCGAGCGGCAAGCGTGGATTGCGATGGAATTGATTGTACCGCCTGAAGGGACAGGCAACTATCTCGTGCGTGCCGGGAGTGAGGGCGTCCAGAGCGCAGTGAAAGTGGATGTTGTCAGTGAACTAGGGATATTCGGCTGGGCACTGTTTGGTGGGCCTAATCACAACGTTGAAGAGAAGGAGGTCGGGTGGCTAGTGCGGACAAAGGGCAAGGATAGTAACGAGGGCGGCGTGGCGACTGGATTTTCAGTTCTGGACTCGTTGCTGCTCGTCAGCGATTGAAGAAGCTCACAAATGTACTTGTTTATCCTGTAATAATCATGCTTAGACACCTGGTGGGCAATCGTGGTTTGGACGAAAAGCCAATACAACCGGGCATTTGTTTTCAGCCTTTGACATATACACTGGCGTTCTTGGGCGAACAAATCTTGGGCCACGCAAGACTGCCGGGTGCGATACAATTGGCCAAAATATCAGCAAGGGATTTATGTTGAGTCTGGCTGCAGTAATCCTGGTCTCAGGAGATTTTTGAGTCCAGCATCACGGTTATTCAGGAAATTATTGCCGAGCATTGCAACGCAGGATGGTATTTTTGAGGTAACTTGTCCCACGAATAGAGTAGTTTATAATAGAAGAGAGGTCTCAACCCGTAGGTAACGGTGTCGTTGTTGGTCCGGAAACATTCGAGATCATGAACAGAGGGAGGTACGACGTTACCAGGGCTCCGACACATAGTCTGTCAAGAGATTAGCTCCATAAAACAATACACAGTAGCCCGTCTCACAAAAGACTGGACAGGGATCCTGCCCCACTCCCACCGTCTTTGGCTCGCAAAGGATGCACGTTGATGGCGCTGGTAATTCCAAACAGCACCGAAGGCCAGGCCAGGAAACTAGAGACAGGTCAACCGAGGCACAAACCGAAGAGGAACATAATCCAACCGATTGCGCGTCACCATAATGAGGCCAGACAGGAACATGCCGGAGGTGCTCAGGCCATCTACGGTTTGACGTAAATTGTGGAGTTTCAGAGAAAGACGCTGAGCGAACCAAAGTTTTCGCCATACCAGGAGGACGGCAATACGAATCTGGTCTCAAGCGACGCGTCTCGGGGGTCGTCGAGGACTTTGGACATGGTGGACGGTGAAGGCGGCGTGTTTTGGCGTGTTGCTCCGGTACGTCATCTGCTCGGCAGTGTGAGTCCCTGTTATGGAGAACCACGACGATACCCAGCCAACGCTGTCACCCATACAGACAACTTACCCCCGCCGCCCGACCCGTACTGTCCCTCCCCCGCCACCCGCGGAAAATACCCCTGATTCGGAGCCTCTTGTTTCGTCCCCAGTCACCGAGACTCCCAGCTCCATAGACCTTACCCCTCTGCGCGCCCATTACCTCAAGAAGTCTTTAATTCAGCTGCAGTTCAAGCATGAGCTCGACGAAATTACAAGTCCACCTTCTACCAATGTATCCTCCCTTTCTTATCTTGGGCCACCTTTTGCCCCTCCACCCAAGGGTGCACCATTCGTCGATCTCCCATTCCTCCGATACATATTCCGTCAATTTGTCCTGACCTTCCCCTTCATGACCACCGCCCCCAAGGATTTTTATTCCGACAAGCTGCAGCCCTTTGTGGCCTCGGTGCTCGCTCGCAATATATCCCCATCGTCAGTCTTTGACGACGGTTCCGAACGCTCGGAGCAGGCTCTCCGTCTCAGACTGCTTGCAAAGGCTGAGAGAAACCTCTCTCTCTTCGTTGGCGCTGCGACCAAGCTCGTCGAAAAGGAAGAAGTTGTCCGGCTCACACAGGTTGATCTCGATCGGCTCGAATCAGCTGCCAGGAAGAGACAGGCAAAGAATCTCGAGGCTGTAAAGGACATATTCGAGGTCAACATCGTCAGTGTCCGCACCGTGGTGGACAAAGGACGCGTGAGGAGTCGAGTCCACGAGGTTAGACCAAATGCTTCACATCCATTGTAAAAATCCAAACCCCAAAAAATAGGAATTTATAGTACGGACTCGCCGTTCGAATTTTCCCGACGTGTTTGTGTCACGACGGTACGGGGATTTCAGAGCACTGGCCCTCGAAGTTCGTCCAAAGGCATTATCTTGTGGTATACACGGATTTAACGCGTCCTGCGTAGCTCCGGAAGGCCCACCCAACGGAAGACATCAAACCGCCTCCCGTCAAGGACCGAACCACCGTCAGCGCACCGTCGGCCTCGTCGCCGCTCAGTCCAGCCCCTTCGTTTGCCTCACGTCAGCAAGCCATGTGGGATGACCCTGATCAAACTCCGCCAATGCAGCAAATATCTCGACTAGCCCGAGAGAAGAATCGGTTGACGCTACGTGCTTATCTGCACAGTCTCTTGGCTTCCTACACTATTGCTTCGTCTCCCGTATTAAAGTCCTTCCTACTCTCCGGCCCCACAACTCTCAGCCGCGAGGAAGTTGAGGACGCGCTAAGACGGGAAGAGGCGGATAGAGTTCGAGATGACGGCAGAAAACATTTTGCACAGGAGATTGCGAGCCGTGTTGAGGGCTTCGGGATGCTGTCAAGAGCGTAAAGGGTGATATTATGGGGAAAGGTGCATTCCATATCTGCGATCTCTTTTACAAAAAGTCTGACCGATTTTTATAGATGGCTTGACTCAAATATTCGCGACGGTCAAAGTAACACCTAACGTCCAAGATCTACCGCAGAACTACAAAGCCGTCTTGGAGTGGGCAAGAATGTCGTGAGTACTACGCTCATTTTATCACGCTTTGGTACGAAAACAATCATAGACTGGCTTCTACGGTCTTCCAGCAGTTAGTGGCCTCGGATAATGCTTCTGAAACTTTCGCGAGTTTGAAGAGAATTCACGGCCTAATGCCTTACTTCATGCTCAAAACTGCTTTACGGATAAGCAATCCAATCGCTATGATCAGGAGTAATTTTTTTCTCGCTGCATAGTTAGCTGTTTTGATCTCATCCAATTTTAAAGGTGTCCTCGACTTGTTCCTCGTTCAACCATTTGGTGGGCGAAGCTTGCTCCAACGGTCAGTTCTTGTGCCTGCTTGGTTCCAAAAGCTCATTTGCCTTCTGCAGCATGTTCACTGGCTCCCTTACGGAGGAAGTAAGAGCGCTGGAGGAGGAGATCGACGCAGTCAAAGAGAAAGTCGAGGACCCTATGATTTGCGAAAAGATCCGGCAGTTCGTATACGCTCCGCGGGAGATACAGGACATGCTCAAAGCCGATGCCCGTACGTCGCCATCTCACTAGACTCGGTTTCTCCCTGATCATTTTTCACTAGTTGCTGAACGTATGAACTTGATCACTGTGGTTCTCCGTGCGGCAGACGAACCTTTCCTGTCGCGGGCTCAGATGCACCGTGTGGCGAAGGCACATCGTGCGCATGTCATATACATGGCCCATCGGGAATCGTTGGCAGACTCGGATGACGACGACGGACCCAAGGATGAACATGCTTGGCTTTTCGAGGATCTCAAGGTCCTTGCCAATCTGTACTCGCGATTGCGCGATCGAGAACAACTGATAGGCCTTCTGTTCGAGGCAAGTGATATCACAGTCTTGAGTTGTTCTTTTCATAACAGCGAAACAAGGGTTCCACGTCGGAGCTGCTCAAAGACATGATCACAATCTTCTACACTCCTTTGGCGCAGGTTTATCGAGCCGCAAGTATCGCAGACTCTCTAAGCGATCTTCAAAGCTTCATCAATGATCTAATCAGGACTGTTGAGCATTCAGAGGACTGTGAGCTTCTCTTTCGGTCTGATATCCAGCGTGCTGATCATCGATTCAGTGGAGGACCCAAGGCAGACAGTACAAGCATTCATCGATCTGATTGAGCGGCACGAGCAGTCCTTTTACAACTTCGTGCACAAGGTCCACTCCAAGGGTGAAGGGCTGTTCGACAGCCTCATGCGCTGGATCGAGCTTTTCTTGACCGTCGTACGGGAGGGACTGGGTGAACCGATCAGCCTCGAGTTCCTCCTGCCGCATACGGGCCAGGAACGACAAGATATACTCGCGGAGGTGGACAAGGTTGCGCTGTATCACTACAAGCTCAAGGTGATCTATGAAGACAAGCTGCGTCGGCGGTTTGGGAGAGTGCAGACGAGTGCGCTGCAGAATGACGCGGATGCGGAGGACGAGGCAACCAAGGCCCTTGTTGACGGCGTTGCGGAGGAAATCACTTTCGGAGAACTGATCCAGGGTGACGCCGTTGACCTTGCCGCCGAGGAAACGGACGAGGAGAGCGACGAGGAGTCGAGCGATTTGGAGTCATCTGGGTCAGAGGAGAGCGAGAGCGACGAGGAAGACAGCACTGAGGAGAGTAGCGAAGAGAGCGAAGAAAATGCACCGACACCGAAGCAAACACCGCGACCCATACCCCCGTCCGTTAAGCCGCCCCATGCCCCGCATCGTCACGCTACGCATCGTGCGCAGCACTCCCCGCGGCATCAAACGGATGGCACCACGACGCCAATTCAGTCCCGCCAGCGATCGATGTCTCTTAAAACCTCGCGCTCTATGACATTCATCAAGGAGCAACTCGGTCAAGTGTCGCTTGGGCGGCGCAGCCACGATGCTCCTGTTCCACCGCTTCCCAAATCGCTTGTCGCGGCGATGTCGAAGCCCTTGCCTCCAAGTCCGTCACCTATGTCCTCGAGCGAGCAATTTGCTCCCCCCAAGCCGTCCAGACCGCCCCCTCCCAAACGCAAAACACGAAAGAGGCGCGCAGAGACGATCAAGCCGCCCGACCTTCAACATATTCCACGGTTACTTCCGATTTTTAAAGAGATGGTGAGCCCAGCAACTCCATTCCGGAATGGTGTTGATGTATCTTTTAGATGCGAACACATTTGCTCCCTAGACAGAGAACTAACTAACTTGCCACGATACCTATGTAAATGCTATACTTATGAATGACGGACAATGTATTGTAATGGACGAACGGCTATGTTCAGGCGTCTTGCGTATTCTTTATTTGTGGGTCGCATGGTATTTTAATACAGCTGTATACTAGGAACCAAGAAAAAAATTGAACTCTAAAATGCATGAGAGGAGATTGAGAAGCGTTTGAACGTATATCTGTGCTGAATGAACATCATAACAATGCAAAAAGTTTAGAGACAAACCCAAGGAAAGCAAGATCTTTGGCTGCATCGCCCGCCACTGCGGGAATGTCCTCTGGCGTTTGTTCCAGCTCATTCACAGGGAAATACGAGGTGTCAGTTAACGACCTAGCAAATCCGTCAGTGCTGTGCGCACGGAGCTTGTTTTTGTTTTTACCGGAGCATTGGAACAAATGGTGCCTCAATGCTACGTAAAGTGGTCCAATCGACACCTGCGGGGAGAAACTAAGCAAGCATGACAACGCGAATGCATCGACTCGTACCATAAAAGAAAGGGTGCTTCTTGATTTCCTGCACGGCCATGCGCCGATCAGCAGAAGTGATTAGACTGACGAAAAATTGAGTACATGAATGAGGATCAACGGAGACGACATACCGGCGGACCAGATCTTCAGCCTGTCTACTAAGATGGACATCGTCTGGAAATGCAAGATGGTATTGCCATTGCATGATTTTCTGGTAAGTGTCGTGTGTTGATTCGGAGCAGAATGGCGGATATCCGACCAAACACTCGAATGCGATGGCGCCCAACGACCACCAATCGCATTCTTTGCCGTATCCTTTCTGTTGGAAGATTTCGGGTGCGATATAATCCGGGGTTCCAACAGTGGAATAGGCGAGCTTGCGTCGATTGGCTTTCCAGGTCTGAATTTGTTCGTTGGTCATTGTGAGATTTATGGGGTTGACCATGACGCTGTTTCGGGAACCTGAGCGCCGTTTGCTGACGATTGGCCATTAGCAGACTCAAGGAGTCGTTGGTAATAGTTTGAGTCGTGTTGTTTATGGAACCCTGTCGAGAGTCCAAAATCGCTTAGTTTGACATGGCCGTCCTTGTCACTGAGAGGTATTAGGTTCGTAGATTTAGTACTCAATGTCAAACTCACATAAGGATGTTGTCCGGTTTAATATCACTGTCCAAACAGTTTAAAGGGTGCCAGCAGTGGGTAGAAATATATGCACCGATGAATAAAACCAAGTTGATGCACCGCTTCGATGGCTAGGACACATTCTGCCATGTAAAATCGAGTGACATCCTCGGAAAAGGTGTCGTATTTGATTAACATAGTCATAAGATCGCCACCAGGGAGGAATTCCATCACAAGATAGAGGTAGATTGGATCCTGGAAGCTGTAATATAGCTGCACAATCCCTGGAAAATATATTAGCCAAGGTTTTTTTATAATCATAGAACAAACAATCTGAGACGGATTCTGCAAGAACGTCACGTTCTGCACGGACATGGGCCAACTTCCGGTGGTTCGGTGTAAGTCGCTGAAAAATAGTTGTACGGACTAACGAACCTGATCTTTTTGCAACATCGCCTCTTTATTGAGCAGCTTCATGGCATACACCTTGCCAGAATCAGTCTTCTGTACAAGCCGTACCTGTTCAAATAATCAACAACACAATAAAAGGGCAGGAATCGCTACTTCGCCGAATGCCCTTTCCCGATAACTTGACTGTTCTAAATCGGCCAAACCGAGTTTCGTACGACGCAGTCGGAGAAATGTCTTGTACAAAAGATTGTTCATTAAGCTTTGGATGGATCCTTGAGGTGCTCACAGATTCCTTCTTGCCCAGTTGCTGTAACTGGCGCTGTTTCCGCTCCTCCGAAATCGTGTGATCGCCCTGAAGGCGACGCTCCAGTTCGACGCGTCTAGTTCGAAGTTGAATGCACAGCAGGATATATAAGAAGTGTCAAAACCTCTGGTTTCTCTCGATAGCGGCATCCACCGCAACTTTGTAATAATGTTCAAGTTTCATTTGGGCGCCTTTTGCTCGAGGCAAAATCTCTTCGGAAAATCCGACCGTAGACCGGTCGAAATATATATAATCACTGGGCTTAGCACTAGTCCTACATCCGATACATTTGAGTGAATCAATTTGAATGGTTAGAGATCACTAACCCCGCAGGAGATGCGGGAGGTGGCATGCTGTTCTGCCGCGACGGAGGAAAGCCCGGAGTCGAGGGGCTGCGAACAGCGCCGTTTCGCGTTGACGTCATATCGAAATTGTTGAAATCCGGCTAAATTTCAGATCTATTTCTCGAATGTACACAGACGAGACCAGGAACGATATTCGAACGAAGAGACTCAAGGCAAGGTACGGGTTACTACGTGACACGAAGTGACATGATGACCGTGATGCATCTTCTCCTGCCCATCAACTACAAGTCGAGGCTCATCTTCTCCGACCATAATGCACACTGTCTTGACTTCGGCAAACTGATAGAATACAACAATACAAGTTAAGATTACACTGACGCTGCAGCTCCCTGCTTCGAGAAAAGACTTTCAATACAAGACGCACGCCCGAGGGAAGGTGCCATAGTGTCCAAATCTTACAGGCAGCGACACTTCAAGACCATCGAATATGATTATTTCGTGAAGGATTGTCATTGGACGAAGGCGGGTTGGGACCTAATCTAAAAATATGGGTCAATAGTGACTCGGACAGAGCTATCGTAATTTACTGTGCCGCGCCTGGCGTATGAGATATCGATGCTCGAGATAAATGCCCAGATACAGCAGGGCTGTCGGAAACTCTGAGGTTTTTTGGCTTTTCTTTGTAAGGATTACTTACTTGTAAAACGCATTCGGATCGACGGCTGGCGCTGTCTCAGTTTGTGGCAGCGAACTCTCACGTCCGCGATTTGGGAATGACGGCGGGGTGTGAACGGCCTTCCGGCCGTGCTCCCAAGACATTGGAGTAGGGGTGGTGTCCTCGAATGGACGAATTCAGCTTGGCGAAACTGGGGTGGATTTGGAGCAACAGGGTTCCGTCTGTTACTGGTGGGGGGACCTCCGTCGAGACTGGGAGGCTTCCATGGTCGTCGATTGAGGGAATGGCGACTGATTGTGATTTTTTGTGCAATCGTAAGGGGGAGACTGTTCCAGTCTTTAAACTGGACGTTTCTCCAACAGGAAGACGTGGTAGTGGTCTTGGAAAGGTATCTCTTCCCTCGGCCCTTTTGGAAACATTACGACTCGTTCCCGTCCCATCCAGATTGTGCGATGCAACGGCGGAAGCGAGAGAACGGGAATCGACAAGTGGTCGACTGTATTCTCTACTGTACGCGGGTGGAGGGGAGTCGTCCATCGGGACAGTTTACAAATGGAGGTTAAGGAAGAACTGTCTCCGCACTATCCGTGCTGTCTGTTTTAGCGCGCCCGCACATTGCCGTACCTAGGCCTGTGATCGCGTGCTTTCAGCGCCAAATCATACCGAGCGGGCGCTGAGCGCTGAAATCCCGCCAGTGTTGCAACAGTTGCATGGGGTGGGGTATGGTTCTGAAGTATTAACAACAACAGTACTATAGCTAAACAGTGGTTGGCGTCATTCAGAGCCGCGTCATTGCTGATAAGGCCAGAGAAGTTAAGTAATCAAGAATCCCGGGCGAGCCTCATTGGTCTAGGATTAATGGAATAACAATATAAAGTCGCCTTGTCCATGTTTAAATATGGGAGCGCAAAGGCAATCTTTATACCTCGATTCCTTCTAAATTGGTCCCCTACAAGATTGTGTGTTCTGAGGGTGAGTGAAAATGATAGACGACTCACGAGCTTCGGCAGTCGCAGTACACATCCGTGCCTGAAAAGTTTGAGGGAAGAACGAAAGTGAGACGGGTCCTTACCCCATCCATCCATTGAAACGAGCTCTAGAGAGCCGCCGAAATACGTTGCAAAGATGTTGCTCATCGGAAGGCCAATTCCAATTCTTGGATGCAAACCCACCCCAGCCTCTATCTCTGGGTCCGTAATGTCGTCGTTGGGGTAATTCCCACTGGCCAAAGTCTGCTGCCACCGGCCGACCTGCTCGTCCACGGTTGCTCGCATGCCAAGGGGACTCGAGCTAAGTGTTCTCAGTGCTCCAATGCGAGAGTTCTGCAAACGGGCCGCGTTGCGGAGATGGGAGAAGGAGAAAAGGTCGGAAGGCGTCTTGACCATGGTGTGGAACAATCCACCACCTTTACTCGTCAGAGGCAAGGCGTATGCTTGATAAAAAAAGGCATACCTTGGTCTGAAATCCGAACGCCGACGTCATTCGCCCCAGCGACAATGGTCGCTCTGATTGAGGGGACAGTGGATGCATGCCGATTGTGCGATGAAGTGGCCCGCATTGCCTACAATGTCAGTCCAAGAAAGGTCGGAAAAAATTGCCAGACATACATTTTTCAAGAGCTCAAATAGTATATATCTGGGAACATATTAGTGGGAGTGATCAGCCCCAGAAGAGAGCCGCAACTCGAGGTGCTCCTTGATATAGGCAAAACTCGTGTTCAAGTGTCCATCGACCTGAATTTCGGGCCAGTCGTCTCTCCGCTGTCGCAAAAGGGTTCCACATGTCTCAATGCATCGCTTGACATTTAACCCCGTGAATATTATGCCCACTTGGGGCTCTCCGTGAGTCGCCTGTTTCCCGGATCGTATTTCAGAGAGAGCGATATGATGTTCGGCAAGGACACGTCGAGAAATGCGGGAGACCAGCATCCTACGCATAAATGAATCCAGATCATCCGGAGAAAGATGAGGGCTGGAAAGAGATAGGCCAAGAGCGAGCGTGGGTATTACGGTTGAGCTGTATGCTTGATCAAATACCAGCGACAGCGACAAGAACGAAACACAAACTGTTCATGTAAAATATCGGACAGAAAACGGCAAAACGCGACGTTGTCTTGCAATGTGGTGATGGGGGGATAACGTCTGAACCTTCCATGAAGTTAATGTCAAGTTGCCATTACGCCAGAAGAATCCACTTTTCGAAAGCAGTCCAGTAGAGCTAGTTGACCGTTAGAGCATTTCGGACCATCGAAATCGCAACATACACTGTAAACTTTCGCAACTCCCTCCTGAGTGACTACCTAGGGTTGGTCATGACCGGAACTCGTGGGATGAATTCCACGACGAACAACGAAGGGCAATTTCTGCATATCTCGTAGTCGGTGTGCTATCCTGGATTCATAATGAAAAGAAGGCGGAGAGCTAGAGGAATAGCCAAGTACCGGACAGGCAACTCAGTCCTAACATAATTGGCACTCTTGACCTGCAAGTTAGTGGGACGTTCTGAAGTCGAGTTGTGCCGACCTTGATGAGGCGATCCTCGTCCATAGAACGCCCGAAAAATATTAGTTGGCGCAGCGTCAGACGATTGGCCTCTTTGGCGGCATAGAGCTCGAGCTGTTTATTCTGGTAAAAGAGCCTATGTTGGCTCAGGGCAGTGGACTCGCTCCTGCATAAGTGGGGACATTGCGGGGAACGTCTGGCTATGCTGAACATACTGGAAGGGAGAAGACACCATTCCTTAAGCGAAGGCGACTGTTAGAAGGACATGGGTCGTATTCCGAGTCAGGCAACGAGGCCCCTCGGACCAAATCGGCTTTACACGATACTACAATATGCCCTCCGACCGCAAACCACCAATAATGAGGTACGCCGATCTACGGTCTCTGTTCACTCCAAGCCAGTCCTTCCTTTTGAACACAGGGCCTTCATCGCCACAGGCGTAAATGTCATTATCTTCCATCTGCTTCTCGTCAATTTCTCTTTCCTTTTGGTCTTCCTCTTCTTCCTCACGGTCCCAAAGCACATCCTCCCACTGAGAGTCACTGATGGTTACCGCGACCGTTTTTGCGTCACTGATGTTCGGTAGAACAGAAGTGAGGAGGTTCGACAGTAACTCGGAAGTTCCATCCGCGATCGGAGAGTGAAGGGCAGGTAAAGGAAGGTACTCGGCCTGGACCGTTAGATGGTGGAGTCTGGACTGGAGAAGCAGATGTCGCTCACCTCAAGGAGCATGCCTTTTACTGCACCGCCAGCTAAAATGACATTTCCGATTCGTACAAGCCAGTCCGTTCCGATTGCGAAAATATGCCCTTCGATGATGAGTTGCTGACCAGACTGACCTCTCTGAGGGACACCAGCGACTGGAGGTCGTACAGAGACCCACCGCGCTTTGAGCTGAGTAAGAAGCTGTTCAAGTGCTCCGGGAGGCCTCAAGGTCAGAAACGTGGTCCGATAATGAGAAGGTCGTTGAATATAGGCGGCGGTTTCGCCTGGAGGCGCGGCTGCTATAACATCCGCGCGACTGGGAGCAAGAGGGTCTTGGACGAATCAGGGCACTGCAGTGCGGAAAGTAGTTTTACCACCTTCGACGAGCACAAACACATTTTGATCCATCGTTATCGCACACATTGTTCGCTCTGAAGGCAGTTGGAACCCAGGAATTTGACTGAGAGTGGAGCGGTATGAGCGAACAGAAAGATTCCAAGGGCCTTTGTATACGCCATTGTGGTTGGACGAGATGTTCTCTTGCACCAGTTTCAGACCCTGCGCGGGAGCATTTATCCAGCGGGCTAGGCTGCGTGCCAGTCAGAGACTTTGGGAGCGGTTGAAAAGGACTCGGACAGACCCAGTAAAGCCCATGCTGTCCGTGTCACTGTCACGCGTGACGCGACGCGTTCTTGTTTCCTTTACGATCGTCTGCAACAGTCCTATGGCCATTAAACGCAAGGCCAGCGTCGATGCAGTTGGAGAATCTCCCACAAAACGCGTCACTAGGCTTCAGTCATCCCATGTCGCCGATGCAGCAGTTGGTGGCAAGATTGTCGTGACGCGAATGGATACCCCGCGGCGCAACAAGACTTATGCAGGGACTCGGCGCTCGTTCGCAGCTGATTCAGCTACAACTTCCACCCGTCCGCATCGACAGAGGAATTCTTCTCTCCAGAGCGAAGACGAGCTCATCTTGCGGCCCAAGCCCAGGTCGCCCCATACTTCCGCTCCCGACCCTCCCAGCAGAACGCGCTCTGGGAAAATCTTCCCCAGGTCCTCAGATGCGATGCCGCGTCCGACGGTTATGCGTCTCGGCGAGCCCGAAGATTCCATGGAAAATCTTCCAACTCCTTCCCCATCCCCATCCAAACGCTCCACTAGGTCATCCCCCGTTAAGCCATCTCCCCCCAAGCCAACCCCACGCAAAACGGCTTCTCCCGCCAAAAGGCGACCTCTCAAGGCCAGGACTACCAGCCCTGTTTCCGACTCGCAAAGTCCGGAACCTTTACCGCCTACTACATCCTCCCGGGTAGAACCAATATTCCCCGCGGAAAAGCCCACTTTACCCTCGTCCCCTGTCCATATTTCCATTCATCACGCATCGACCAACAAGCTTCCGTCTATTATTTCTTCGCAGCATTGTTTGAATGCGCAGAAACGTGAAATCCTTCGCGCTATCCAAAACCCTCCTGATCTCGTCGATGAAGAAGAAGAGTCCACCAATCACACCGCACTCAAGCAGCTTAGTGATTTACTCGAGGGGACGGTGGTTCGAGGAGAAGGAAACAGCTGTCTATTGCTTGGCCCTAGAGGCAGCGGCAAGACCAGAGTGAGGCGAGCTCCGCTCCTTTTGGATTACCTCTAACTATTTACGGAAGATCGCGAACCAATGCATACACGATCTTCCCCTCCAGCCTATTGTTCTCCGGCTGTGTGGTTGGTCTCAGCAGTCTGACCGACTCGCTATGCGTGAAATCGCATATCAGCTGAGTCAACAGACAGGTACATCCTTTCTTTCCGCCGCAGGCGACGGTGGGTCAGCGGAAACGGATGACGGTGATGAAGAGCCTAATCCTTTCCTCGAAACATCCAATCCTGTTACAATGGCCCTTCCTCCTTCGGCTCATCTTCCGTCCCTTATCTCCCTACTCACCACACTCTCCCGACCTACAATTGTTATCCTCGATGCATTCGACTTGTTTGCGCAACACCCTCGGCAATCTTTGCTTTATTGTCTTCTAGACACTGTCCAGAGCTGTCGGGCCAAGGAGGGAAGTAAAGGCATAGCTGTCATTGGGATGACTACTCGTGTGGATTCCGTTAATCTCTTGGAAAAAAGAGTCAAAAGTCGTTTCTCTGGAAGGACATTGAGAACTGCGCCGCCTTCTCACTCGCAGGATTGGATGGCGTTTACCAAACGAATATTCTGTTCCAAAATACAAAAGCACGAGGAGTTGAATGGAATCGCGGAATGGCATCAACAATGGGATGCTAGCGTTGAATCGTTTCTGCAAGACGAGACCACAATATCAAAACTGAAAGAGACCTTTAGCGTCACAAAGGATGTAAGAGTTCTCGCACGGGTGCTGGTATGTTTCTCATTTCGAGTCGGTACTGCCGACTCATGGCACTCTCCTAGACCTCCGTCGCTATTCAACTTTCGCCTTCTTCGCCATTCCCGTTGTCCAGCCAACTAGCTTCCGCTATAGCGGTCCAGCAATCCAGGCCTCGGTTCCCGATGCTCCATGGCAAGTCTTGCTTAATTGCTTCTCTCTATCTGCGATGGAACTAAGTACCATTCGTAGCCCTTCCTTACCCATCCATCTGCCTTCTTATTGCCTGCGTCCACGCCGAAACAGCTGGGTACCCCACGTTCACCTTTGAGATGCTGCACGAGAGAGTTCGTGACCAAATACGATTTTCAAGTTCTGCGCCCGTCAATGTTAACGGGAGCAGTATTGGCATGCCGAAATGCCCGCGCTCGGTGCTGATGAGTGTCAGTACCGCTCGCGCATTGATGAATAGATAATCTCATTATTTCGTGGTAGGCTTTCGAAAGTTTGGTGTCCGCAAGAATTGTTGCACCGACTGTCGCCCCGTCAGCGAACGTTGGGAAGGAATTCGTCAAATTCCGGGCCGTTGTGAGCAGAGACGATGTGAAGAAGGCCGTTCAGACCCGAAATGATATCAATTTAACCAAGTGGCTCACGAAAGCGACGTCCAAATAAACCAAGGAACCAATAGACCGGAGGACACAGGCTATATATAATAGCTACGTTCAAGTTGTACGATGTTCAATTATTCGTGACTGGCCGGAAGCGACTTGAGGCTTCACTCTTTCCACGTTGTCCCAATCTCAGCTATCCAATTGCAAGTAGCCCCCATTTCAGTCCTTGCAGGCCAGATCCTACCTGATCGTCACTCGATACTTTCCGCCTCCGCCCTTTACAGATCGTTCGTGCTATAATTACCTCTTCGGGTGGCAGTGGGCCGGCTTTTTCCTGACATTTTCTCATCGAACGGAAATATAGTTAATCCGGCTATTTCGGCGTTCGCAGCTCGGGAACGCAGCCTAGGCGGTGTGAGCAAAATGCCGCAACGTCGCGTCAAGGATGGAACTTTGCCTTGAAGCCATATAGCTAATCAGTTTGCCGTTTCCCTCAAGTTTTGCAGATAGATGAGCTGGAGAGTATTTGGCAGTAAATGACCGCGTTTCTTGATACTCAACCACTGCGTGCATTCTCCAGGTAAGTTCTGGAATTCTCTCGACTTTTTTGTGCACTTTCATCTGCCAAAGGATGATTTACATGAAGAATTGAGTATCCACGGCCGTTGCAAAAGGAAACAATTTGCAAATTTCAAGGCCGTGAAGTTTGCTCGATGGACGATACATGATAATGTCCGAACTTCAGTGCTACAAACAAACAAACGATTGTGGGGTAACGGGTATTGGTATAGAAAATGTCTGCGGGTATAGTTTGGGCCAACAAACAGGAGGGGACGGAATGGATTTGCGGGCTTGAATCATGATCTATGAAACAGTTCATCACTACTTGAGGGCACTCACCGGAGAAACATTCAGAAAGAAAGAAAATTTAGAATGGAGGGCGACTATCACCACGCAAGTCCGACGGCCTCGCCGCTTCTGGATAGAAGTTGGGATCTGGTGAAATATCCTTGAAATAAAGTTCGTACCGCTCCCCGCTATCCTCATCCCAGAAAGATACCAGATTCGTTGGGTCGTCCTTGACGTCCGAGCATCGTAGAATGATTCGCTTTTGAAGATATCGAGACCGAGCAACTCGAGGTCGACGTCTGTAGAGCGAGCTGGTCGGTCACTGCCGGATTTCTTTTCCGTGTCAACGGTATCCGCTTCAACAAAACCTCCGCGAGCGCTCTTGGTTGGCGTGATGCCGGATTCCTGGAGAAGATTTTTGAAACTCCGGTTCATGAATACAGTGCTTTGATCCCATTCGCTGGTCTCCTCTACCAGCTCTCGGATAATCCCTAGTAAGACGGTGGGATCGTCGTCGTCGAGTTTGGAAGCGTAGGGCGAGGAAACGCTGTTCCGCCGCCTCTTGCCTTTCGGAAAGATGCTAGTCGAGACACTGCGAAGATCCGAACTACCCGCTAGCCCCAATGCTCCACCAGGGGATGAAGGGCTGTGTGGTGGTTGACTAAATTTATACAATGATGACTCGCTATCGAGAGGCTCGGGAAGGATCATGGAACGAAGAGGAGACGGTCCGACAGGGCCTATCGACGGGCTGCGTCGAGTACGAACTTGGAGTTTCGGTTTCAAGATACCAGTGTCAGGAGGTGGAGATGGAAGGAAAGACCTGGGAGGAGAGAGTGCCTGGCCTAACAGGGAACGCTCTAACGGGATGCTGTTGATGTTTGTGGCCGAAACTGGAGCTGACTGAGAGATCTGATCCAGTGGTTTGATATCTGCCTGAAATGGGAGAGTGGCCTGCACAGTTTTTTTCGAGTACGCGGAAAGTGCGTATGGGTGAGATATTTGAAAGTCGCTAGCACGGTGGGCAGAACTTGGCGGCGAGCTCATGAAAGGGAATGGCGGAATAGGCGGGATAAACGACCGGCTGAACCGAGAGCCAGTCTTTGGGCTGAATGGACTAGATACTGAGATAGACGAAGGCGTATGAGAAGTGGTCGAAACTTCCGAAAGTCGAGGAGAGAGAGATAGTGGCGTATTCCGGTCATGGGAGGAGGCGATTCTGGAGGAAGGGCTGCTTGGGGAGAAGGTCGAGCGTCGACTCCGTGGACTCTTGAGACTCGAATGTCTTCGGCGGTTAGAGCCATACGCCACGCTGCGGTTCATATTTGGAAGGGAAAATCGGCGGAAATGTGCAGGCACAGAGGAGGAATTTACATGTGCTTTGTCAGGCAAGGAAGGCAATTTGAACGAATGGGATTCTCGCAGTGCATGTTTCCTATCCCCTGCGCGAGACGAGGAGACTGAGGAGTGGCGTAGACGATTGTTGATATCGAGCACAGAGGGGTAGTTGGGCCTGCGGCGCCGAGTCTCGGTATGGATTTGATATGTAAAGGAAGATTGCTTGTTTTCTTTCCATTCCGTCTTCTCCAGCGCGCATTGGATTTCGACGGTGGGAGAGCCCCAAAACCCGACGATGAAACCTGCCTTTTCCTTGCGGCTAGGCACGCTGTCCGTGGATGACATTGGGAGTGATAGAATGGAGTTCTGGCGCGCCTGATTCACGCGACGCGACTTATGGATATAGACGCGTTTCACCAAGACAAGGAGCAAGAGACCTGAAATCAGTGTGGCGAGAACGGCGAGGCAAACTGTTACAGAAGGGCGAGCAGAGGGGGTTATTGGATTCACTGGGAGGGCGCTGCAAGGAGAAAAGAGTGTCAGAGCCAACAAGAGCTGGTGGGCGTGCAACATGTTCAAGGGAGACAATCGTTTGCATTACGTCATACTCATCAGTCCACTTCCCCAAACTTGCTTTTAGCGTTCCGTTATGTCCTCCGACGCACTGCTCGCGGCAGACTATGTCAACGAATCGTGAATTATCCTGGTTCTTGAGGCAATTCACATGGTTGACTTGGTCCTTTCTAGCCACATCCGAGCGTTTGCCGAAGCTCTGGACGCCGACACTGATTTCCACGACCGTGATGCAAGCAGGCTCGTCGACCCCTCCACCCCGCCCTCACCGGTGGTTTCGACGTCTTCAATCCGTATACGAAAAGTCTCTGCGCTATCCGACTTCGCGCCCGTCAATCTTAAAGTCAAAAAGTATGGTGTTTTCCCTCACAAGACGCCAACCTGATGTGCATACAGACGGAAACGAAAAGACAAAGCGCACCACGGCCGCGGGAAAGCCGCCAGACACGACTGGACCTTTGTACTGTTTAGGTGGCCCCTGCTGGTATGATAAATCAAGTCCAACTCAACTATAAATTGAAACCGCGAGGCAGGGTTTCATCTTTTTATTCATTGCCGCGCAGTTTGGCTTCTATGTCTCGCTGAGACAGTTGGTCAATATAAAAGAGTGGATTTCGGCCTGTAAGTAGGGTGGCTTAGGACTGTTCACGACTCACGTGGGACGTTCAGGGAGAGGGAAGAAAGGGTTGCTCAGACAAAAACTTCGAGCCTCAAGAACCTATGAGGTCCGCGAATTTCTTACTTGTTCGACGATTGTATTTATTATTATCTTTGCCCAGGAATGGAAGGAAGCCGCCGTAAGAAACTATCTTGTTCGCCACCATTATGGACTCTTATACACTCTACCAGTTGGTTTTAGACGAATATCTTCATTTTGTTTGCCCTTTTCTTGCTTTCATGGCCTTCACTTCATTGATTGATACAGGACGAGTGGAAGAAAGAGGACGAAGATCCTTTTTACGACTGGAAGCTCGTAAGGTATGTCGCGGTTCACCTTTCTTATACAGAAATTCAATTCATTGAAGGAAGGTTCATCGCTCCTTGAAGACACTACGAGAAGTAAGAAATATCCACGCGCTTTCGTACCAGTCCAATCTCTGTTAGAAAAACGACGTCCGAGCCTGTATGGGCGTTTTGGAAACTTGCATACGTTCTAATTTTGCCGCTGTCGAATCTCCGAGGTTATTTATTTTTTGCCAGTGCTACAAGTGCTGACAAATACCGCGGTGCAGGTTGTATAGCGAAGTAAGATTATTTACCGTTAGTTGCAGGTCCTTAGATTCGAGCATCACTATAGACTTTCCTTGGGACCAAGGACCTCATCGAAGCTTATTTTGAAGAGCAGGAAAAAGCTCTTGAATTCATCCGAGAGTCTCCAGACCTGAAGATAGACGAAAAGAAACGATTCTTTAAGGCGGCCAACACGAATCTTGGTTTGTACTCGTCTTGAAGGTTTGATGTTTATTAACCACCTCCCTAGGAATCACCGCTCTATGCTTATCGGGAGGGGCTTCTTTTGGATACTGTACGTTCGTAGCATCATTATACTTGGCAAAATACTTGATACTATTGCCTGCAGATCACTGTGGGGTAGTCAAGGCACTTCTCGAAGCTGGGCTCCTACCAAGAGTTATCACCGGCACCTCAGCAGGGGGATTAATCGCAAGTTTATGTTGCACTAGAAAAGGTGTTCGTCGTTCGAACTATTTGCGCGTTTGACCTTTGAGACTTCAGCGCAGATGCTGAACTGAAGCTGTTGTTGGTGCCCGAGCTTGCAAATAGAATTACTGCTTGCGAGGAGTCTTTCGGCATCTGGATTAAACGTCTGTGGAAAACCGGCGCACGTTTCGATCCAATTCTGTATGTCTGCTCGTTCCTCTACGTAAAGACAATTTGACAAGAACGGTTCAGATGGGCCAGAAAGGCAGCGTTTGATGTTTTCGTAAACATTTTTTTGCTGCTGAACCTGGTTCATTCTAGTGCACATTTTTTACTCGAGGTTCCATGACGTTCAAAGAAGCCTACTTAAGAACAGGTAGACGGAAAGATAAATACAATAGCCAATAACTAACTGGATTTCAGGGAGAATATTGAACATCAGCGGTAGAGTTCGGTTCCCTCGGCCTTTGTGTGTACTCACTTTATGCTCTCAAGTCATTCCCGCGGATAGACATTCGTAATAATTATCTCTAATATACCCTGCTGAGCTGACTTCGGTATTAGGCCCACCAGACTTCTCAATTATCTCACGGCTCCGGATACGTTGATCTGGAGTGCTCTCCTAGCATCAGCGGCTGTCCCGGGCATTCTCCCGCCTGTCGTATTGATGCAAAAATTGCGAGACGGCACCGCCGTACCTTGGAACTGGGGAAGTCGGTTCAAAGATGGGTCTCTCAGGTTCGTCTTCCCCACCCCAGCGTTGGAAATATTGACACTCAATCACTTGGCCAGAGTCGACGTTCCGATCCAAGCTTTGCACACATATTTCAATGTGACCTCCCCAGTCGTGTCCCAAGTGAATCCCCATGTGCATTTGTTCTTCTTCGCTCCTAGGTCCTTTACCCTCTTTCAAACCGCCATTCTTCGCTCACTTCCCTTCCCCCAGAGGCTCGGCTGGCAAGCCAGTCGCACACCGCAAAGGAAAGGGTGCGTGATTCTATTGCCGTTCTTTATTGTGGCTCTTAGTTATGATCCAGGCTGGCGAGGAAACTTCATACTGTCGGTGCGTAAACAAAACAAAGTTCAGTGAATGTTCTGCCAGAGTCTGACCAGACGGGACAGGCCGCTGAACAATGGTTGAAGCATGAGTTGACGAAGGTGACTGAGATCCATGTATATATACTACAACCCTCACTATGTATCCCAGAATTTCAAGCTCATCCGCGATCTCGAGTTCGTCTTCCATATGAATTCCTTTTGCCGTCTCGTTGATTCTCTTTCTTTAGATTATTACCTCAATTGCTTGGCCAAGACTGGTCTTCAGTGTTCCTTCAAAGATTCGACGGAAATGTCACGTACGAGATAAACACGCTGATGACTTGTGGTTTCTAACGTGGTTTCAAGTATATGGCCGAGGACCAGATTTTGGGACTGGATTCGGATTCTTTCGGATCCAGACCCGCAGGAACTAGAAAGGATGATGCGTGTAGGTCAACTGGTCACTTGGCCCAAGCTACGGATCATCGCCAACCGAGCGAAGATCGAAAAGCAGATATATTTGGGACGGCAATTTGTTCGAAAATCCTCAAAGTCCAAAGCTGCGGTACCTTCTGCGGATGCCACTCACCAGCGCCATGGGCATGGGCTGCGCCTTCCTCCAATTTCCACTACTCCGCCGCCAAGTGGTTCAGATCGTCCGCTTTCGGTCGATACGGACGCCGAGCATGCTTTCGCTCATAATCGCCGTTCATTTTTCAGAAACAAACGAATCCGCGTTTCCCCGTCAAATTCAGGCGCATCTACGCCAAGGGAGCCCAGTCGCCAAGCGGATCCGCTTCGTTCACGGGCTGCTCGACGCAAATGGGCATCCAGCCTCTTGAGTACCACTGTCGACAATGCTTCACCACCTTCCAGCATTTCGCCTTTGCCGACTCCAGGTTCTGAGGGCTTCTTCACGAGATTACGCACCAAGTCTCTCTCGACTTTAGCATCCGGCGGAACGACGGTGAAGGAGACGCCGATTGATCCTGCAGAGGATGCCTGGAGTAGTGATACTTCGTCTGAAGACGATTTATTGGTCGATGAGGATCCAGGATACCATTCGTTGTTACTGGAAGGAGATCCGTAGATTACTGAGATATTACCACTTTCTTGTTGCTTTCTCCTTTTTTGCACTGCCACGACGCTGACTAATACTGCATTTACACCCCCTCTTACACACCCCCATGGCTTCACCACCATCTACGTCCATTACCATCTCGGGCTCCGATCTCGCGGCTGCTGCGGAACGACGTCTTCAACAGCGTCAAGCTCCGTCTGCCTCGGAACTGCAATTCACTGGCGCTGAGCATGAACTCCGTCAGAAATTCAGACGTCTAATCGACCCTGGGATCCTTCGACCCAATGCCGAAGCCCAGGCATTAGCGTCCTTGAAGGTTTCAGCTCTCGGTACCCTTGCCACGTCACCATTTTTATATCGCTCTTAAATACAGACACTGTTGACGATATCTGAAAATCTCTTGCATGATTTTGAGAACCCGCGGTTCCGCCAATTCAAGCCTACGAATAGTTTGATCAAGCGGAATCTCATAGACCCAAAGTGCGACGAGGATTCTATTAGGAGACTACGGCTCTGACATTACAGGTTCCAGAGGGACCGTCGAGTATGCCCGAGAGGTAAGACATTTTCACTTGGCTATTGAATACAATTGAATCTTTGCTAGCTTGGCTTCTATCCCGAGGTAAGTACATTCAAGCTCGACAGGTGTCGTTCTAAATAGTGACATATTTTAGGTCAAAGACTTCCAGCCATATTATACCTTCAATCCTCGAAAGAAAGACAGTCTTCGTATCGGGGCCGAAATACTAAGGGCACAACTAGACCTCTTGACGGACAAGGAGGTTCGCGCAGCCCAGGCGAAAAAAGAAGAAAAAGCGGTGGCTGCCGCCGCTGCAGAGAAGGTGCCGTGTCGCCCACTGAACAGACTGAGCTTCGCTGAATAATCTTCCAAGATACGGCTGGCGTACGAAGACGACCGCAAGATGAAACTGCTCTACGATGAGTTAGAGAAAGAGAGACGGGATGCAAGATTAGCAGCAGCTGCAAGGCGCGCAGCGATGCGGGAAGTAGCTCCCGAGGCAGCGTCGAATCAAGGAGAGGATGAAGAGGACGAAGAGGATCTTATGCCAGGCCCTGGTAACGTCTCGGGTGTGAGGTCCTTGCCATCCCACAAGAAGACTGATTAGGTACGAAACCATTCGCAAATTCCATAATGACAGGTTGTATTGTATATGTATGTAGGCATAAATATGTTTTTCATGAGGGATGCGCAGCTGCTTCATGTACAAAAGAAATAAATATATTACTCAAGAGACCACTTTTCTAGGCGGGGGGACGGAGCCACGCGGTGGTAAAGGGAGGCTCGCAAGGGGATCGTCCTCTTTAATCGTGGGTTCTAAGGAGGACGATGAGCCTGTTATGCCAATCTGCATAACATTTCCCTCTTACCAGTGTTCATTTGTAAAGCCCTGACTCTCTGTAGAACCAAACTGTCTCTCCTTCGCGGCCCAATGACGGAGGACGTGCGGTCAAGGCTGGCGGGTTCCGGAGCTGAGGAAGGCGGCGTTTTCATCGAGACAGATCGACCCAACGGTCCTTTCGGCGTAAGCCGGTCGGCCACACCAGGTTTCGTGGTCGAGAGAGCTCGCCGAGGAGGATTACTCGGGGGCAGAGGAACAGGAATGCTGGGTTCCGCGAGCACGGGTGCTGCACGAACAGTAGCAGGACGCCCCCCCACTGGTCTGGGAGATGGCGGTAAACTCTGCCGCAATACGGACCCCGATCTAGCACGCGTTGTCGGTCGTGGTGGGGTGACCGTCGTCGATAAAACGGGCGCCGCAGATGCATCCTTCAAAACTGTTCCACTAGGAGTGGAGATCTCGCCATTTGGAAACACACTAAGGTGAAGAGCAAGGTGCGTTTTACGCGGCATGCTTCCGCTGGGAGTCAAAACGTCAACGCCCTTGGGAAACACAGCCATGTGAAGGTCCTGGTGTGATTTAGAGGGTCTCGGTTCGCTACGCTGAGGGTTCAAGCCAGCCTTCTTGACCAACGCATGGAGGTCCGACCGTGTGAATCTACTCATCTTGCGAACGCGAGGTTCCTGGACTGACAAGAGTGTGAGAAACAGCTCGAGGTGAGGATAAACCGCGGGGTCTGTTTCCACGATCGTTGAGCACAGGGATACTTGAGAGAGAAAACACGCACAGAGATTGAAATACGGGTATCTGGCCACCGCGCCGACATGAACGTCCCGAGTATCCACCGCTTTTACAACGTTGGGGTAAAGGTCGAAGTACGGGTACACAGCAGGATCTGCGGACAGGGTCAGGCTTGCAGATCAGAACCACAACAACAGCTTACACAAGTTAAAGTTGGGATAGTTTACTGCGGTAGATATCATCACCGAACGGGTAACAACTCGACCACCGATAGCGGGATACAGATTGAAGTGCGGGTAGCCAGACGTCTGCGCGGCGCAATCCTCCGGAAGTGAGGGAGCATACGCCCCGGGATCTGACCACTGGTTAGCATTGGCCTTAACTGGTTCTTGAGCATGTAGTACATAGGTCAAAGACAGGATACAGGGCCATTCGAACCGATATACCCGAGGGCGGTTGAGATCGAACACCACGGTCATCAGGAAGTGAAGGGTAGATATCCAAAGCAGGGTACACAGCAGGATCTTCGGAACTCGTGAGCGAAAAGAAGAGGTGATCGTGGTCAAAGCGTACAAAGGTCAAAAATCGGATATGCTGGAGTCAGTCGAACGGATATTCCTTGCCGCGATACTATTCCTTGCCGCGATACACGGCTGACGACATCGTCCGGAAGAGATGGGTAGTAGATATCGAAATTAGGGTACACCGCTGGAATCACCGGAGAATCTTTGACATGAAGGTGAGGGAATCGGCAGGCTCATAATGCGATAACACATACACAAGACGAATGTCGGATAACAGACAACCGATCGGACAGCATTGGGGCCACGGAGGGACGCGGAGGAACAATCTTCGGGCCTTTCGGGATAGATGTCGAGAACCGGATACACTGATGGATCTATGCACATATGAACATATGATCGAGCGAAAAAAAATATGAACGGACATATATCGAGTATTGGGTACGCCGGGGGGAACCGAACGGATAATGGGCCCACATCCTTGACCCTGGTAGATTGATGCGATCGCGAAATAGCAGGATAGATGTTGAAGTCTGGATAACCTGCGGACAGAGTCTGGGCCGCTGAGTGATTTTCGGTTCTCAAGCGCTGAGGCGCGGGAGAAACAGTGGTATGTCCCGCCAACAGTCCTGCAGCCAGAACTGCGGCCCCCGTGCGAACTTCAGTACTTCGGCGTTGAAGCGTTTGGGCGGGATATATGTTGAAATCCGGATAGCCTGTCGACAAGACTCGAATTCGAGAGCCTGCTGGAATTCGTTCCCAGCGATCTTCGGGCAAGGCGGGGTACAAATCTAAGACAGGATAAACAGCGGGATCTAGTGCGCAGATTCAGATGGAGTAGAGAAGAGCAATTCAGGGCATACACAAATTGATGATCGGGTACGCAGTAGCCAACTGAACGGACACTGAATGGTCTATGGCTGTAAAAAAAAAGTTAGGCCTGAATCCACAGGGCAAGAAATTGTATACAATCAGCGCCGGGGTCTATCCCGGGGTAGAGATCGAAAACCGGGTAGATTGCAGGGTCTGTAAGCACCGCTCAGTCACAGTGAGAATGGACGAAATGAACCCACAAAGATTGAAGATTGGGTACGCCGTTCGCAGCACAATTGAGATGGGTCCACGTTCAACCACCGCAGATTTCTGATGCGTTCTTGAAGAGGTTGCGACGGGTGGGTCTAAGATCTCCATGAATGGTGGCACATGGATATCGCGACTTGGACTTACACAGATTGAAGTGAGGGTAGAACGACGACGACGAGACCGAAAGAGCTGCCATCTCTCCCTGGTATGGAGGGTATGGCACGACATGAGGGTAGACAGCAGGGTCTGTATTCGAGGTCAAAATTGAAAGAGGAGGAAAACTGAAGCATACAGAGATCGAAGTGCGCATAGCGAGGAGCGAGACGGACGGAAATTCCCGATGAAGAGCGCTCATCGGTCCTAGCAGAATATAGATCCAGCAAGTTTGCAGGGTACACCGGATCTACACGACAAATCAGGATTCGTCGGGTAAAAATCATGAGGCTTACACAAATTGAAGAATGGGTACCCCGACGGAATGATGGTGACCGGGCCCGTTGCAGTTTGCGTCGTAGGAGATACAGCGTTTGTGATAGTACCAGAAGCCCCCGGGTAAAGGTCAAAATGAGGGTAGACCGAAGGATCTGAGAAGGATGTAAGATTATATGATCTACAAGGTTTCGGTGAACGCACAGAGATTCAAATAAGGATACACGGCCGGAGGCGCGACGGATACTTGCTCGGAAGATGATCCAGCGGTGTGGTACGGCCATACCATATTCCAAGGTGCAGGCGAAACCCGACGCTGTCTAGCCGGCGCTTGCGCGACTCCCTCTACTGCTGCTGCGACTCGGGCCACTGCTGCGACTCCGGCTACTGTTAGTGCGACTTCAGTGGTCGCTTGAGCGACTGGTGCAACAGCGTCATTTGCGCGGTACGGCCAGACCATATTCCAAGGCTCAGCAGGCGCGGTCATCTCTTGTGGGGCGGTGTCATTCGTATGGAACGGCCACACCATGTTCCAAGGCGTGGCTGCTACGTCCTGATGCAAGTGGGATCTGGAAGTATCGTGGTAAGGCCATACTAGGGACCACGGCGCGTCATGCTCGGAGAGTGCAGAGATGTCAAAGGCCCGCTGCCCGGCGTCCGGGGTGTGGACGTAAAACGGCGTGGTCGGGCTGGGCGGGAACGACTCCGGCGCACCCCAAGATGTCGCTGTCATTGGAGTGACTGGCCTGCTGAAATGTTGTCTGTCGGCGAGATGGACCGACGGCGCGCGGTACTCGCTTGTGGGTGAAGGGGGGAATGACAGAGGCGCACCCCAGCTGGTAGCGACTGAAGGTGAAGGAGGAACCTCTTCAAACATCCGGTGCGCAATGTCCGGGGTGCGCACTCTATCGAAGTCGGCATCAGGGATCAGCAGATGCGGAGGAAGCGTATAGTCGGACGGTCCAAATGATGTACAAGTAGAGGGTGTCATGCACACCGATCCTTGCGCGCGATTGGCAAGGTGAATGGATGGGTCGTAGTACCACGTTAAGGGCGAATAGGGATCATAGTCGTTGGGTCCGGCTGATGAAATGGAAAAAGAATAGTCTTCTATCCTATACTCGTCGTCGTGTTCATCGTCATTGCTGGTGGGCACCATGGGGCTTTCTTCATCTAAGGGAGAGTGGTGTGCGTTCGCCCCAGCAAGGACTATTTGCGCCGCCTCAGCCACCATTGCTCCGGACACAATGGAAGCACTGGCTCTCCACGTATTGACCCGGTGCTCCAAGTCATGTTTGGCCGTCTTGGGCTCATCTTCTTGAAAAATGGGGGGCAAATTGAGCGAGCTTGGATGGAGATCGGGTGGCGAGGGGCGAGACGGCCGAGCCACGATAGAACGCGGGACAGAGCGAGCAGACATGGTATCGAAACGGTCGATGAGCGAGAGTTTCCGTGGAACATGTCGAACAGGCGGTCGGGCAACGGAATTGTTATCCTGGTCGTCACCGTCCCCAAGGGTTGATCTGCTGTCTTCCCGGTAGTGCACAACCGATGGGGCCGCTGAAGGCGTGACTGATATCGGGACATCCATATGCTCTCTGTGGGACGACGCCATCCACGCTCCGTACCACCTAGCCAGCCTCATATCAATGTCGAATTCAATCTTTCCGGCAATAGGTAGCGCGGTATGAGCAGCGCCTGGAGGAGGATCGAATGCATGGCTCCATATCATTTGCCAAGAGTCGTCGGCAATCCGCGGTGTCACTGTGATGCCCTTGTCGGTATAATGAAGATAAAGGCAGAGACCAGTGGTGCTGGGGAAATTGTATTCGCGAGCAATCGCCGTTAATTGTCCATAAATCTAGCATGCCATCAACATAGAGAGAGGGAGCAAACTATTGATGCGTACTGTCGGGAAAAGCGGCATGAGCAACCCTTGGGAGAGACGATGACGAGGTCCAGTAGACAAGGTATGGCCAAGGTGCCCGTGGTCCTGGGGAAGCGACGGAGGAGGCAAGACGACGATGAAGGAACGAGAGCTTCTCTGCACGGTACGTTCGCGAGACTCCCGAAGACCACTGTTGTGGTACACGATGGAGGACGCAGCTTTGCGGAGGCGCGAGCCTGCGGGCTCAGCAATGGAAGCCGACGGGGTGTCGAAGTATTCGGCGGCGTGTGGATCCTGGCCGCCGAGGATGCTTGTAGTTGCGGGTGTAGAAAGCTGGGGATGGCCATGGTGATTCGCAGAGGCGTCGGTGCTGACGATACGCTGGGGGAACTCGAACGGGGAGGGCTTGTGGAACGGGGACGCTGTAAGGTGGGACATTACGGGCAATGACGGGGAATGCGGGAAAGTTGGTGCTAAAGCAATCTAATGAGGAGCACTGAGTCGAAACGAGGAAGAGTAGGTCCTGGACAGAGGCCGGCTCTCCGTCGCGCTAGCAAATAGTGAACTGGGAACGAAGGAACGGATACAGGCACTGGTGAAGAAAGATGGAGCCAAGGATGGAAACTGTTGCAAGACGATCAGATATTGATAGGATCAATGTATATTGATCGAATCAATGCACATTGATCGCACAGCCACCTTGCCTATGGACAAACTGCAACAGCTGAGCGCACTCCCGCAAAAAGACAAGGGCGCAGCCTTCATCGCGCTTATCCGCGACGTCCTCGCGCGCCCAGACAAGTCTGCAGTTGCCGCAGACCTTCGTGCAGTCGTCGACACTGTCGTAAACCAGGAGAGTGTTGGGCTTGTGGTCGGCAGACAGGTTCTCTCCGAGCTCGTCAAGATCCTCGGCGAAGGTGCGAACAGTGATCCCCAGTTGCGCAAAACCCTTGTGGAGGGTACCCTTGCCACAATACAGCCCCGCATTGTTAGCTATGAGGAACAGGCAAGTGGCAATTGCTTTCTGGGTTGACTCACAATAAATAATTCTGCTCTTGCAGGTAAACACCCTGCGCTTCCAGCTCGCGGATATTCTAGAGGAGGAGGAGGAATGGAGCGAGGCCGCCCGCGTTCTCATGGGCACGTCCCTCGACTCGGGCCAGCGGTGCGCAGCTTTAGAGACAATGACGCGTCGATATTGACCAAGATCCAGTGCGATGGCAGAGGGCGACAAGCTTCGCGTATACGTCCGCATCGTTCGACTGTTGCTTGAAGACGAAGACTCCATTCAGGCCGAAACATACTACAATCGCGCGGCTCTGCTCGTGCACTCGACGACCAACAAAGAGACTCTACTCCAATTTAAACTTTGTCAGGCCCGCATCAGCGACTACGGACGCAAGTTCCTTGAGGCAGCTAGCCGTTACCACGAGTTGAGTTACGTCGGAGACATCGATGAGGATGAGCGGCGACACATGCTGTAAAACTACTTTCTTCCATTCCTTCTTACCCACCTCTAACACATCCTCTAGGACAGCTGCCGTCACTTGTGCTGTCCTTGCGCCCGCCGGCCCCAATCGATCGCGTATATTGGCTTCCCTTTACCGCGACGAACGAACCCCTGAACTCCCGACGTACAATATTCTCTCGAAGATGTTCCTCGACCACATTCTCCGCTCCGCCGAAATCAAGTCTTTCGAGGCCACTCTCAAACCGCACCAGCTCGCCAAAATCGCTATTTCCTCAAACGACCGCCTCGCGTCGTCCGGGCAAGGTGACGACCCGGCCGCCGCCCACGAGCCCGCCGCCAGCACCCGCACCGGCCCGTCGACCGTCCTCGACCGCGCCGTCATGGAGCACAATCTCCTTGCGAGCTCAAAGATATACAACAACATCACGTTCCGTGGGCTCGGCGCACTGCTAGACTTGACTCCCGGTGCCGCCGAAACAATGGCACGAAAAATGATTGAGCAGGGGCGTCTGCGCGGGTCCATCGATCAAGTTGATAAGCTCATTTGGTTCGAGGGAAGTCGCGAAGAGGATGACGCACAGGGAAAAGCCGGTGGTCTGGGCGATGTCGAGGACGCCGAAGATACCGGTGCTCCATTCACAAAACGTTGGGACAACCAAATACGGTTGACAGCCGCTAATGTGCGTTCGTCTCTTCGTTCATCGCCTGCTCGCTCACTGCATCATCAGACCGAATCCATTGTACAGCACCTTATGGAAAAAGGGCTGGTCAAGCTGTCCGTAGCTGGCTAGATGTTTGTCACCCGATACTCACTCTTCCTTCGCATTATTTTGCTGTGCCGCGAAAGCATAATATACAACTGAATCACTGTATTGCAATATCATTCTTTTTTCTTTTTTCTGGCGCGCTCTCGTTTTGTTTCCAACTCGTGCCACTCGCCGTGCAACGTCGCTAATCTGAATGGAGCGTGTCAGAGTATACGGGGACAACATGAGACGCAATAAACGTACCCAACTGGTGCTATCGCAGATGGAGCTTCCTGCGTGAAATACGGGGCTTCTAACGCCTGCACGGCAGTCGCGCGAGCGGCTGGGTCATAACACAGCAGCCGCTCCGCAAGGTCCAGGGCCGCTTGAGACATCCACCTGAAGATGAGGCGTTCAGCAAAAAAACCGTCAGAGGGTGTTGCACTCACTTTCGAAACATCTCCCTGAAATTGTTGGGGATCTCATCTCGGGGCTTGACGAGCTCGTACCACGGGAGGCTAACCACATCTGCCCAGCGGTCCGCCGTCGGAGTACCGATAACCTTGTAGATAGTGTCCAATTGATGTATCTCGTCGTTGCCCTGAAACACAGGTTTTTTTGTGAACAGCTCCAGCATTATACACCTGCATGCACAAGTGAGCAAGCTCATTCTCACGAAGCGTTATCCAATCTTACCCGGCACTCCACATGTCTACCTCGGGACCATATATTGTCGCGCCAAATAAAAGCTCCGGAGGTCGATACCAAAGTGTGATGACCCGATTGGTATAGTCCGTCCGTCGCCGTTTCTGGTAGAACCGTGCAAGCCCAAAATCTGCGAGCTTCAGTTCACCGCGATTATTGATTAATATGTTGGATCCCTTGATGTCGCGGTGGATAACACCCTTGTGATGGAGGTACGCCAACCCCGCCAACATTTGGTGAGAGAGGGACTTGAGATGCGCGTCGTTGAAGCTAAACTGCGTTTGCGAAAGAATCCCCGTCAGGTCATGCTCCAGGTACTCAAAGACCATGTACACTGAGCCTGCACGAAGTAGATTAGATAATGCGCAATAAGTATGGCGGCATAGACACCGACCATTGGAAACCATCATCTCGTATAACCGCACGATATTTTCATGGCAAAGTGACTGCAAGAGTTTGATTTCTCGCATAGCGGTAACGGGAAACCCCTCCTTCTCTGATTCCATGCGTATCCGCTTTAAAGCGACGTACCGCTTGGTCACCGTATTTTGCGCTTTATACACCTTCCCGAATGTTCCTTCTCCAACTTGACTGACGATAGCATATAGTTCACTTCGACTTTGAAAAGGAGTCGAAGCGCCAGTGTTATCAGGGTCGGGATCAAGTTGTTTCGGCGTTTGAAGCGGTGTGGGCATTCGCAGCTCGGCAGCTGGCTCCGGGGGTTCGTCCTCCATCACGACGGAGGAACTTCGTGACGCGGCAAGAGGGGAAGACGGCAAGCGGGGAGGAAGCGGGTCATCAACAATGACATTCGAGGTAGGATGTGCTGGTTTCTCAGCGTATGGTTGTTTCAGCGTGTGGTTGTTGGTCGATTGAGCTGGAGGTTCCTGTTCGGCGTCTGCATCTGCAATGACAGACATGTCAGAGGGTATCTCCATATCATCCTCATCACCGGGAAAGAATCTCTTGAGAGATGAGCTGCTTTGCCCAATTGGCTTGAAACCTGCATTCTTGGGAATTATACGGGTCGGGGCCATCGGCTTGGCCAATGTTGGTCTAGGTAATTCAGGACGGGAAGCATGTATAACAGGGATGATTGTCGGAGGTGGCATAATGTCTGTGCTGGCGTTTTGTGCTAATGGCTGCGTTCGAGGTCCGGGCTGGAAAGACAACTCAGTCATTTGGGACACAGGAAAAGTCCTCGTTGCACTTGCCTTACTATGCACTCCATTCGGCGTACTGGTTCCATTTCGCCGTGTGGTCGGCTCGCGGGGAATGTTATCAACAACCGCTCTTGGCGAAGAGATGATAGCTGGGGCACTGACGGCGGTCGCAAGTCGAGGAAAAGAACGCAGTTCGGGACTGCGACCGCGACTTGGACTCCGGCCAGCGCTCATACTAGATTCCCGAGACAAATGTCTCGGGTAGGGGGGTGGGTTGTTTGGTTTGTAGGTGCTTTCTGACGGCGGCGGCAACGGCTGGGTCTGACGGGGCACCCAGATTGCATGACTTGCGTCGTGCGGAGGACGACCTGCGACTATGGGACTAGAGTCACGCCGTCGTCGCTTGGAAGCGGGAGAAACGGAAGGGGATTTCGTGCGCGCACGAGAAGAACGGTGAGAGTAATACGATTCCGCAGGCGACCGTGATCGCGAACGGGAACGCGACGGCGAACGGTGATGCTTGCGTGAGGATGGTGACGGTATTGGAGCCCTTTCCGATCCCTCGCGCCTAGACCAACTAACGCAATGAGTTAAGCAACACGACCGAGACTTTGGGACGACGCACTTGTTGGGATTCACATCATCGTTCCGCCAATCTCGTTGGGGCTTAGTATGGACGTAGTTGTGATTTCGATGGGAAGCGTTGTTGCTACTCGAGCTGCCCGTTCCACGTCCACCAGCAGGAGGTCTGTTGTAGCCACTGCGCGGTCCATTTTGACTCCGGTGATGTTGGCGCTCCCCAGACCCAGAGGGCTGCCACGTGGGGGCGGGTTCCCAAGAACGGTTGTCGACCACTGGCTGGTTGTGTTCCAGAGTGTTCCATGGGTCAATGAACTCGGTGGTGTTTCCCGGTAAAGGGCGATTGAGCCACTCCAGCCGTGGGTCGACAGTCTGAGTGCGTTCTGGGGGCCGGCCTTTAAACGCGTTTCCACGGGCATCTGGAGAGTGCCACCGCTCTTTGTGGCCGTTCCGATGACCGAGGGAGGTGTTCGCCGATGGCATATCCCAGGAAGGCGACGCTTCGCGATATGAAGATGTCGAATATCCCGCATCATACCGCTGAGACTGCGACCATTCTCGCTCAGAAAAACGAGGCTCGGGAACGGTGCGAGCTGGCCAAGACTCGGGTTCGCGAGAACTAGCCACATCCTCCCTCCGCTCCCGATAGTAATCATCGGTATAGGACCTCTCAGTGTCCTTGGGACGCCAATTGGATTCACGATGACTTCTAGAGGACGACCCCCTACTCGTGTCATAAGAACCTCTACCGCCGTGGGACGACGTGGAGTCAGTTCGACGATAGTCACGGTTTGTCGTTTGACGCAAGTCGTTGGGAGGACGTGAATATGGGTCAGCGTGAGACTCCTCTACTCGTGGGGGGTGCCGTTCATCGACTGCATCCTTGTGACTTCGACGCCGGTGCTGGGACGGCATGAGTGCACGTCTTTTGAGAGTCAGTGGACGAAGTGGTGCAAGACGAAAAAGCGATGTTACGTCTCCTCACAAAGTTACAAACCGTTCCAATCAACAGCAAGGAAAGCCCTGCACGGAACGGAGGAGACCTGATCACACAGACGACGGAAAGGTTCCTAGTGGACTTCTTGCGGGAAATTAGCAGAATTTTGGCGCTACAGCAATGCTGAAAACTTACATAACGGCGTGCAAAAAATGGCATGCAGAGTTGGGTGGTACGACCGGCAGAGCCAAAAATCTGCACAAAATATGTCAGTATCGCGTTTCCTTGCTGTGTGGTCGCTTTGCAAGCGATGCTTGGTCGAAGTCGTGCGAAACCCGGATTGTGGCCCAAAAAGTATCTCTCAGCTCTCAATATCATCCATTCCGGCCTGAGACACAAAACGAGATACAAAGTCATATGGACGATGTGATGGAGCATCTTGGTGGAAGGAAACATTCAACATACGGCAGAGGACAAGATCGTCTGAAAACAAAGTCAATGAATAATCTACAACAAAAGATTACTCTTCCCAAGCACAAAGGTACCACTTCAGAAAGAGTCTCGTGAACTCGGAATACAGATCTAGGCTGCCTATATGTACTTCACGGGCTCCAAAGGCATGGCCCAGCTGCACGCAACCAGGTTTCACTCAAACCTCGTCGGTAGGATAGGATAGATAGTTGCCAGCGCAAGGTCCCGACTCGGGACGGCCGGTGAACGTACGAGTCTGCTACTGTACAAGGAAAGGCATTATATTACTGATGATTGCATTGTGGGCTTTGATCGTCGGAAGAGATAGCGGCCAAAAGCGCACTGATGTCACTCCGCCGCAACTAACCATCGGAAAATGAAAGGCAATGATGAGCATCGAGAGTCCCCGCTATATTCAAAACAATTCGCACCTTGATAAAGCCTCGTTGCCTTGTGGCATTCGCTGTGATGATGCGTTCTGCCTGGTGCGTTCTCGAAAAGGCGCTGGGTCCAGAGACCGGGGCAAATAGCTAGAATAGATGAGGAACAAATAGCGAGATACAAAGCACGTTCTCGCCTTGATAGTAGTGTCGATACCACTTGCAGCAAAGAGAGGCAGGTGGGGATGGCCCTCAACGACATTGACAGTAGTACTATCCCCCTCAAGAAGAGAATGAAGCTTGCCATCTTTTCGCCAGATAAAAATATTCCCGCAGTCGGAGCCCGATGCAACCAACTCATCCTCGGGGCCTAGGAAATTGGCTACAAAACATTTAGCGGACGACAGAACTCAGGTAAATGTGGAGGGGTCTACCATCTTTTATGGTCGCTACGTTGCGTGCTCCTGCAAAACGTCGACGAGGGAGAATCAGTGGAACGCCGGAGTATGCGTCGCGAGAGGCATATTCATCCAAATTGCGAAATAAGTCTTGTCCTTGGTCGTCATCGGCGTTGTCGTCAATGTCCTCATCCATATCGTCGATATTACCATCATCCGAACTCGACGAAGAATCATCTCGTGGTCGTTTGAAAAGTACGGGCTTGTGTGAAGGCAGAAGGTCGGACGACGATGCCAGGTTTTCCTCCCAGGGGTCATCCCGTGTCGAGTAAAGATAAACTGCATCGGCATGGTATGCTGTTGTAGATGTATTAATGGGTCGGTCGGACCGGTGAAATATACCACGTACATAGAAGCACCTGAAAACCAATAAATGAGCTGCAATTAAAGGTAAGAATATATCCTACTTCATGACCATTTTGTGAGGATATACGAGCACCGGTTATATGTTCGCGGGTCCCATTGAGCTCAACGGTACCAGCCGGTCTGCCGAAACGACGTATACAAAGCGCCACCCCGTTTTCTATCATGCCTTTTTCTTCCATGAGAAACCGGCCTATTTGTCTGCGATCAAAGAGGTAGCCCTGTTGAAAGTGAACAAGACCGCCTATGTAACGACAAGGTAACGTACATATGGCGACTCTCCTGCGACGACGAACTGAAAAGGAGTCAGGGGAGAAAGAGAAAGTGCGGAGAGTTCAAAGTTGAGTTTAATCAATGGTGGCGGGCAGGAATTGTAATTGCACTGGTGGCGAGTTCTGAGGTCATGTTGGCGAACTTCCCCGTCCTTTGAGAATGGAAAAGTCGTTATTCACTTCACAAACCTATACCAAACAGCTCCACAAACCTCTGCAACGGTCAGAAATAAGTGGGGACTGTCCTCCGTCGCGATTCTCTTGACTCGATCGGAGTGACAGTTGAGTCTATGAGTGCAGGTATGCCGAGAGCTCAACGGGCTTGCTGGGGGTCCCGAGGCGCCGATTTCACCTACATCATGCACGCGAACCTGTCTGTCACCAGCAACTGTTACTCTGTCGTTTCAAGCGATTAGGCGGAATGTAAACACGATTGAACGGCCACACATATTGCACGAATGCGGCAACATCTCAGCGTTAAAGATGTTGGCTAAATGACCCGTCTGGATGATAGATCGGCAGACAAATGGATAGTCACGCTCGAGAGCAGGATCCATCCTCCAGATTTGCACTCTGAATGGATATACATGAGGAGACTGATCAAAGCAGGAAGCAGAGGATTCCAACGTTCTGTCGTCCCCACCACTCTGTAAAAGCAGTCAATCATGTTCACATTGTTTAATAAAAAGAACTCACCAACAATAGTTCCCCATCTCTGGCCCAGCTGAGCGCGTTGACACACCCAGAGTGTCCATATGAAGCTTCATCGCCGAGGACATTAACCCGGTCAAAGTTCGACGAAGACCATCTGTGGAACAACAGCCTTCGATGTACTCGAGCATTTTGCGCTGCGAACAAGGCCACCATGTCGTGGACGATATTGACAGGATATTGATTCTGACCAAAAGCGTGTCTTACGTTATGTTCGGCCGTTTCGGCCACAAGATTAGATTAACGCACAAGCTCCTGTTTGAGCCGCTTCAGCAATGCTCTCTCACGCAAAAATCCATCCTACACCTAAAGAATTATCAAGTATCGTACACTACGTAGCGAGCTGCCCGCAGGCCATGTCTGAAGAACTCTGGAAGCGAAGAGTACTCGAATTGGAAGGGAAACATAACAGGGCAAAAGCGGGGCGCATCATGATCCTCTTACTTGGCCGGTGCAAAACCAACAGCGTCTCTGCCGAGGTCATAGACCGTGTAGTACTTCCGGAGGAAGACGTCACCTGTGCAAACGTTCAGAACAATAGTGCTAGGCACGCAAGCGGTACTGACCGACGATCCAGAGAGATCCACCAGGAAGGTTGATGTCCATCCCAGTGAAGGACGACATGCAGGTCCCTTGCACATTGAGAATGTAGTCGGTGCCCTTGAGGGGGAACTTTGTACCGCCGAAGGTAAAGGACAAATCGGGGAGAGAGGGGACTTTAGCACAGTCCACGGTGTACTGCCCATTCCAAGACTTCGTGGCGCCAATCTGAGCATTGAGCATTTCCGCAATGTCAGTGGGAAGAGCAATAAGAGAAGTGCCTTGACAGGCGTGTAAGCATGAAGAATGTCGATGGCATAGCTTGCTAACCTGTGTCAATGGCAGCGCCAGTGTTCTCAAGCTCAAGGACATCATCGCCGAAAGTAACAGCCTCGAGCTCGACCTCCCAGTACGCCTTGCGGCGAACGGGAACATACTGGATCTTACCGGTGTAAGCCTGGTCGTCTATACCTCCGAAGACGGCCTCGCCACCATCTTCCTCTGATGTGCCAATTCGGAAAGAAAAGACGGGTTCATCAATGAGGCCTTGAGCGACCATACTGTAGAAAGGTGGGACGATGCCGTTCACACTGATGGTGTCGTATGCAAGCCCTAAGCAAAGCGTCAAGCGAATGAAGTACAGTGAAGCGAGGAAGCGTACCGAGGATTCCGTCAAACTTCCCGAAGGCGAAGGCCAAGCCAGGCTCCTTGGTAGCCTCGGCGAAATCTTGTTTGGGAATCTTGAGGTCGCCGATAGCAAGCAAGTCGTTTGAAACAAAGCCCTCCATCGAACCTGACCCATATTGGATTGAAAACGCAGAGCCATTGGCCTTGTAGGAAGAAGACGCCGACGAGTCATACTTTGCATGGAGGAAGCATGCAATAGACGTGCAGCTAGTGCTAGGTACCCAGAGGTTGGATGAGCTGAAATACATGATGTCAGAGACTGCGGACGACAAGGTGATTTGTGTTACCCGGTATCTAGAATGACCTGCAGGACGTAAGAGGTCAAGAAGAACCACGAGGAAAAGAGACGCGTCACCTTGAATGACTGCGGTGGGGAACCGAGCTCAATCTCAGCAAAATACTGCGCATTCATGAAGTCTGGGTTCAATGAGATCAAATGTGGGGATCAAGAAGCGTTGCGTACTGCTGAGGGGCACAGGATGGCCACCGTTGAGCTGCTGCTGGGTCCAGAAGAGGTCGTCATCACCCGTGTGGGCAGGACGGCCGACGCGACGGCCAGAGCCGCCTGTACCCATCAGGGGGACTTGAGGCTGAGCGCCATACTTCTCAGCAAGATAAGCGGCCTCGAGCTCTGGGTTGTCGTTGACAGGGGCAAGCTTGTTAAGCTTGACTTTGTGGACGCGGGCAGCAAAAACGAGAGGGAGAAGGGCGAAAAAGATGGGTTTCATGGTGGTCTGGAGGTAAGAGTCGTCTGTCCGCCACCGTGACTGCGTGACTGGCCGCATTCGGCCTTTGCTGGTTAGATGTCTCGCTCGCGACGGTCCAAATCGCAGGTCAGCGCCGCCGCCGAGGGTGTCTCTGTTCTCGACAAACTTGTGCTCGCTCAGGCCGTCTGGGAGGTCGGGACCAGTTCGTGGCTCAAGATATCCAGAATTCTTGGCAAGCATGCTCTCCTGACGCACCCAAAGACCTTCTTCACAGCACAAGTCAGCCGTGCTCATTATTCGTTAAGCCCGTAGTTGACCACCTGTTCCTGTAGTCATGCCATGCAATGTACAACCATATGATGAAAGAATCCGGCTTCGAACTGTTCGCCCTTTGCTCTCCTGCTTGCACTTCCTCTGCTAACGCACTGTGGTTTCAAGAAGCGACGCAAACAACGTCGCACATGGTAAGAGCTTTCTTTCTCTCTCTCTCCCTGGTTTTTGAACTTGCCCCGAAATGTTACAGCCCCTACACACTTCAAACTCGCAGAAAAATATTATGCCGAACGCGTCGAGGAGCTGCGTACTCTGATTAGTGCCGAAGAACAACACTTCAAGTAGGGACCCGATGTGCCTTGTTACAGGTTTATCAACATTGCACAGAGCCATCGTCGCCGAAATTGATCAAATTCGGGCTGGTCAGAGAGATGAGGAAATCAAGGCCAGGATAACCGGCATCCCTGCCTCAGAGACAGAAGCGGAGAAAGAAACGGCCGCCCCGGTAGAAGAATCCGCAAATATCACAACAGAACAGGTATTCTTTCGCCTCAAAGTTTCACCTCATTCCCAACTCTATCACAGGATGTTCCGCCGGCGAGTGCCTCGCCAAAGGATGAGGTACCAGAAATCGAGATGCCAGTTCCTGATTCCGAGACAGTACAACAAGAGGAACCTGCTGCGGACATCCCAGATCCTACAGCCCCGACCCCCGAGGTAGCCTTGGAAGATGTGGCGTTACAACAGGATGAGACGAAAGCCTCTGCAGAGCCTACTCCTCCTTCCGAGGTGCCCTTCTCGCCTGCTGAAAACCTAGATCATCTCATGCAGGTTTCCGACGACGAGCCACAGGATGTCGAAGTCCCGGAACCCGGCCCCGAGGAACCCGCAGCAGACATGGTCCAAGAAAAGGAACCCAAGGAAGAGACAGTCGCCCTCGCAGAAGATACCGAACCCGCGGTGGAGGAATTCAAAATCGAACCGATGGATACACCAAATGACGGGGCGGATAACAATCAAACCCAATCAAAACCAGTATCGCGGGCTTCGGAAAGTGGCCAAGCGGAAGAAGGCATCTCAACTCGCCGTATACCCTTTCTGTTCCTTCCAGCGAACTATGGTTAAGTACCTTTTAACAGGCTCTACCCGCCGCCGTCCTTCCATCTCCATCGCTCCAACCCCTGCAGCTCCTAAGAAACGCGGCCGTCGAGCTAAAACACCTGAACTCGAGGCAGAACCGGAGTCGCTATCTACTCCGGTACCAACAGCAAAGGAAGCGACCCCTGCAATGGATGAGACACAACCAGACGAAGAAATGCCTATGTCTGCCGCGGCGCGACGCCGCGAAGGCGAGTTTTCGATGTACTCTTTCATGGTGTCTAATCTCAACCGCCACAGGCAAACGAAAGGGCTCCTTCTTTGGAAGTTTGGATTCTCCTCGCGCAAATAAACGAGCTAGAGAAGAATCCGAGCCGGTCGACGACGACGAGCAAGGTAATTGGGTCTTCCTCTAAATCTCGACAAGATTCACGCACTCTATTCCAGGCTCAACATCGGCTGCATTCCGTCGTCGGCCCACTGGTCGTACTGAAGAACAAGTGGCGCTGAAACGTTTCCAGACGGTGATCACCATGGTCCATTCGCAAATATCTCAACACCGGAACGGCAACATATTCCATAACCCAATCAAGGTCTCCGAAGCTCCCGACTACCATGACATTGTGAAACGGCCCATCGATCTCAAGACAATTAAGGCGAAGATCAAAGACGGCGTTATCGGCAATTCGCTGGAGTACCAGCGAGATATATATCTCATGTTTGCGAACGCTATGATGTACAACAGGCCGGGTTCGGACGTGCATGTTATGGCAGAAGATGTAAGACCCTTTCCCTCTCCCTTTCGATATTTTCGCTGAAGATGAGCAATAGATGATGGTGGAAAGTGACAGCCACATAAACACCTTCCGACAAACCGAAGGCTATGTGAAAAGTAGATAGTATAGTACATAGTGTGTATATGTATGCGAGCTCTCAGGCTTCATGCAGTCGGAGATTCTGACAGTGATAAGTACACAGGAAGGTCAACTTTTTGAATCCAAGTTATTTTTGAAAGGATAAGGCAAGATGCATAAAAAACTGAACCTTGGGTGAAGAATGTGCAGAGGCTTCCAAGTGTATCCTATGTAGGTTAACCCGAGTGCAAAATAATTTAGCCCTCGGTCGTCTTGTAACTTTGCGCAAGATTCATAATTGGGCACGTGGGCGGTCTAGGCCATGATGCGCGGCCCCGATGCCCGCCCGTTCCCTCCTCGACACACGCAGAGGCTGCTGCGAACCCATATATTCATACTACTATACATATATTCACGCTACTATACGGTACGCGGATGTACCAGTAAAGATAAACACTGATGTGTCCCATGCTAAGTCGACAACAATGTTCGTCCGGCCCCACGCACCACAAAATAGCTGAGCTATCAAAACAGTCAGACTCGCACAACGAAAGGGTGAAGTGGGTGTACGTACCAGGACACATCCTTCATCCCATCGACCCATCTCTGTCACGGCGTCCAGATGTTGATATCCTTGAGGGTCGCAACCGGAAATAAGCCAGCAAGCTCTTGGGTCTTGAAGCAGAAATATTGAAGCCTTGAGGGTAGGCTTGAATGCAGACAGCTTGAGTCTTGACATTGATGAGGGCTAGCTTGATGCCCAAGACCAGAGTTTACATAGCAGACAGAACTTGAGGATCTGAGATCGCGACTTGACAGGCCACTGTGGTGAAAGAACGTGTTGCATTTGGAGGGTCTTGAAAAATGCCAGAATTCCAAGGACGGGAACCCGCCAAGCTTGAGGGAAGATGGTGGGAGAAGAGAGAGATGCGGACCAACCCCGCGTGATCCAAGAACAATCGCGTCATCTCACGTCACGGTGCCGACGCGCACAGGCGAAATGCAAATTGACTTGAGATACGCAGAAGCCGAACTCAGAGCGAACGCGCAGGGTAAAACAGCAGAAATTTGCGCCTGGTGTACTAATTCTGATATCCCACAGACGCAAATTGTTTTTACATCTGGGTTAAGCAAAGTTGCGCGCAGTTCATAACGCGGATCACCCGCCATTTGATTTTACAGATTTAGCCCACGCTCTTCCGAAGCTCTGGCTGTGTAGCGGATGGGGAAAAAAGAGCTAACAGGGGTCGCGACACAAACGAACAACGTCAAAGACCAGGCTGCTACGGTATCTGCGACCGGATTTAGAAGGTGCACATTGCGCCTGAAATCAATATCAAGACGTGATTTGCCGCTATTGAGATACATTGTATGATACATATAATTGGACCGCCGTCTACATCCATGGTGTGTACATTTCCCCCATCTTTGTTAACTGAATCGGATTGGTTGCGCTGGAGATCAAGTTGGCGACAGTTTGGACAACTGGGGCCAACACCGGAACGGTTGGGTTGTTCACCGCCTGTTCACGTTCGATTTTACAAGCCATGGTTTCTGCGCGCTTCACAACGCCGTCGATGTTAGCCGCGACAAACTTCCTGAAGTTGACATCATTGCTTGTCCCGCGTCCCCGCATCCAGGTCATGACTTCATCGCGGCTGAAAAGACAAAGTTGTTGCTCTAAATCGAACTGTTTGGCATTAGTTATGAAAGACATCTACGTAGCAAGGGCACAAACTTCTGGCTCAGTCAAGCTTCGTCCAATGGCCATGATACCCGACGTTAAGATACCTTCCGTGAAGATGGGGCCCAGGAAATGTTGCAGATTCGGTGTCAGACGGAACGGAACAACGTCATTTGTCGCGAATATCGGTATCTGTTGAGACATCCCTGAAAGAAAGCTTAATGGATGCTAGCTTCGAAATCATGGGGATGTACCTGGAACCAACTCTGTCATGGTCATCTGGCCGGTAGCGCGAGAGAGCAAGTAGCGGTAGGGTGTACGGTGCGTTAGACAAAGCGTGTATGTCATGAAACTACAAGAAGCGATTTGCAGAGCAAACTGTTTTCGCATTCGCCACAACTCGCTCGGACCGTGCATGGTGCGGATCATATACTAGGGGAAAGACATCAGTGTGGTAAACAGCTTTGTTGTATTCCAGTACCCGCGTCAGAACATCTTCAGGAACCATCTTCACTGCGACTTCGTCGTAGATATCCTTCTTGAGAGTGAGATATTCGGTTTTGCCAGGCTGGAAAGCAATCAGTCATTAACTGGATGTGCACCCGGTTGATTACGACGTACCTGGGTACCGGTTTGCTGGAAAAACTCTCGCAAGACCTTCTTGACTTTCTCGCCTGCAAATAAGAAAGGGTCTTCTTTGGCAAACCCATTCTCTTCGCAGTGAAGGTCGTAGATATCTCCAAGGGATATGTAGGTAGACTCTGTTTGGAACAGCCGGAGACTGGGACTGAACGAAACAACGGCAGGAATATGGAAAGAAAGGTTCCGTTTCCGGCTTTCCTTCTTCCGAGCAAGCGCACTAGAGAATTCAATCAACCCCGGTTTAACGATCACCAATGGCGAAGTCCCACCCATTGAAAGTACGGAATATCTGCATGACCCTTTCCTCCCGGCGGGAGTTCCGTGTAGAATTTAGCTGAATCGAGAATCCTGTTTTGGTGTTATCGGTGCCATGAATGGTGATGCGCTTCCATGTGATCCCATGCGTTCGACAATTCTCAAACTTTGGCCCGAACTTTTGAATACGACTGAAGTTTTGATTGCTGTCCTTGTCCTGGAACAAACATCAACCACGCGAATAAAATGTAAATATAGGCAGAAACCTCCGTATACTGGCCTGGAACCTCTATCTCATCGACCTTGAGGTACTGGAATTCAGTGAGATAATGGCTCAAAGCTTCCAAAGGCTGGATTCGAGGCTTTGAATCAAGATTCTTTTCGTAACGCGTCCTCCACTGCTGGAGTTTCTGGATGTATTCATAAACCGTTTGCTTCGGTCCAAAGGCCTCATCAAAGTCCTTCTACATATCATGTCAGACGATGTATACCCAATGGACGGAGAGCTGACGAACCTTGACCTGGCCGCTCAGCGTGGCCCCGAAACGATTTAGGGTTCCCATCGTTTGCTGATTAACCAGTCCATCGTCATTAGGCATGTTCATCCGTAAAACATAATTCTGCTCCGTCGTGTGAGTGGCACTCCGGCAGGAGATGGCGACTGTACCTGAAGCGCATCCGAAATTAACATACAAAGGTGGCGGTATGTGTCTTCCTCGCTCGATGACTTGAATTTCCCCGCTACCTGGTCCACGATCGTTTCCAGGCTTAGCACGAGAAGGGGAAAGGCAGTTTTGAGCAACTGAACCACCTCCTCCACGTAATCCCAAGCCTGTCGAGGGTAAGTTCCTCCATCCGGTACTCCATGCGAGCCAGCACCAGGATTGCTGGGTGCAGACCGTTGAGACTCATCGGTAGCCGCAGGCATGGGATGATCACCACCAGTGGGGGCAGCGGGAGCATCGGGTTGAGCAGATGCGGCCTGAACTCGGGCTAATGCAGCCTTGCGTTGCATCACCTCTTCACGCGTAGTCCGTAGTTGAAAGAAGAGCGCCTAAATACCATGAGCAGGAGTAAATGCGAGGACGATAAAAAATCACCTGGGGGTAATGCCTGGCAAGATTGAGAAGCACGTAACGGGCCTGCTTTACTTCCCGACTCGATAGTGACATGCAGAGATGCGGAATGAACGTGATCCAATACCAATAGGCAGCATCCCCTTTGTAAGTGTCGAAGGCACGGGAAATCACCAAACTGTTATCGTCTACACTCAAAAGCCATTGGATACGGGCAATGAGTGGTCTACTTTTCCCGCTCTTGTACTGGCCTGCCGCCTGAAGATAGCAGCTGACCGCGTTGGCCGCGTACGATAAGTCACTGGGCACTTCCTTGAACATGTTGTCATTGAAGCGCCCCCACTCTGCCCATGCCTTCGCTTGAGTCATGTCCAACTGCACGGCCTGGCCGAAAGCGTTGTTGGCTTCTTCGTTGCGCTTGGCCCGAGCGTGAAACATCCCTTTGAGAGTGTAAAACTCCGCTTTCTGGGCCACGGAGAAGAACACGAGATTTGTATTATTGATGACTTCCAGCCCAGCCGCAAGATCATTCGGCTTCTGATAATGGCAGCGGGCTTGTTCTCGAAGTTTGAGGAAAGCCTCAGAAATCTCGATATTCGGGAGCGTGTAGATTTTGATTAATGATGTGAAGCAGGCTTCGAGCAGGTCATGTTTGCGCGCAACGTGAGCAAATCGATTGATAATCCACGCCGTCTCGTGGTACCCGCGATATCCAAACGTTTGGGTGTTGTTGGCGGCTCCACCCTGGTTGGAATTGGCGATGAGGGGTATGTACGTATTGTTGATTGCATGGAAGACGTTTTGCCTCCAAGCGACAAGGTCGCTCCAGATGCTTATATCATCCTGCAGGTTGGGAAGTCGCTCGCGCCAGGCTTGAAGAACCATCTTTAGGTCGGAAGATTTTTCTCCAGGTTCTGGGCAGTAGTTGTAGAAAGCGAACCAAAGATCTGAACGGCTTCCTGGAGCTCCACGAATTGCTGAAAGTGCTGAAGCAGAGGAACATGGGCAGGAGAGAGTTGGGGAGGAAGAGCGACCCATTTCCGTAGCGAGAGTTGCATTGCATCCTCTAGGATCCTGGTGAACTCCAGGTTTTTCTCAAGAGCAGCGGGCATCTTCAGCAAAGCTATGAATGCTTCAAAAACTCGGCGTCGAGGGGTTGGTACTTCTGGAAGCTGGCTGATCTGCTCCTCCAACGCGTCCTTCTGCTCCACCCACTGCGCAGTTCGCCAGGCACACTCCAACATCAACTCCTGGTTACCCTCAGACTTGGCAAGCTCCTGCAAGATGTCCCATTGTTGCAATTTTTCCGCTGCCAGAATCCAATGATCCTCCCAGAGACAAAATTCCGCTTCTGAGAACGGAATGGTGCCATTGCGCGCTTTGCTCTGTGCAATCTCATAAGCGTTCGATGCTTGTTCCCACATGCCGTTCTGCTCGAATGCGAGCGCTATGTTTGTGTCTAGATGTAGGCACCGATGCCGCCACAAGCCGTAGAACATGTCGTCTTCCGCCAACTCGGCGTAGACATCTGCGAGCGAGTCAAAGACATATTCGCGAACGGTATGTTCATCGTCTTTGATATGATCTAAGGAGGTCCCTAAGATCTCCAATGCGACATACCACGCTCCGAACGTTTTGGCGAGATATTTCACGAGGTGAGGTGGAAGAATCATAGGGGGTGAGCAAGCCTGGATGCCGGTGAGCAGAGTTTGTATGACATTAGGACGCATGTCGGCCTGCTTGATGTGATAATCCCGACTTAGCAGATTGATCATATACTGCGTTATGTCATTTTGCTCGCGCCTTGATAACGAAGCCCAGGCGGCCGGAAATACGGAGATCCAGGTGTCGTGCGCTGCTTGAGGGTCTAAGAACAGGAGTCTCTGCATCGGCTGGACGACGCTTTGCGTTGTTGGCCGGGGAATGGAAATGATTGTAGACATTCGACGTTCATGAAACACTGGCACATCTATCTCGGCGGTACTCAGCAGAAGATGAAGCGCGAGATAGATCCAGTTATGATCAGCGAGCGCATCCCAACTTTGAACCCCAAAAATGTAGGTGAGGCGACTGATGAGAGATCTCGGAACGCTGACATCAAGAAGATCCAGGAATTTCTCTCGAAGTTCGGGGTCCTTGGCACGACACCCGAGAATGAAAGACTGCTCGAGCCGGGCCGTTAGATCACTGCGCCGTAGGGCAGGTTCAGTGTAGATCTGGTAGATGACGGAGAGATATGAATGATAGATGCTCTCTGTGCGGGACTCGAAAGCCACCATTTTCTGCAACAGGCTCGCTTTCTCTTTCATGGTCGGATACGCATCCTGTTTCACCAGGGCCCAAGATTTCGCTAAATCCAGGATATAGCTGCAGATCTGGGGACTTTTGGACTTTTCCACGAGAATTACGAGGGTGCTGAGAAGCCCCCGTCGTTGGTCCGCAAGCGAAGCGACAGAAAGTTGGCAGATATCGAGGATGTGGATGAGAAGGCGGACACTGTTGTCAAAGCCAGTGGATGTTGGGACTGAAGTGACATGTTCCTTGGTCATTCTCCCCAGTAACTTCACCAAATTCGCGGCGTAGGGCTCAATCCTCTCGGGCGAAACTTCGACAACAGATTTGAGCATCAAAAGTGTCCCACGCAAAGCGGTGGTGTTACGTAATCCATCGGAGATAGCCGTGTGGACAAACGCGTGGAATTCCGACCGCTCGTCTTGAGGCTCCTCTTCTTCTTTGGGCAAGGGGAATAGTCGGATTAGATGGGCGAAAACAGGGTGCAAGGCATCGTGCAGTAGATATTCATCTGTGACCATGCCTTTCCGCACGAGCTTGTAAAGCAGTTCGGCGTTAGTGATATACCAGTTGCCGTCTTGCTCCGCAGCTATGACCTTGTACGAGTCAGGAAGGATAAAGAATATTTCATAGGAGACTACCTGGAGCACTTTTGCCGAAGCAATGGCTTGCGCAATCAAAGGCTCGGAGTTGAGATCGTTCTTGTTGGATGAAAAAATATAAGTGATTTGCTGCCAATGGATTACGGCGATGGATTTACCTGCTCCAAAGACTTCAAAAAAAACCGAAGCCCAAATGCTACATCCCTCCAACCATGCGGCCCCACCATTTTCTGTAGTAAGGCTAAAGCTCTGGGTACAATGTTCCTCGTTGCGGGGTCCACAGTTGCGCTCAGGCGCACGAGATAGCTGACCAAGTTTTCGCGGTAGCTCAGAGGAGTCGCCCAGGAATTGGTTCCGGAAGCGGATCCATTGACGAGCGCCTGAGTAGTCTGTTCTTCCCATTTGAAGATGACATTCAAGATCTCGATGGACAACAATCGTGAATCGGCTGTGGACGACGATGACATGCCCAACTTATTTAACGAATTCACCATGTGGGGGACGAAAAGACCGCGGACGGGATAGAAAAGAGCCGAATGTTTGACGATCAGATGGTAAATGGTGAGGGATTGCGAAAGGCCTTCTTCGGCAAGGAGTTTTCGTGCATTTGTCGCCCACAACGGAAACCCCTTTTCGGCGGGATCTACGACTGTGAGACATGGTACCAACGTCGCCAATGCCTCCTGTCGGACGATGGGTCGCCCTTCTGCTGAAGGAGTGCGTAGTAGACCCAGCCACGTCTTCATCAGGAACTTGGGAGGGGTCGGAAACGCGACAAAAAATCGGGCAGTCAAAAAGTATCCGGTCTGCTTGACTATGGTGTCCTCATTCCCGATATACTGCCAAGCCTTTTGGATGATTTTTTTCTTGACATCCTCAAGGAGTTTCGGGTAATGCTGAACGAGGACAGTTGTGAGATGTAAGAGCTCTATTTTGAATAGATCATCCACATTGGGATCTTGTGCTGGCCAGATGAGACGAGAGAGGCTGTTGATGAAGCCAGCATCCAAGAGCTGGTATTTGGTGTCGGGCTGGTGAGCTTGCACAAGGAGCGTTGGTGTAACGACGTAACGGATGAAAAACATCTTGTGCGACCAAGTGTAAGAGGGGTCGTCGAACCAAGTGAGGAAACGCATCAGAACGTTGCGCTGGTAAAGTACGTCGTTGCTCAGAGCGACGTGCTTGTACAAGAATCGAGTGGTTCGGACGAGATCCATGCCTAGATTCCGCGTGTAAATGGCGACAAGTTCGAAAACAAGGTCAATGCGAGACGATGCCGCGAGGACCGTCTTAAAGATGGAAAGCATGATATTGTGCCGTTCGATGAGTTGTGGCACTATCTCGGCGCTTTGTTCAGATTGCGCAGATTCTGAACGCCACAGTTCAAGCAGTGTGTCGACGACGAACCCGTTTTCAGATATCCAGGAAGGTATGAGCTCCACGAGGTCGGAAATGAGGGAAAGTGAGGGGATAACTTGGAGAGGATCATCTCCTCTCACAAATCCCACGAGCGATAGTGCCCGCGAAGCAAGCTCCCGCTGAAGGTTAGGAGCAAGCTTGGCTTGCAAAATGCACCTCAGCGTCCGTAAGTGGGACGGCAATGCGAGATGGCGAAGGAGGAAGTCGATCCCTTCAGCAGGGTACCGATTCAGATATCTCGCCAACGGTTCGGAGAAGGGAGTCTTGCCAGAGAAATGCATCTGGGACTCTGTTTGGACGATCAAGTTGACCAATTGCTCGAGGAAGATATTGGCCGCAGAAGGAAGCAAATGGAAAATATTAGCGAGGCGAACCAACTTGGTGATTCCTTCGTTCTCCCCCAAAGTCAGCCTGGAGGCGCTGCTTAGGAGTAGTGGATCCGCGACAATGCGGAAGTGATCCAACAGCTTATGGCCTATTTCAACCTTGAAATAATTGGTCAAGAGCTCGAGTAGGCGAGCGAGGCCTTCAAGCCCCGGGACCGAAAGGCGTTTCGGATCTGCGAGGTTCATAAGAATCGGGCGCAGGCCCGTTTGCAGAAGCTCCCGCGGCAAGCGACTCTGGTGGGTTAAAACCATCTTCAGTCCGTCGTATGCAACATCTTTGACGTCGGGGGAAGGCGAATAGAGCGACTTGAAATAAACCCCAGTACCCTAGAGAGTGAATGTTATTCCCGTTGGTCGAATGCGCACGCACTATTTTAATATCTACCTTTGACGAGTTTGATGCTGTCTGGAGAAAAAATCGGTCAACGGCATCGAAGCTGTCAATAACTTGATGCAAGCAACGCGAAGTTTGATTATCTCCATATTGCCTTGTCGGACAGGCAGACTACCCCGAGGGAGGAGAGACGAGTCCTCTGCGTCAGCGAGGGCTAAAGTCTCATGCAGGAGCCGAAGAAGCTCGTCGTTCAGTTCCACCAGTGGAGGGTCCAGGGTAACACAATATCTGACGGCTTCAATCATTCCAATCTGAATCGGGAACGGCAGTGCTCTGAGCGGTTTCGTGTATATTCCGCCAAGCATGCGGTCGCGGTGTGTTTCCAGCAGACTGTATGCCGAGCGCCCACTGAGCTTGACCAAGAGAGCAATACAAGTTTGGGCGGCTTCCCGAACAACAGGATTGGGGCTCTGTAGCTCAGCACAGAAGAGGCCGCCGAGGGTGATCAACTTCTGGTGAGGGGCTGGGTTGTTCAAGTCCGACACGAAATCAAAATTGGAGTTGCTGATACGCAATACGGCCAAAAGGATGTCAACCACCTCGTCGACGTCTCGAGTGAGGCCCAGTGGGAGATCCTTGAGAATGCGAATGAGAATGCGAACAAGATCGAATTCGCGGTCGGTAACCCATCGAGTCCCCAGGTCAGGGGTGTTGGTCATGATCCTTATGCCACTGTAGCCTGCCCTCTTGCGTACCCAGGAATCATCCAAGCACAACGAGCTGAATCTATGAGCAATTTGATGCAAGATCATGATTATATCGAGGGAGGGGTTAGGACTCTGGCTGTTTAAACCAACAAGGTGCTGGATGAAAGACTTGACGATGGATTGCGCCTTTTCTGCCTGGTCTCGTGGCTCTCGCGCCAAGGCGTGCGGTAGAGCGTCGAGGAAAACATTCAGAAGGGTGCTCGGGATCGGGCGGGCACCTGCTTCACGTGTCTGACCTCGACGCATTTCCAAATCCAACACGCTCTGGGACAATTTGAGTAGATATTCTTCCGCCCGGTCTTTCAACTCGGGGGGCTCCGTTAGATAGAGCGCATCAAATATGCCCTCCAACGAGCTGATGAAAGTCGCTTCGACGTTCCGGCCGACGACTCCCTGCAAAACGGATGAGCGAATGAGTCAAGGGGAAGAGAGCGAGCACACCTCAATCAACAAGACAGATAGGCAATTCTCAAGATAATTGTATGCCTGAAGGCGGTCCCGTGGATGACCCTTCTCCAAGGTGCGACATGCCAATAATGCGGTTGGTCCGATATCGATTTTTTCGAGACTTCCTGAAAAAGATATCGGTACTTTGGCTGATTCGGAGTGGTCACGGAATGTCAGAGCAGGCTCCAGGGTTAAAAGCCTCCGGTTCCTTCCACCCAATTTCCCGAGAATTCGAATGATGCCATGCGCAAGGGGATGTGATGCCGGCAAGGGTTTGAGGTGGCTGTGCAGCGCCTCCATCAATTCTCGCAAAACAGTGCTGAGAGTAGGATCCAGAAAATCCGGCGTGAGATTGTCTATACACAGCTCGAGTGTACGCAAACCCTGGGCGACAAGCTCTTGGTTACCACGCAACGCTAATGCCAATGGTTGCATCAGGTATGTGAGATGTGGGAGAAGATGGGTTAGCCTGAGAGGAACTGTGAGACAAAGCTCGACAATAACATCTCTGGTATGGCCTTCCGAGGCAAGAAGTTGAGCATTGAGGCTCTCGAGCATCTCGGGAAGAAGGGGAAGCACTTCCTTGTACAAAATTTCGAATCTGCCCCCACCACCACCAATAGCTCGGAATAGCGACCGAAGCAAGAGGAGGTAATGAGCCGGCTTAGTGGCCTTGGCAGCCAACGGGAAGCAATCCATCAGTAGCTTTGGAAGATGGGAGGCCAAGATGGGCTCGTTTGAAGCCTGGTGGGTAGAAACAGCGTGGAATGCCATTCTAAACAAACGGATGGTAGCACCAGCAGTTGCTTCGTCATACTCTCCCAGCAATGGGAGACGATCGACCAAGAACCAAAGGATAGTCGCGAGGAGTGTTGGGGAGAATGGTTCCTTTGTGAGAATAGCTTGACAAAGATTGAGAAGCGAAGAGCGTTTCTGAGCACACTGGAAGAGAAACTCCATGTTGTGCGCCCAGATCTCTTGGAACACGTGCAAGTTGAGTTCGAAGAGAACCACAGCGAACCATTCGGTAGGGTCCTCAGTGGTTGGCTCTAGGAGGGACATGCAACGGACAGACGCCACAAATAAACGATTCATACGACTGCCGTCAATGACGAGGTCCCCCCCAGTCTTTCTGATGGCGGCTAGTACGCTACGGAATCCGTGGAGAAGCGTTTTGAATAAATTGCGTGAGTCTACTTCCATATTAGCAACGCAGTGACACGGAATAAAGCCAACTCGCCCTGAATGACTTCCTCCGGCCTCTCTAACATGAATGCGGCACCGCCCAAGGGGCGAGCCTTTTCAATAAAGGCAGCGTCGAAAGATTCATCCTTCTTGCCATTCTTGGCGCGCTCCACCGAAGCGTAAACCTCCTCCAGCACCACGTTCAGAGCGTCGAGGCGATCTAAGCAGGTGTCGAGGATGTACACAAGAATTTTCGTCGCGGGCACGTTGTCTTTAGAAACGATAGTATCAATGAGGCTGATGAGAATCTTCGCGAACATGGGATGAACGCCAGTGGGTAGGGCGGGGTTGTGCATGATACGCGTATAAACGAGCACCACATGGGTGAGTTGAGGCAAGGATAGATCATTCCGAGTGTGGTGAAATAAGTCCGCAAGGGCACTGTAGATGTGCGACCTGTCCAAGAACATGTATGACTGGAATCACTCTATGTCCAAAGAAACGAACCTGAACATTTCTCTGCCTGTAACTCCCGTTCCCAAAAGTACACGTTCATCGAAGAGTTTATCCATCTGAGGAATGATTGCACGCCGGTGAACACCGGCCAGTAAATGACGGAAGACAACAATCAGTTCCTAGACAATATTGAGAATGGGAGCATGACTTCGAGCGAAAGACAAGACCTTGCGAGTTGCGATTGCGTTTGCAGGGCAATCCTGAAGAAGTCGCAGTGTCGCAAGCAGCAAAGTGTCGCCATGTGCTGCCTGATTGGGAGGGTCGAAACGCATAACGTACGTTAGGTAGGAGAGTATCTAAAGTAGGGTAAGTACACGATCCAGATACGATACGAACGAAATGACCTTGGCTTGTGCAGAAAGGAAGTCAGAGTACGCTGTGGGATTCTGTATAGTCGGAGCCATTCCCGACCAGAACCTGCCCATGGCCTCGTGGTTCTCTCTCGCTGCTTGCTGTGCAGGAGACTCGAGCGCAATAATTGCAAAAGCAGGAGCAAGCGTCGTGTCCGGGGTCGCCTCACGCTGAACCTGCATGAAGGAAGCCATAACCTGTCCCATCTCGACGAGCACTTTGAAGCTGCGCAAAGAGGGTACGACATGATCCGGATTGACGGAAGCAGAGTTTTCAGAGAGGACTGTCGTGACAAGTCCGGGCATGTTCGTACAAGTTGCTTGGAACAGCGCAAAGAAGCTGTCCATGTTGGGGGCGGATGACACTCTGTAGGTTCGAATGAGGTCGACCAGAGTCTTGCAGCAAATCACTCCATTCTCCTCATTGTCCGTCTGGAGGACGTGGATCATACAGTTGAATATCTCGTCCACGCGCGGACGCACACTGTCCGCGAACGGCAGCCGGTTGATAATATCGACAAGGACGCGCCGGAATGAGTATTCCGAGGCGGCTCTGGTGGTAACGATCGGTACGGTACGCAGAAGATTGAGGACGGGAGGAATGAGGTAGACGAGCGAACGAAAAGAGTCGACGTCGCGAGGGGTGTCGAGCATTTCGCGAATTTCTGTCGCGAATTTAATTTTCGCATTCATGTCAATCATAGGATCTGCAATTTTGGACACCCGCTGCTCAAAGTCTGCGGAGGATGCGCCATGATAGATTCCTTCGGGCGTAGCCATGGCCGGACGGCTGGCGAGACCGACGAGGGGAGACGAATAGTGGCGGTTTGGGTGTTAGAATGTCACGGTGGTCACAGCCTGTCACGATCGAGGGAAGTCATCACATGACCGAAAGTCGGAAAGTTAAGGTTTCATTAATTTTCATTGACTGACAGGAGACTTTGGTAGGCTTCCTAGTTTCTGTGATCCTCGTTTCAATTTGTAGCACTCATCACCGTTGCAAACACCGTTAGTCCTGATTATTTAATGATTACACGCTTCACTGTAGTCGTTTGAGCTGCACCTAACGACCGGGCATCATTGTCAACAGCGGAATATTGTTTGCCTCGTCCCTCTTCCCTTGACAGTGTCAGACAGGCAATCTTTATCGTTTTTTTCTGGAGCAGGTCTCTCAGCTGGCGCTTTTACTGTTCCTGTGGAACAGTTTGTTTCTTTAAATGGCCATCGCGGGTTTGGACAACACCACAACAAATTTCGCCGTCCATCCCGACTAGTCCGTACCTTACTCCTTCTATTGGTCACGTAGTTCTCAACTCTCCGCTTCAAACAGCCGTCAGGTCTCTACTTTTGCATTGGGATGGGTCTTTGTCACTAGGTACGCCTAGTTTCGCGCGGACGCACGCGACTTGACAGGTTACCGTACTTAGCCTCAGCTGCATCATCTCGTCTGTCTTGATCCAGCGGTTCTTCGGTTTCATTCGGGGCTCCTCGGGTTCTCAGGATCTTGAGCGTTCTCTGGTGTCTGAAAAACTGTCAATACGCAGTTTGGACATTGAAAACAAGTGCGCCATGTATCCTTTATTTCTGGTATTCTCGGCTAATTCGGGACTTAGACTCGATCTTCGTCATGGATATTCCAACACTGCTCTCTTCGCCCTGCCATTATGTTTTCTCTTCGCCAGCGTCGCGCAGTTCGCGTCCCTGCTGGCATTCCCTTTGAGTGGTGATGCAACTTGCGGTGCGTCAATACAATCATAGCCGTGGCTTGCATCTCAAACTGTCTCCAGCATTCGTCGTTGCATGGGGTGGGATGGCTGCTCAATCCGGGCGTCTTGTCGGGGCACTCATAGTGCTCTTCGAGCTCCGTAAAATGGGCATAGGTGCGTTGATTAGTCCTCCGTCGGCTTCGCAAGGTTGAAAGGCAACCCAGCACGATGGGAGTTTTGGGTCGCCATTGTGTGGCTCATCATTGGAATCGGTGCGTCGCCGCTTGTTGCCCGTTTTCACTGCCCGTCAACATCCTGTCAGCTTTCATATTCTTGAACAATGCTGTTAGTGTTGGGATCTTAACGTAAGTCTTTTTGTTAACCAAGTAAAATCCGTCCCTTGACCTCATTTTTAAGCCCTTTCCAACCGCTGGGCGTAGCATATTGCGATAGAAAACAGTTGGTCCGTTTCATTAGCATGATGTTTTTTCTAACGCTCGTGACAGCTTTCTTCCAGCGTCACTCGTTTCGTCTATGCTCTATTTTTCGTTGGAGGTGTATGCGATTGCTCGGATGATGCTTCTCCTCTCGCCGAATTCACAAATGATAGCAGTTATTCGGGATAGCCGAGTCGTACGACCGATTGCCCTCATCTTCGTGAGTTATTCCGTTCCGAGATGGTCCCTTTCATTAAAGGCTGCTAGCTCGAACTCTTGACCCTCGTTCCTTCCGCCGTTTTCACCAACACTGTCGCCGAATTCGTCCCCTTTAGTGTCGGCGCCGTTGCTGTTCTACGTTCGTATATCTCTATTACTGCAAACTTTCGAGCACTAACATCAATCATGATAGTTGCTTTCCGTTACAGACCCTCTCCACCTCAAGTGGAACCTTCTTCCCCGCGCATGTCTTCTTTGTCCTATGCCACTTACCCTTCGGTGGTACTGAACATAAGACAGCAGTCAGCTGAAAGGCAGTCAAGCTCAGACTCGAGACAGTCAGACTTTGGGCGGACAGAGTTGGGGCGGTCAGTGAGCTCGTCTCAGCGTACCTCGATTCGACCGCCTTCGCCAATGGCAGCGGCAGCTCCTACTAGACGTCATCCCTTCTCGGCCAGTGCGCTAAACGATCCCCACCCGCAAACCGAGGAATGGAATCCGCACACTGCTCGGAGCACCCGGACCATTGACACGGAAGTAGCGCACAGTATTCATAACGCCGTCGTTCAGGTCGGGCAACGAGCCCGTGCTGTGTCGCGCAACGAAGAGGGCCCCCAGTTGGCCGGAATGATCGTGCCGTCACAAGTAGCATACGCAGAGCGTTTGGATCATGATTACGCGGCGGCCACCTCGCTGCCTACACCTACACCCCTTCGACCCACCATCCAGACACCGCCGGCGATGAGCAACTATGATGAGGATGAGAACGTATCCGACCTCCTCTCCCCTGCTTCTCGCATTCCACGTTCCAACTTCAGGATTTCAAGATTCGGGGAGGGACCGCCGAGACAGTTGGACTCGAGACGCAACACCTTTCGCACGTCATACCGGACGTCGTTCGCCCCTGAGACTCGCCCTTCGTCTCCGGAGTCGGAGGTATCTCGGGCGGACATACCCATTCCATTGCACGATTCTAGGTCGATAACATCGAGTGAACGCAGGCGCAGCGCGTCCGTCTCCGGAACTGCGGAAAGTAGCGCGGATCATGTACGCAATGTTTCGATTCCTGGGCCTGCCGCGACGAGATGGCCGACATTCAATGGTGAGCAGTTCCGCGCCGCTGGATATCGACGAAGTCGGGCATCCTCGACCGAGTCGCCGTCATCTATCCACCGACCTCCACCGCTACTGCTTCCAACTCGGGCTCCACTTCCGTCGTTTCCTGCTGCAGGCATCCGCGGTGCGGTGACACCGAGAGGGCCGCGTCCTCCACCGTCTGCACAGAGTCTGCGATTTTCCTCGTCGATCCTTTAATGGTTATGATGGGTCGCCAGTCGCGTGGTTGTCAATCCAGAGCGGCCAGTCTATCATCTGGACTAGTAGCGTTCATACAGCATACATGTATCTTTGCGTTCCTTGAGCGTCCAATTCTGAATTCAGCGTTTTGTCACTTTCAGTGTCACATCACACCTCTTACTCTTCCATCTATGGCCTCAAGTGAATTGCTTGCTCAAATCCAGGCCGGAAAAAGACTCAAGAAAGCGACGACTAATGACCGTAGTGGGCCTATCGTCGAGGCCCCCAAGGGTCCTATAGGAGGGGGGCGGGGCCGGCAGGGGTGTTCCTTCTGCACCCTCCTCTGGCAGTGCAGGCCCTCCACAGCTAGGTAAATGGATGTAGAAACCACGCGCAAAATTGTTCTGAATCAATGTCCAAGGCGGACTGTTTGCAGGCGGGATGCCGAAGCTGAAACCCGCTGGGAGCAACAATCTTGGTATGTTGGGCATCCAATGCTAATAATTTTTAATCTTTTTCTTGTTGCAGCCCGGCCACCCACAATGGGGAAACCACCGTCTATACCAAAGCGTGATGTCCCAACGCCTTCTGCTCCTGCGCCGCCGAGTCGTGCTGTTCCGCCGCCAGCAGCACCAACGCCGCCGAGCAGACCTACTCCGTCTCCGGCCCCTCCCACTAGAGCTGTACCTCCACCATCTAGAGCGGTTCCCCCGCCAGCTCACGCTGCCCCTGTGCCTCCCAATCGTCCTGCACCGGGCTTGCCGTCGCGCACGGTCCCAACTCCGCCCACAAGTGCTCCGGCTCCTCCCCGAAGAGCTCCGCCTCCGCTGCGCAGCGCCAGTCCCCCCGCAGCACCTGCACGGCCTTCTCTGCCTCCTCGCAACGCATCTCCGGCACCCTCACCAGTTACCAGGGCTGTTCCCGCGCTTCCCGTTCGCAGCCCAGTCGTTGGTTCCCCCAATCGAACCGTGCCTCCCCCACCCACGACCCCTGGTCGAGCTCCTCCGCCCCCCCCTCCAAGGCCATCTAGTGTTGGACCTCCCGCCGCCAGCAGAGCTGTCCCGCAGCCCCCGCCGCGCAAATCTGCAGTTAATAGCACAGGTCCTCCGGCGGCCCCCGCGCGCGTGCGCGCGCTCTCGGAAGCAGAACCTGCCGCACCTAAACCTACTCCTCCCGGCCGTGCGAGCTTAGTTCCGCCGCCGGCACGACAGAGAACTATTTCCGCTGGAAGTCAGCCCTTGGTAAATGGTTCTAATGGAATTAATGCCCGACCCGCGCCTCCGCGCCGAAAAAGTGCGCATTCCCCAATTTTGCTTCCTAATACGCCTCACCAACCATAATGCAGTACCTTCACCGCCTCCGAACGCTGGTCCCCACACGTTTCCCGTCTCGGGCTTTCCCCCTCCTCGACCATTCGAACAGGCAGTTCGACAATATCCTAGTGGTCGTTCTCGGGGAAGCGATTTTGACCTCGGGACATTATAATGTACTACTCTGTGTAATTAGCAATGGGTTACAGTTTTAGCTGAGACGAGTAGTGATCTCCCCGAGCTTTGTCAGATTTCGACTGACCTACGTGTCACTTGGACGATCACGCATATAAATCTCTGGGCTGCCAGCAATTAACTTTCATCCGCCCCACCATGCGTTTATCGCTCTTAGCACCCTCCATCCTTGCCTTTGTTTCTCTCGTCTTGGCTGACGACGAGGTTCCGTCTGACGTGATCAGTCTCACCGCCGCCACCTTTGACTCGATTAACTCCGAGTCCCTTATTTTGGTGGAATTCTTCGCACCTTGGTCAGTTTTCTAATCCTCGGCCTTCGAGTGGACGGCCTTACACAAGTGTAGGTGTGGCCACTGCAAAGCGTTGGCGCCTCATTACGAGGAGGCCGCCACGGCTCTCAAAGAAAAAAACATCAAGATCGCCAAGGTGGACTGCGTCGACCAGGCAGACCTTTGCCAATCCAACGGCATCCAGGGATACCCGTGAGCATAGTCTCTGGGCTCACTGACTCTTGATACGAGCCCCTTTAGCACCTTGAAGGTGTACAGGAATGGCACACCCTCGGACTACACTGGCCCACGGAAGGCAGAAGGCATTATTGGCTACATGGTCAAGTGAGCCACCCAGAATCCCCGTGTATAGTAACCCTCATGCTCTCCTTGCAGACAATCCCTTCCTGCCGTGACTGAAGTTACCGCTTCGAACCACGACGAATTCCAGCACGCCGACAACCTTGTGGTTATTGCCTACTTGTCCTCGACCACCGACGCCCCCGCTCCCGCGTTCAGCGCCACTGCCGAAAAGCACCGTGATGATTTCATGTTCGGTTTATCGACAGACAAAGATGCCATCGCCGCAGCCAAGGTTACCGTCCCTGCCGTCGTTGTCTACCGGAAATACGACGAGCCCAGCGTCGTGTACCCCTTCCCCATCCTCGACGCCGGCGTTTCTGACCTAGAGGACTGGATCAAAGAACTCTCCGTGCCAACCCTCGCGGAAGTCAGCAGCGAGAACTACGCCACCTATGCGCAGAGCCCCAAGCCCCTCGCGTACTTGTTCCTCGACCCCTCGAGTGACCACAAGGACGAAGAGATTGCCATGCTCAAGCCCATCGCCTCGAAGTACAAGTCCAAGATGAACTTTGTCTGGATCGATGCCATTAAGTTTGGCGACCACGCTCGGGGGCTCAACCTCGCTGAGGTCAAATGGCCCAGTTTCGTCATCCAGAACTTGCAGAAGCAGCTCAAGTTCCCCTACGATCAGTCCAAGGAGGTCGAGCCCGTTGGCATTGAAGCCTGGGTCAAGGGTTATCTCGACGGTGAACTTGTCCCGGAGCTCAAGAGCGAGCCCATTCCCGAGTCTCAAGGCGAGAATGTTTACTACCTCGTCGGCAAGGAGTTCGAGAAAGTCGTTTTCGATGACGAGAAGGATGTCTTCATCGAGTTCTATGCTTCGTGGTATGTTCACATGTGTTTCCCTGCCGCTCTATATATTGTTAACCTATATCTGCCTGAATAGGTGTGGACACTGCAAGCGTCTCAAGCCCACCTGGGACTCTCTCGGTGATCACTACGCACCTTTCAAGAAGACCCTCACGATGTACGTATGGAGACTGCGTTTCCTCCTTTGCTAATCCTTGTCCCCAGTGCCAAAATGGAGGCCCAGGAGAACGACCTGCCTCCCACCCTCCCTTTCTCAATCACCGGCTTCCCCACCATCAAATTCAAGAAAGCAGGTACCCGTGACTTCATCGACTACGAAGGTGATCGGTCGTACGAAAGCCTCGTCGCCTTCCTCCAGGAGCACGCAGTCAACCCGCTTGACTTCAAGGATGTCCCTGAGGAGCCCGCCGTGGTCACCGAGGAAACCCACGACCAGGCTCACGTTGAGGCCGAAGTCCACGACGAGCTATAAAGTAGTATTTACAGGTACAAACTTGATAGTTAATCAGCGCTCTGTAAGTTATAGGTAGTTACACAAGTATGGGAGGCTCACGTCTTTTTCCGATAAAAATCGGAAAAGGACAGTCTGATACCAAGGAATCTACAATCCAAATCTGGGTGCGCTTGCAAACCTTGTGCAATTGTTTGTGCGCGTTCTGAGAATGCGGACCCATATTGCTTGACTTGGTTTATCAGCCGTGGCAACACTTGTGGATCGTGAGCTTGGTCCGTCCCAGTATATACGCCCTTGAGGTAGAGTCAGGAGGAGTAAACAGGTATACGTTTAGGCTCACTCGTTCTGCATCCAGTTTCCCATCTCGTCGCGCTGATTCGGAGAGACAGCAGTTGTAGAAATTGTCCTGTAGCTTCATGAGCCCTTGGTTTTATAGCTTTGTAGAACCACTCACCGTTGCGTCACGGAACATTAAAATAGTAGAAAAAACCTCTTTCACCTGACTGAGGATAACTTCCTGCCAAGAAACTTCAAAACTAATTTCACATTCGCGCGCCGCGACGTACTTGCTTTCCGGACTTGGGACTTAGAAGGAGGACTTTTTTAACCATTCGATCCAGATATGTGCGATGGGCTTCGATCATCGCGTCCAGGTCGCCCTCTTTTTTGTTTAAGAAGTCGAACAAGACCTTCCAAGAACATTCAATCACTTCTAGTTGACAGTACGCCTGCATTTGACGCATGAAGTGAATCATCTCGGCCATTACTATGCGAATCTGATGCCACTGAGGATTCAGCTCTGCGATACGAATGGATGTTAGACGAGAGCACCGCAAAAGATACGAAAAATTAATACCCGGCACGCGCAAAAACGTTCGAGCGCCCCCAGCTATCCGCATCCATCCTACATTCAAGGTGCCCTCAATTCGCTTCATTTGCCATAGGTGGTTGAAAAGTTTGAGGTACTTGACCATGGAGTCTGGGTCGAGCACGGTGTCGATTGGGGCGTCGACTTTGTATTCAAGTGTGAAAACGTCCCATCCAATCTCGCCATGCGAATATTCCAACATTCGCGCATCCAATCGGCGCAGTACGTCCGGCGGATCGTTCTGGGCGTTCGAAGATCGGATAGCGGTCTCCAGAGTGGCGGTCAAGTTGTGTCGGAATAGCGCGTTCGCGGGACGAGTCAGGCTAGGTCTGGAAACAGTCATCAAAGGTGGTCCAGGCCAACAACGTCCGTTCATTTACCCCAGAGCTTCCATTAGTTGGTCTGCAAAGTCACCATGACCTAACAGCAGGTAATGTTTCAGAGCGCGGAGGTGGTCGATTAAGTTGAACTTGTCGAGGAATACGTCGAACAGCCGGTGGCTGGCAATTTGGTATGCCGCATCTATGGATCGTTCCAAACCAGCAATATCGCTGTATTTCAACGCTAACATGGCCTATAAATAGACGGCAATTTCTTACAAAAAAACAACTTACTTCCACCCGTGTTACTCATTTTTTCTCGAGTAACGACCCAGTCGCTGTCGTGGCAGCTATAGCGAATAAAATTCAAGCTCTTACCGGTCGAGAAAATCTGCAAAAGTTTGAGCGCGGATTTTTTCTTGGTTTGTAAGGAAGATAGCACCTTCTTCCCGAATGCCTCTCCCACAAACATGGGAAGCATATCCTCTTGAAACTGATATTTTGCTTCCCATAGTTTGAGCCCACCATCGCGGTCGCCAGAGATATCGTCGCCGTCACCCCCGAGACCACCAAAACCACCGTCCCCGCCCAGAGATCCGATCCCACCGGCCAAAGACGATGGATGCACATACTGCACGTAGGCTAACGTCGGGTCCATTGCAACGAAAAACTCAGAGAACGGGTCGTAGAGCTCGCCAGAGAAAAGCCATTTGTGGAGGGTGGCGAAAAACGGCTTCGAGACCTGAAGACATGCTAAGTAGACTTGAACCGCTGAATAGTCAGTTTACCTCTTCCAGCAGTTGGTCGGTAAATTTCCTGACGAAAGGGTCGCCATTATCGGTATACCCGTGGATCAGGTTCACGAGCGCGCCGCCCTGTGCGTCTCCGTCAAATCAATTAGAAAAACAAAAATTCAGAGGACAGATGGCGGATACCTCGAGCCCCTTCGACGCACACACTCATCATTCGCATTCGTAGTCTCCAATCATTGATCCACACATCCAGTCGCCGGAGCGTCAATCCCGTCTCTTCCTCCTTAAGGCTTTGACCTTCTGGCTCATTGGGAGGTCGGTTAGAAGAAGGCGACATTTGGGATTCGAGGATGGCGATCAGTCGGTAGTACTCTGTAAGCTGCGCTTGTAGATGGTGACACAGGCTTTGTTCGATCATTCCTACACCAGAGGCGCCCTCGCGTTCTCTGACAAACGCCTCTACGCGCGTGTACAGGTAACCAACCTCAGAAAGGCGATGTATCAACGCTTTTGTTGGGGCCGAAATGATATATTTCTAATGAGTTGTCGTCAGCGCTAGGAAGGAAGGAAGGGAATATGCACGGGAACGTACCGAGTCGTCCATGAATACCAGTTTGCTCTCCATTTCCGGATCGTCTCCCTGTATTGAGAAATGGACATATTTCCCAGAGATGCCCTGTAGTAAATACAAAGTATCGCGCAAAAGCAGATGCTCAGCAAGATGCGGTCGTCCTAGTATTCGGTAAGTGCCACTCGCAGCCACTCGATTTCACTTTATTTACCTATTCTCAGACGATACTCGCGCAATATATCTGCCTTCGACTTCCCTCTAGGTAGCCGAGACACGGGAGCCTCCACCGGGCTAGGAGTGACCGATATCCGAGGAGGTGGAGGGGGTGCAAGGGTCGGTAGAAAGGAGGATGTGGGCCGGGATGAGGAGGACGCGAGGGATTGGAGAAAAAGGATAGACGCGTGTTTTCGAGAAAGAACCGGCTTGAACAAGGTGTGAGCCACGGAGTAGCACCAGATAACAAAGGCGAAACCTGGTCAAGCAGCCGCGAGAGAAGGTTTGTGAACTTGAGCGACGCGGCACCATTTGGGGAGGATTGGAGTACTGGGTCATCGCATAGGTTAATTGACGCGCTTCCGATAGTTTGAACGTACATTGCCGCTTGACTAGGTCGGAAAGATAGCCTAGATCTGGTTCATGGTTGTGTCCAATGTGGCTGAGGTTCTTGGTTAGATGCCAACATATCAAGTGGCCGTTACTTGCACCTGTTCAGGATTTCCTGGCAATGCGCGACGAGTTCACTTCTCAATACAGTATCATCCCTCGAGGCGGGTACTAGAGCAGTTATAAGAGACTCAGCGCTTGGGCCATTTGAATCACACGGCAGAACGCGTTTGAAGATGGACGGCACGTGACTGTAATACTCCCTAAATATTGGACTGCAACTTTAATCCACAATTATATTTTCTTTTCAACACCAGCACGTCGTCGATCGCGAATACACAAGGCAATTGACACAGGGACTGAAGGGCAATAAAGGTAAGTACAGAAACGTGATTTACAGCTTGATCTCCTTCAGACCATCCTTCCAGAACGTGAAGTACGCTAGAAATGTGGATCAGTCGAAAGACGCGACACGTTTGATTTCAAAACGTACGTGTAACACCATCCTCCTAAGAGTTTGGTATGAGCCACGGTCTCTGCAGAAACTGGTACAAAACATACACGGTAGTTGAGAAGGGCAATCATGCCATCGGGGTTCATGTTCTCCCCAGTGTACTATTTGAAGATCAGGATCTGGACCGGTTGATGAAAAACACACTGACGAATTCATAGTCTTTGAAGTTGGCAACGATTTTTTTAGCAAAGGTCTGAGCGCCCTTCTCAAAAGCCTCAACGCGATCCGGTGCCGTTTCTGCCAGCTTCGTCTTGACGGATTTCATGTAGCCCTTTGTGTCGGCGTGAAATAGCGCGGATTGAACTCAAATTAAGCCAACCTTCAGGTAGGTCAAGAAGGACTTCTTGTCGAACGCGGTACTCTGCAGCCGGAAGGAGTGGACCACATTGTTGACTTGCGAGGCGCCCTCCTCCAGAGCCTCTTCCTGTTCCTCGGCGGACGGATTCGCACCTGGGCACCGTCAGTAACAAGATTGGTGCTTCGAAAGAGGCAAGGGAGACCAATGTCCACGTCCCCCTCCTTGATGGTAATCATGGCACAGTCAACCTCATACACGATATCATCTACGACTTTGCTGAAGTAAAGTAAGGATGAGCAGGCGGAGAGAAACTGAGAGGTGTAACTTACACCGGGAAGGCATCAGAAAACATTTCGTCCCCCGTAATAATGTCTTCGTAAAGCAACATGGCGAAAACGGAGAAGCTGGTCGAGCAGGAAAGGATAGATCGGCTTCAGAACACAAAAGGTTCAAGGAGAGTAAAAAGCACGCACAACTATGTAGAGGGAAAGTGGAGGGAGAAGAAGAGGATCGATTAGATCTAGTAGTAGATCACGTTCGAGCTGATCTGAAAATTTTGCCGGCGGCTTCATGGACTTCCACCCAGTCGTTGTAAAACCTCATCCCCGTCCGGCGTCGTCCAAGCACTCTCCCGAGTCCCGGTACTGGCGTCAATTCAAGCACCCTGTCTTTGTCAAGGAATACGCCCCCGTCACCTCTGTCCACTTCTCCCCATGCAAACCACACAGATTTGCAGTTACCGCAGCTACAAGAATCCAAATATACGCCCCGCGTACCCAAAAGGTCACTAAAACCATATCGCGGTTCAAGGATGTTGCCCGCAGCGGCAGCATTCGTGCGGACGGCAAACTCGTTGTAGCCGGAGACGACAGTGGGCTCGTGCAGGTCTTGTGGTTTCCAAAAATTGTCAGCGCTCGTATTCATGTGCACTAGGTTTTCGACATTAATTCGCGCGCCATTCTGCGGACGTTGGATTCTCACAAGCAGCCCGTGCATGTCGCGAAATTTTCTGCCCTCATGCCAACGCAGGTCCTTTCTTGCTCTGACGATACCACGGCTAAAATATGGGACGTGCCATCCCAAACCGCCATAACAACCTTCACCTCCCATACCGACTACGTCCGTTCCGGTCAGATCTCTACGTCCAACCCAAACCTGGTACTAACAGGATCTTACGACTCGACTGTAAGATTGTTCGACGCGCGTTCTGGGCACTGTGAAATGATCATGGGCGGGACTGGTGGAGGCGGCGACACTCCTGTGGAGCAAGTGCTCATGTTCCCGTCTTCCACGGTCGCAATCGCGTCTGCTGGCCCCATCCTACGCGTGTGGGATATCGTCGCTGGAGGACGCTGCACCCGCGCCCTCTCGAATCACCAAAAAACTGTTACAGCGTTAGCCTTCGATGGTAATGCCAGCCGACTCCTAACTGGTGGCTTAGACCAGATGGTGAAGGTGTACGACGTGAGCACGTATAAAGTCGTGCACACTATGCGATACCCCGCTCCGATCCTGTGTCTGGCCATATCGGTAAAAACAACCTTGACTCGCTGGGCGTGCACTGAAATTACATGTAGCCAGACGAAACTCATATTGCGGTGGGCATGTCGGACGGCACACTCTCTGTGCGTCGACGACAGCCCAAAGCGTCGGAGACAGCTGGCGACCCCGCATTCTCTGCAGCTGCCCTCCGCACCGGCGCATTCGAATCGTTCCTCGGTACATCGTTCCCCACGCTCGGCCAAGGATCCGTGCGGAACAAAACAAAATCCAAACCCGTTGGAGAAGTCGACGAATTCCGAGTCGAAAGTAGACGTACAAAACGGTTAAGAGATTACGACAGACTCTTAAAGAGCTTCAAATACTCAGCCGCCCTCGACTCAGTGCTGCGGAAGGCAAGCCAGTCTAGTCAAGAATCCGTGCTCTATCTTATCCATGCTATTATTTCAGCAAGTTCCCCAACAACAACATTTTCGCTGATCCAGGAGCTCATACATCGCGATGGCCTCCGAATAGCACTCACGGGTCGAGACGACGTCTTGTTAGAACCTGTTCTCCGCCTCCTTGTCAAATATGTCACCGACCCGCGGTTTGGGGAGATGGTCTGCGACGTTGCGGGCATCGTTATCGGTTAGTACTTTTAATTCACTCCTTGCATATTGTTCAACCGTTGTTCTCGCAGAAATGTACACCCCTGTACTTGGACAGTCGCCCCTCATTGATTCGCTTTTCCTACGACTACGCAAAAAGGTTTCCGCTGAACTCCGTTTCCAAAAGGAACTATTGAAAACCAGGGCGCGTTGGACATGGTTCTGGCTACGGCAGCGTCCCTAGCGGGCTGATCGAAGCGACTGCACAGTAAAAAAATATCAGAGGATGGTACGGCCGCATGGCGGCTATGCATTAGGCGTGGTCGAAGGATCCAGCGCCGCAATGAGAGCGGCTAAGATCTCCTTTTGTGACGGCGCCCGTTCCTGTGTCCCCCCTGCCGTCGGTGGAGGAGGATCTGGCTCGTCGTCTACGTTATCGTAGAATGTCCTGAGCGTCTGTATAATGTCATGCAAGGACAGGCCTTTCGGTCCATCATTTGCAGTAAATGCGCTCGGATCTGTCAATGTGTATTGGGTATGTGCGCCGAAGAAAACTGCGTGCACCTACCCCGTCGTCCTCCATCGCGATCCAAGCCAGAATATAATCCACCGTTTGCAGTGTAAACAGTCCGCTTTCCAGGCGCCGTAAATACCACGTATCCTCCTCTTCCGAGGTGATTTCTTCATCGGCCGCTATGAGCTCCTGAGTGGTGTAGTCGTTAGCGCCGGGACGCCACCTGCTAACGGCGAACGTACCTTCTTCTCAGCCTCGATCTCTGCATCGGCCGCTTTTAGGCGGCTGGTCGCGTTGTCTCGAATCTCCAACAGCTTGTCGACCTTTTCGTACGTCCCTTCGACGAACTTGGCCAGCAGGCGGATCCGCGCGGGGGACTCGGACGGGATGTTGGAGAAGAGGGATGAAAGTATCCCGAGGATGTGCGATGTATCCTCTGACGCTGGAGGCGCAGGGCCAGTTTTTTGCTTCTTCGACGTCTGCATGCGATGTATGTGCGTGAGTGATGGAGAAGGCGAGAAAAAGAAACGTACCTTGCCCATGAACGCAGAGAACAGGGTCTTGAGGCCGAGCGCCTCCACGAATGCCTCACACGATGCCGTCCCCGAGGAGCCGGACATAGCGTAGTCCAGTGTTTTGATGGCGCGTGAGCGCGCTTGGAGTTTTTCTCTGCGCCAGGCGTAAGACCTCGTGGACAAAACGCAAAAGGCGACGCACTTCATTATCAGGACCATGAGGTCCGGGCCCTCGGCTGCGAGAAACAGCTCCTTGATTGACTCCTCACTGAGCGCTGAGCACAGCGAGTCGAAGACATTCTCCATAAACTCCGTCTCATCAGCGTCGACGGGGTCCCGCCGCCGGTATTGCTGCGCGGTGACGACGGTGATGAACATATATTTCAAGTCCAAGTTCGGGCATGAACCAAACTCACCGAGAGGACCTTCAGGAACGTTTCCACGCCGTCCTTCTTCCCCAGCTCGAGCCGATTCGGCCGGTTGTTCTGTAAGAGGATGGACAACAGCTCCGCCGCGTAGCCACGATTTTCGTCGTGCGTCTTGGACTGGATGCGCGTGAGCAGCCATGACATTATACTTGTCTTGGCGACGAGTTGTGTCGACAGCTCTGGGTTGAATCCAAGGATGTTCTCGAAAATGCCTAGAATGTGGAAGACACCCTGCCGATCTGACTCCTCCGCCTCGTTCAAGCGCGTGAGATTGTCGACAAGCAGTTCGAGGATCGAGTTTTCTAGCTACATCCGCAGCGTAAGCGTGTCGAATGCAGGAGGACGAATCACACGCACGAGACCTTCGATGAGGATCTTGAGCGCCTCCTCGGACGTGCGCTCCTCATCCTCTTCCTCGGCCTCATTCCCCACGTCTTCGTCCGTGAGCTCGTGGATGACCTCGACGACGTCGATGACAATGTCAGCGTTCTCGTGGCTCAGCAGGCCAATCAGAAGCACTACAGTCCCAGACTTGACGAGCTCGGGGTACGCGAGCGCTGGGGCCTGAGCAAGCGGGAGTAGCGCCTTGATTGCACTGTCGAGGTCCGCCTCCGAATCAATGAACCTATTCGCCGACAATCAAACAAAAATTGAGACGCGTTGTTGCACAAAAGCGCACTTGGTCGGGTCGTCCGGGTACTTTGATCGTTGGTCCTGGTTCTTGTTCACCGCTCGCTCGAAACGTAGCAGCATGCGGCGGATGCTCGTAATAGTCAACGCGTCCGGCTGTTCTGTACATTAGCCATTAAATTGCCTCAGCACATGCACGGAGCGGCGCACATCATCCTGGGTGCCTGAGGTGCCCGCACTGTCGAAAATGTTGAGGATCTCTTTCTGCTCAGATGTTAGGCCCCCTCCAAAGAAACGGCCCTCGTCGTCCTCCTCTGCAAAATAGTCCGCGTCGCCACCCGGCGCGAAGTCACCTATGTCCATATCCGTGTCCTCGTCGTCGGGGACCTCCTCCATCGTGACGGCGCGCTTGCCCTTTGCGCCGCCGTTGGCAGGAGAGGTGCTGGAGCTCGGGACGGGTGGTGCCTCGGTGTCCATTTTGATTTTCTTGAGCATCTCCGGCGACGGGTTATCGGGCAGTTTCCGCTTGCCCAGCGGTAGCTTTGGGACCTACAGGCACAATAAGGGCATTTCCGAGGCTGGAGGAGCAAAGCAACCGACTTTGAAGAGTTTGTCGATATCCATTGTGGACGCGACTCAAGAGTTTGGTTCAACCAATCATTGATTCAACAAAGGGTCTGGGATATGTACTCTACTCTGACTATATCGACACAAGAGTCGACATCGACGCAAGAGTCGACTGGGCGATTGCATTCTACATATGAGATAAAAACGATACCTCGGGGAACGTCGTCATTGTCCGTGGAAACGTGCTCAGGACAATATTCAAATTAGTGTGGGCTCTCACCGATTCTTAGTTGTGTTCAACGCCAAGGATGATTATATTCGAAGCAGATGAGCTCAAGGCCAATGATATAAGAAACACAAACGTACATCCGCTCCTCTAGACCCAACCAAGATCTAGTACGGCTTGTGTCTGTTCTTCTTCAGGTCTTTCTCGAGCTGCCTGGCTTTCCTATGGCCAATCTCGACGGGACGGATAGCAGTGTCGTCGGCTTTCTTGAGCTTGATGGGACGGTTGCCGACATACTTGCCTGTGTCATAGTTAATATTGCGTATCGGCCGGACCGTGCATGCGCGCTCACCATCCATCTCACGCCAGGCTTTCAGAAAGTCTTCCGGGTCGGAGAAGGCGATGAAGCCGTACTTTGCCTGCGCACGAGGTCAGGGTTAGGCTTGTGTGGAGTGCATATTCAACACACCTTTTGGCTGAGGCGATCGCGGATGACGCGGGCCTTCTGGAAGGACGAATACTTGTTGAATGCATTCGCCAGAACATCATCTGAGACGTCGTTGCTGAGGTCGCCGACGAATAGACGGAACCAGGCTGAAGGCGACTTAATTAGTTTCCAAGTGGTGAAAGAAGATGACGAACAAGGGTTCCATTCGAGAAGGGTCTGATCCTCCCAGACCTTGCCACCACCCTTGCGAAGGACGGTCGTGCGTTTTCCGCCCTTTGCGAGCTTTCCGCCGGAGCCGCCGCGCTTGTCGATCATGGCGCCGGGAACGTAGACACTCTGCTGAGCAAGGAGTCCAACATCGTACTCGTATGCATTTGCAGGCGCGCGGGACGTCGATGCGGCTGGGTAGCTTGAGCCGGCGTACGACTGGTAGTATGGATTGTCGTGGTCCATGTCTGTGACTTGTGTGACTCGTGTGACATTCGGGGTTGCTGCATACACGATACTTGGAATTTACTAGGTGCTACTTTTTGCTCTCGACCTTGCCCAACGACTCAAGACCTTGCAAGACCTTGCATGCTTCTGTCCATGCTGCGTCTCCGTCGTAAAGCTGGCTTCTCAGATACGCCCATGTCATCCGCTGCACTGCGCCCAACATCTCGGGGCTCTCGTCTCGCGTCTCGGCTGCATCCCAACCGGCAACACCCCCAAGTCCGTGCTTGCCGCCCTTTACCCAAAATAGGTCCTTGGCGCCTGGGCTCAGCCGGTACGCGTCGGCGTGCCAGTCCGCACCGCGGACCGTCAGGTGAGGCCCGACGTCCTCGTCACCACTCACCACGAGAACGGGGCGTTCCATCTGGCTAAAGTCCGGCCCGTAGAAGGGGATTAACACCGTCCTTCCGGTCTCGGAGAGGTCAGCGCCGCCGCTCCCCAGCCCGGCCATGTAGACGCCAGCCTTGATGCGCGGCTCGGGCTTGTACCACGTCGTGCCGTCGCGTGGGTCTGTGTTGCTGGCACCCAGGAGAGTGGCGACGGTCCAGGAGCCGGCGGAGTGGCCGGCAATGGCGATGCGCGAGCGGTCGAGGCGGCCCTTGAGGCCTGGCACGGCTTCTTCGATCGTGTCGAGGTTGTCGAGGATGCGCACCATGTCGTTTGAGCGCTCCTGCCAGAACAGTTTCTGGCCCGTTGGGGGCTTGAGGCCGAGGACCTTGGAGCTCAGGTGAGTCGGCTGCAGCACGGCGAAGCCATGCGCAGCCCAGAACTCGTACAGCGGCGCGTAGCCCTGCATGGACGAGAGCCAGTTGCTGCCCCCTTGGCCATGGGCCAGGAGGATGATTGGGAGCGCGTCGCCAGTCGCGGGCACTGTTACGCGCAGCTCGAGATTGACGGGTCGCTCTGGGGTGGAAAGGACGACGGGGCTGAATGAAACGACGGGCTTGGCGTCGTTGACTGGGATAGCTGCAGCGGCGCCGATGAGTGCGTGGTTGTGCGAATGCATTGTGTGTCTGAGGTTTGCTACTTTTCACCGCTCCTTTTTATACCCTAGCTGCTATATCGCGAATCTAAATCTGGATGTAAATGCTAACGTAGTCGCTCAATGTCATTCTCGGATGCGCGTCCGAGGCTGACTACACTTAGCAGCATAATAATTCTACAATTTCGCTGTGGCTGTACACTTGAACTCAGAATGCGCAATGTTGAAACTGGAGCCGCCGTACAAGGATGACTTGGGCCAGCGGCTGCCGGTGCTGCTCGACATTCTGCCAGACGGCACCCGCGTCTATGAGCCACAGGTAGACCCCCAAAAGTCTCTCGCAGAGCGCCTTCGTCGCGTGTTTGCCGAGCGCGGCGTCGACTTCTTCGACCGCAACCCCGACGGCTTCGCGTCCCTCTCAGCTGCGCCTGCCGACGCCGACGCCGACGAGCCTCCAGCAGAAGATGAGCCGCACCAAGACGAGCCACCGCTGGGGCCGATGACCCCAGAAGAGCTGTACAAGATGCGCGTCGAGGTCCTCCCACAGCTGTTCACCGCCCTCGGCGAGATGACCCACGCAAAAGAGCTCCTGAGTATGCTCCTGGCCTCTGCGCAGTCTGACTCTGCCACTGGCTCGAGCGCGGCATCGACACTCGCAGCCACACTCGCAGCCATGAACTCAACCGCCCCGGCGGCTAGCCATAACCAAAACACGCCAGTCGCGGCGCTCTCGGCGACGACCGTCACCAAGCCCGCGCCGATTCTCTCGGTGCAGGCATTCAATGCACAGCTCACGCTCGGGGCAAGGACGAGGCGCTGCGTAAGGCTGCTGGGGTGTTTAAAACCGCCGCAGAAAGCATTGAACGAGCGCGCGTGCGCGGCGAGCGGTACTGGGTCGACGCGCTGCGGATCCGGAAAGCAAACTGGGGTCTCATCCCTGCGCCGCTGCCGTTTGGCGCGCCGACCGGCAAGGGCGCTGACAAAACAAGCAAGGACTTTCTCATTTCGTATGGGTTGGAGGAGTGTGAGTGCTGTGCAATTAAATAATTACTGCGAGCGCATTTGTTGAGATGCGCGCAGCCCCTGCGATATTCCGACGACGCGCCGTGGGCCGCATGCCGACATACAAGGCGCCACACGAGCCGCTGGTGTTCCCGTACCGCACGCGTACGCGCCTCCTCATTTCCGTCAGCAGCGTCTCGAGCGACGACGGCGCAAAGACGGTGCTCTCGCGGAACACTATGTCGCCGCCGGGCGACAACGCCTCGCTCGACGCCGCGCTGCGGGCGGCGCAGCAGGAGATCGTCGAGCAGGAAATCTTCTCGCTGCTCGTCAAGGAAGCAGGCAGCCTCCCCACCGCGTCGGCGCGCGTCTCAGAACGCCTCATTGTAATCGACGCTGCCAAGGGGGTGGAGCTCAAATTCGAATTGGTGAGCGTCCCTTCACTTTGCTTGTAATCCAACTGACGCACGTAGATCGACGCAGATGCCCTACCACCCGCAGGGAGCGCGAACAATGCAAAAGGCGACTTCATCTACTACGCCCTGCAGGCGCTCCTCCTCCGCCTGCACGGGCACGCCAAACGCCACCGCCTCGGCGCCATCGGTGTCTTCCGCCCACCGAACGCGTCCGACGGCTCCCCCCCGCCTCTTTTGCTCCGGCCCGTCATCGACCTGCTGCAGTACGAGGTCTTCCTGGGGCGTCTGCGCGCGGAGATGGATGCGATGGGGCACGCGCTGCGCGTTGTCGGGATCGGGAACGCGCTGCGATTCGAGGCGGTGGGCGGGACGGGGCAGGGGCTGGTCGCGCTGCTCGATGCGGGGGACGACAGAGAGAGCGGGAAGGATGCGCGGGACAGTGGTAAGGCGCAGGGCCTCGGCGGGGAAGCGGTGCTGCGGATCGACGCGCGGCACACAGTGCGGCTGACGTTCCGCGCGCCGTCGAGCCTGACCGCACACCTCTCGCAGGCGACGCTGGCGATTTCGTCTATCGCACAACTACAGCAGCTGCTCGGGGACGAGGTCGAGCGCTGTCTGCTGCACCGGATATGCGAGGTCGGGCGGGAGCTGTGCGAGCATGTAGGCGGTATTTGGTTTATTGATCTGAGTAGGTGCGTGGGGCGGTGGGAGGGGTGCGCGCTGTAAGTGCGTTCCTGCTTTGCAGAGTACCGTGCTGATCTGAAACGTTATAGCAATTTTCGAATATTCGTCAAGGACGCGACGATCCACTGCACTGCCTTTCGGCTGGGCAAGACGGGACTGCTGCAGGGTGATGCATTCACGTATTCTACTAACTTGAATATACCGCTGCTTTCTTGGGCGGAGGGGACGATCCGCGCGGCGTTGGCGCAGCCGTGAAAGCGCGAAAGCATCGTTGCATGTATGTACCATAGAATGCATAAAACATGAACAACCACAAGACGACCTACGCCGCCATCTACTCGTTGTCGTCCTCGTCTGCCTCCGCAGCATCGCCACCCGCCTTGAACTTTTCGATCTTGGTGGCGATATTTTGTTTGCGCTCGGCGTAGGTGAGCTTCTTTGAGCGGTATTTTAAGCTCTCGGACTTCCAGTCCTTGGACTTGTCGGTGGGCTTGAAGGTGGGGTCCTCGCGGATGGCGGCGTGACCGCTGACGTAGATGTCCTCGATGTCCTCGCTGCCGACGCCGTCTGCGAGGTACGAGGCGAACTGCTTCTTGAAGCGCTCGTCATCCTCCTCCTCGAGAGACTCCATGTACTCTGCGACGTGGCCGCCGAAGATGTACTTCTTGAGGACCTCCGCGTCGAGCTCCTTGGATTCTGGGTCGTAGCCGGGGAAGCGCTTTTCGGAGTGGGGGATGAAGATGCCGCCGTCGGATGCGCCCTTCATTGCGCCGAAGACGCGGGAGCCGGTGGAGGTGCGGCGGAGACCGACGTCGAGGAAGGCCTTGAAGGGGCGGGGGGCGTCCTCCTCGTCGAGGACCTCGGTGAACTTGAGGGTGCCGTCTGCCTCGACGACGCCCTCGTACTTGTCTGCCAGGCCGAGTTTTGTGAGGGCGCGGCGGGCGCAGAGGAGGCCGGTTGCGTATGCTGTATTGGATTGAGAAGTGAATGCAAGGAATGCAAGGACATACCGGCAGCCCAGTTTGTGAGGCCGTGGTTGATGCCGTAGCGGGGCAGCTCGCGGGAATGTGCCTGGACGAGGACAAAGTCGCCCTGCAGGCGGGCATAGACGATCTGGACGATGATGTCCTTGTTCGTGAACCGGACAACCAGCCGGTACTTGGGCGCATTGTATTTGTTCTTGGCCTGCGTCACAAGTCGTTTGCGCGCATAGTCTGCAATTATTTAGTTAGTTTTCAAATAAAATAGAAAAGCAGCGCACAGTCAGTCTTTCCCTCGCGGCGTCGGCGGTACTTGACCTGGAACCGCGAAAAGTACGCGTCGGACTTGAGTTTTTTGACGAACGGCATCTGGCAAAAAGTCAGCCTGACATCCACAACATCGACCCCGCATCCAGCTCAGCAGCAGCCCGTTTCTCGCCAGAACCACACAGGGTCCAATGGATCCCTCCGGGCACCCCATTCGAGCACTCTCGTCTTACCTTGAGGACCGGGGCGGAGGGAACGAGAAATTTGGGACAAGCGGTGTGATCACGTGAGAGTCGGCTGCATAATTATTCAATTCTTGTACTACAGATATACTTTATGCGTTCATTGTACTGGTTCGACCAAAAATACACAACGACGTCGAGGGTTGCTAGCAGTACACAGTGGATGTTGCGGTTAGATGTGGATGATGAGGAAATCAGCAAGCAGGTCATAAAGTGGCATAAGTATCTCGTCGTGGAAATCATTAAACATAAAACCTATCCACAGTCAGACTGAGCAAGAGCGAAAGCAGTCGCACGTACTTTTTGTTAATTTGATACAGGAAGCGCTCGAAATTCACTTTGGCCTTGCCATCGAATAACGCCAAGTACGGTCGCTGCTCGTATTTAGCACGTAGCAGATCCTCCATCTTGATGTTTTCGCTCGCAATGCGTGTCGACACCCCAAGAAGCGCAGATTCGAGAAGAATCGTGAAAACGCCCGCCGTGTTCGACGACAGCGTCAAGTGGAGCTTGTCGAATTGCCGCGGAGAATACTGATCAATGGACAGCAGGATCCCCTTTTCGTACAGATACTTGGCCGTGTACAGGAAAGATCCGAATTGCGGGATGTCCCCAGCGCGTTGCAGGTCGCGGAGATGGTAATACTGCCGAGTAAACGGAATCACGAATCTCCTACAAAAGGGTTATCAGTGAATGCGATGCACACACGGAAGGTCGCGTACTTTTTACCGCCAGCACGTTGCATCGTCTGCATAGTGTTGTCAACGTAGCTGTGATAGCTCTTGATCTTTTCCTCCAGCTGCTTCTTGCTCTCCTTCAGCTGCCTCAGGGCTTCGTTCATCGACTCCATTTCTTGTTGTCGTTGGATGCGCTTCCGGTGTTTGCTACGCACGTCGCCCGCAATGGCATTCAGAATACCCTGGAAATTGTCGTCGCGGGTTATCTTGCCCATTTTTTCCAACTCCATCAGGAAACCAATGGTCCACGCTTTCACCTGCGCAAAACTGGCTCTGAAAAATAAGTTAGGACGATCATACGTTTGATGGACGAAACAGGCTCACGAGCGAATGTCGTCCAGTCGATAGGCAGCGTCCCCAGCAGTGGTCGACGGTTGACGTCGACCATGAGAATACTGTGCTTGCTCCTGTTCCTCTTCTGCTTCCAAAATCGCGTTCCATATATCGTCATCTGCTTCAGTGACTGGCCGCAGAAGGGCCTTCATCAGGTCCTGATCAGGCTGAACCTTGAGAATAGCAAGAACTCCTCTCTTGGCTTGGACCCATAGCGTCTTTTCTTCTGCATGAGGGTCTAGAACAAAGCTGAGGATCAAACGACTCGAACAACAGGACTCAAACCACTGACCTCGGACGTTGGCGAACCGGTTCGTCAGCTCGAGCGTTATGGCCTGATCTCTCGCGTCCTTCAGCTCGTCGCTACCGAGGTGCGGAACACCGCCCAACTCAGTAAGAATCGTTCTCAGAGTGTCGTTCGACTTAGGGGCCTAACGCAGAATGAGCCAAATACCAACAACGCGATTAGATGCAAACCAAGTGGTCCTGATATTGCGTTAGAAGGCCGTGAATAGTATAGATTTCGTTCGGCGATATATAGATGGGCTTGGGTTGGACAGTTGCGTCAAGGAATTCGTGAGCATGGAAATGGGTCTCCGCATCAGGTACGTTGGCAACTGAAGCGGAATGAGCCAAGCTCAGAAGCTAGCGATAATGATAATTACCCTCGAGCAACCACGCAGTCATTTCGGTGATAGCCCTCCGGACGAACTCGTTGATCGGAACGTATTTCGGGCTGTCATCGTCGAACTCGGACCCGGTGGTGATTTGAGTTAGGACCTTGGATATCTGGTCCAGGTTCTTGCGCGCCTCACGATCAATGGTATTCGGGACTATGTCAAAAGTCTCTGGTGTCCTGCGAGAAATTTAGCCCACAAACCTGCAAGTGTTCAAGTTGACATACACTATGGCGGGATTGATATAGCGATAATAAACCAATCTCCCGATGCACGCAGCATACAATGTATCCGGAGCGTCAGGGTACTTCTCCTATAAGAACGATGAGGATATGGAAGAACTGGGAATGGAGAAACCAACACGCAGTGCCACGAGGGTTTCCCGAGCAAGGTAGCGAATATTGTAAGGCATTCTCTTGACCGATTGAGTGAGAGACGTGAGGAACCACTGAGTACATTCTTGCAAAGTCTGAAGAGCTGGGTCGATTGTCGATCAGTGTTCGCTCAAAAAATAGACCAATGAATGGCATACCGCGAATGTAGATGGCCCTCGTGGGTCCGTCCTGGAGGGCATCCCGGAAATTGAGGTCCTTCCGTTTTCCGCTGGGCGCACGGAGATGCGCCTCTTCCAATTCAATGCGTGCACGATGTATCTAAAAGAAGCTGCTGGAGTCATTGTCGCTGTACGCTGCGCAATACGCACCACCGATGGGTCGAGTTCGAGATCAATAGGCGGCTCACCAACCGCAGGGGCATCGATTACTCGGCGAATGACAGCTTGAAGAGTATCTCGGACGTATGTGCCTTGTTTGGGTCGAACATACGGAACAGCTATGTTGACGTATACCGGATGCCCATGGATGATCTCGTGGATAGAGCCGGCAGAGTTGATTTCGTCCTGTATAGCTGACTGCAAATTGATACCAAAATGAACGAGCTGAGAGTCAAGCGCATTGAGTGCGTACCTGGAACAGTTTAAGCAAGAGAAAGTCCTCACGACGATCCTGGCCAAAGCCGAAAATCGTCAACGTGACTCGCTCGGTAAAGCGCCGATTTTTCTCCAGAGCGCTGTCCATGGACATTTGGAGGAACAAGCGACTGAGATACTCGCCGCGTGTCTGGAGGAGGTAGAATAACTGTTGGTACAGTTCGAGTTTCCGACGAGCTGCATGGTCCAAGGTGTTCGGCCCAGAGAAAGGGTCGCCATGGGCGGCAAGTAATGAAGCGGCGGCCGCCCGGTCAACCCCTCCGCGCCTCTTGGTCTTGATAATCTCGTCGAAACTCTGCACTTGCTGAACAACCAAAGCGATCCGGACGTCGAGGTCGCTCAGGTCGCTCTCCAATGCCTGGTTCTCGCGGATAGCCTCAACCACCTTCTTCCGCAGCCGCTCCACCTTGACCTCATCCTGAAAGTCCGCCTCCGAATCATCCAAGAGATGGACAAAGTTCTTGATCGTTCCGAGTGTGACATTAGTACCCATTGTGAGCTGTCGATACTGTTCTCTTGTCTCTTTGGCACGGAAAAGCGACTGGATTTTAACGACCTTGTTGAGGTTGGCCCTGTAATAGTTCATCTTCGTTCGGAACGCCTTTCGTTGCATCGCCCCTCGGAACATGGCCTGTAACAACGTCGCGATTGGCTCGCTCCTATGAAGATGGTCCCGCCACGCATAATAATCGTTCCGTACAAGCGCGCCGCGGCAGGCAGCCTGAACCCCAACAACATCCGGCGCGACGAATCCAAGACTTCGATTCAATTCCCGGTGCCGATTTCGGGCTATGGATGCACGTGCGAGAGCTTGGAAACCCCCAACAGAAACGATTGTTTGCGCTTGCGTCAATGCCTTGTTGATATTGCGATGTTGCTGGCGGGCAAGGTTGGCCCGAGCACGAGCTTGAAAGCCGACGACGACGGGGGTCGCTTTCCGTAGACCACGAATAAGCACAAGCAACCGTTTCCGGGCTAGGTACGTGCGAACGGCTGCTTGAATGCGCACCACGACATGCGAAACGTCTTCGAGTTTTGCCATCTGGTTGCGCAATCGCCGCCGCATGAGAACGCCGCGACAGTGAGCCTGCAGCGCGACAAAGCTAGACTCAAAGTAGCGCAATACCCGCTCCCGATGCATTGCAGTCCTCCTGGCCAGTGCTCCTCGAGCGTGAGCCTGCAAAGACACAACGGAGAACTGGATGGCCGGCCGACTAAAGGTCGTCGCAATTTGGCGGTGCACGTTTCTTGCTATCCGCGCACGGGCAATAGACTGAAGCTTCGAGACGTAGACGGTGCTAGATCTCAAAGCGGCCTTTAATCGAGCGAACCTGCGGCGCTGCAGAACACCCCGAAGTTGTGCCTGGACCTTAACGACGAAGCGGGCGGATTGCTTGATCTCCCTCAGGCGGGAACGCCAGCGTCTTCGCACGATCATCGCTCGTGCTGCCGCCTGGAGGGTAATAACCCAGGGCACAATATCGCGCCGGGCCCTGCGTTGCTGTTGCAAGCGACGCCGGACAAGAGCACCGAAACAATGGGCTTGGAAGTCTGCCAGATACCGCTCGGTGAGCTGCATGCGAGTTCGTAGGATGGCTTGACGTTGGCGGACAAGATATCCACGAGCAACAGATTGGAGGGCTAAGATGGAGGACTCGTTCTCTTCAAGCAATCGATCCCGACCTAACGAGCACGTGAAGATTGCACCAAGAGAGGCGAGTAGAATACGTACGTTCTTCCTCTGTTTCGGGTTCCGGTTCCTCGTTGATCTCGCGCGCAAGTTCATTGCCAACATTTTTGAAGTTGGGCATGGCGATGCCGGCGTCTTTCAATCCCTTCTGGGTACGTTGTAGTTGATCGTCAGAGAACTGCAAGGCCCCCAGCAAATTGCCGATGCGTTGCGCCATTCCGCGACGAGCGAGCAGATGACTGGAAGGGAAATAAGAGCTCAGCGGACGGGGGCAGATCGGAACACAGACCTCAAGGCGTGAATACAATATATCACTTTTGGCAAGTTCTTCTTCTCGTAAAGGTCCGTTAATTCGAAAATAAACCCCTTCATAAGGGATAAGCCGCACAGACGTGGACAAAGCGTCATAATCGCACCTCGGGTAGTCCAACTTCGCGAACGAAATTGAAAAAGTGGTTGATATTATCGGAATGGCGAAAATCCAGCTTGGGGGCCTGCAAAAAAGGTCTAAACGGCGAAAAATATGAATGAACTGGAGAATTACATACGTCGTAGATCTTCTTCACAGCGCTAGGTCGAAACACTCGAACAAGTTTCGCGAGCACAACCCCATTCCGCAGCCCATCCTCCATCTCCACAACACCGAATTCCAGCTCCTCGTCGAGGCAGCCTTCAATCCATTGCTGCGCTTCGCCCACATGACAAAGATATTCGTACGCCTGGATCAAGTGTCGCTGCGTATCGGCCCAAAGCCCGCGTGTCAGACGCGCGGAGGGCAAAGGAGACGAGGGAAGGTTTGGTGCTGTATGTCGCCCCAGTCGTACCCGGCCAGGAACCCCGGTTACACTGGGGCCGACGTCCGGCGGCGGTGGTGACTTAAGGGGTGCTACAAACTCCCCAGCCCCTCGATCCTGCAAGCGGGCGGCTCGCTTGGCCTCGCGCGATTGCTGCTCAATAACCTGGCCCCGTTCCTCATCACCATCACCGCTCGCTATGCGAGGCAGATGTCGGCCCAACTTCCGTCCTCCTACGACAAGATGGTCCCCGTACGTCGATGCCTTGCTCCGACTGGCCATATACGAACTTCGGTACGGCGGCGGGGACATGACCGAGGACGCTTCAGCCGGTAATATCTGGGAGGGAAGGGGACTGGACGTGTCGGAGAATGTAGAAGCACTAGTACTAGAACTTGATGAAGGTCGCGGACCCAAGTCCGGGCTCGAGTAGAGAGAGCCGTAGTGAGACGTAGGTCTCCGAGAGGGAGAAGACAAGGGTTTGGGAAATGTCGGCCGTGAGGGAGACGCGACTTGAGATGGTTCGCCGGTAGCTGCGGCTTCCAGCGTCTGTGCACGATGGCGAACGCTCTGGCCCACTACGGCGCTGCCGCGAGGAGATGTCGTTGGAATGGCCGGAAGCTCTTTCACGGCGGCCGCAGACGATGAGGGGAAAGCTGTTGGGGAAGGAAGGTATATGCGATTTGATGTCGCGAAAGAGGACGACGACGAAGAGTTGGTCTCGACCGATATCCCGGTGGTATTCGGTGATAATGGTGTGGCAATGATAGGTGCGGGCATGGTCTGGCGCTTCAGATATTTGGGAGTGCGCCGCAGATCGGTATCATGCGTCGGTCTCGACGGCGGGGTTGATGGTCGACGATCTGATATAGACGTGGAGCCAGTGGGCGACGCAAGACCAGAAGAGGCGGATGTTTCTGCAAACGAGGTGGGGGAAGATACCCGAGGAGAAGAAACCCTCGGTTCCTCTGCGTTTGCCTCTCGAATACGCTCCTCCCATTTCGAGGTATCGAGACTGTGAGTGACCTTGTGTGAGGGTGTCCACCGACGAGTCGAGACCGTAGACGAGCCCGTTGGCTGGGACAGGATACTGGCAGCGCCGGATTGGGAATTGCTGCGAGAAAGCAGGCCTCCGCCACTGCGAGAAGAGGTGCGCTCAAGAAGACGGGTCTGGTATCCAAATGTAGGGGGAGGATTGGACGTCCCAGGAGGCTTGGATGGCACAGACCGCGTTCCCTCCATAGCGAACGCTTAGACCACTGTCACACTGTGACCTCGCCCCACTCTCTAATTTCACCGCAGGTTGCTGTTGCGCCATTCTTGGGCCACACATTGCTCTCAAAACGACTGTGCTCAAGAGGACTTGCTCTGGTCTGTTGTCTTGGGTGTCTCAACTAGCTCTACAAAATTTTCGTGTCAGTCAACTTGCTCTGCACCAGCTACTGTTCTAAGTTCCCCGAATGGCCCTGTTTTCTAGACGACACCCGTGAAGGTGAAAACACTATGTCGTATCTCATCTGGTACCCGCCCGAACCAAAAATTCACAAAAATGGTTGTCTCTATCTGCGTGCCTCAGCTCCACCCGCTTTTTAGTGCTCATTTCATTCAAGTGGCGAGTTGACTTGATAAACACAAGTCGGAGCTGCGGAGCGGCACACCATGCCTCTTCCTGTGTCCCAAGCCTTTAAACTCAGCTCGGATACCACCATACTTCAAACTCTGTCCTTTGATATTATCTTGCCTTTTCTGAAGAGGACCTTTCTCCCTACTTTGAATGCAAACTTCCCCTGCCGCCCTCCTCACTTCGTTCTTTCGCTCATCATTCAATTCTGACTCTTTCTCTCAAATTGTCTGATACTTGACTCGCAGTGCATTTGGACTTGACCTGCCTCTCCCAACCACGTCTACCTTTTCCCCCCGATTTTCCTGTTTCGTCCATCCGCGACGGCCGTGAAATTAATTATTTCATCCACCAAACCTGGAACATCTCCAACATTGTGATTATCTCGGTTATGAACGGCCGACGATCACAGGCTCAGCTTCACGTACATATACAGCCTGGCGTTCTGCCATCGATCAAGTTAGGCAAGGTCCGTACGACGTAGTGGCGCTTCATAGAAGGAGGAGGAGGATATATTATAATAATACTGGCACCTAGTGTATTTTGTTTCGAATACTATCAGAATCCCTTCATCGTATGTATGCGCTAGGTGAGCGAATCTTTGTGATCTTCCTTGCTCGTGGTGTCGAATCCAAGGTTTTTCCACTCGTCCCTCTCCATTAAACCTCTGGTAATTTAGGATCAGTCAACAAAGGGAGACACTTGAACGGACTTATTCATTCTACAATCGAGGTAGTCTTTGCTCAGTGGTCGGCAGGGGCTCGACGTGCTGGAATTATTGCGAAGACAAGTCATATACCGTTGCATTTGCTCTTTGCATTCGGCTGGCAGTTCGCGTCAGTGAACGGTGAAGGGTGGTAAAGCTTATTCTGCGGACCGTAGTGGTCGAGGGGAAATGCGCCGCGGTCCGGAGGAGCTGGTTTGAAACCGACGTTGACGGATGGTGGTCGACCGAAAGACATGAGGTCGCGTATGCGCGAGGTAGATGAGGTATACGCCACAGATAGAAGGCGTCCACAGTCGGTGAAATGGACCCGAGCGTCCTCAAGGACAAGTTGATGGCAGCCGGATAAAGCCGAACCTTGGCCGATACGAGTCAGTAACAATGGCCGAAGGGGCGTCGAAGCGGAAAAGCAGCAGCAAGGACAACGACGACGAGAGCGCGAGACAGACCAAAAGGCAGCGCGTGAGGTATTCTATTTCTTCTTTCCTTTTCATTCCAATATTGCTCACGCCAACTATTCATATTCCAACCTACTCCCCTACCCGCCTCTCTTCCTCCTCACACCGTCACAATACCCTGTGTCGTGGACGCAAAAGCTTTAGCTGCGGTGAATGCCATCGGCGAAAGCAGCGCTGCGATAGGTACGCCGATGGACCGATAACCCTTCTGGTAGCCCATCTCTGCGCAGGAATGTCCCTTGTTCGCACTGTGTCGCCCGCAAGGTCCCCGAGCTATGCAAGGCGTATATGCCTGGTAAGTCCGACCAGGACGTCAATGTCCGCCTCGCCCGCCTGGAGCACATCATTGAAATGGCCCTTCCTCAATTCATCCCGCCCGGAACACCCGCCGACTCCGGCCCCATCCACCGCCCAATGCTTGACGACGAAACCCGCTCTCTCCCGGACGAACAGGACCCTCGCAACGGCACGTTTCAGAGCGGTAGATGGTACGGCAACAGTGCGTCAGGTAGCATTGCCCCGGCCGCCGTCTTAGAGCAGGTACTCCCCTCGTCTCTCCGTAATTCCCATTCTCAGTGCGCGTCAGTTGGAACATGTGGTCATGCCCCCCGATAAAGGCCTAGGGAACCCCGTCAACCCGTTCCAAACCATCGCTCCTCCAAACGACTCCATCCTCGACGCGGTCCAGAACGGCCTCGAGCCCTCTGCCGCCGACAACCTCAAAACCCTCGTCCAGGAATGCGGCGTATCCCCGCACAAGGTTGCCGAGCTCCTCTCCGAGCTGCCCCCCACCCGCACCTCCGCTGCTTTGGTCGACTATTATTTCCAAGCCATGTACGCTTTCCCCCGCTACGGGTTCCCCGTCCTCACCATATCACACAGCAACTGGACGCGCTACCCTATCTCGGAGCGCGACTTTCGTGCCGCATTCAACTCCATCTGTGAGCACGGGACAAACGGCGTCGGAGCCCCGAGCGACGTCAGTTTCCTGCCTTTGCTCTTCTCGGTTCTCGCTATCTCCGTCAGACTCGCCCCGGAGAGTATCGCAGGCGATGCTCGTACGCGTAGAGTGACTTCGCTCCGATATTATTGGTCTTGTTCGTCCCTTCCTGCCATACTAATTGCATGCTCTAACAGTCCACCCAGCTCGCAGGTCACTTCTTATCGCCGCCGTCATTCAACCTGATTCGTTGGATATTGTACTTACCCGACTTTTGGTATTCATCCATTCCTGCTCGCAAACTCGGTCTCATGTCCTTTCGCAGAGCGCTCGTTTCCTGACGTTTGATCGACGCATCACCGAGTGTTATTCCCAGTTAGGTGCCGCAGTAAAGACTGCACAGGCTCTCGGTTTGCATCGTGATGGCGCAAGCATGGTAAATACGAAATTCTTCTCTATTCCGATTGCTGCATCCTTGTATAGAACATGGAGCCTGCTCTTGTTGAATACCGTCGCAGAATCTGGTAACTACGATTTTCTTCTCAGTTTCTCAGTTGACGCCTCCTCACCAGGTCATATCTATATCATGCTGACCGTTCGTATGCGCTAGTTCTGGGAAGACCGAATTCGATCCAGGATGATTTTACATCGACTCTCCCCCCTTGCAATATGGACGACGAGCCTTCTCCATCTCACACCCGCAACCCGCTCCCTCTTTCGACTCCCACTCGAATGACCTATGTGATTCTGAGACACCAGCTGGCCACTATCATTGGGCGCATGGTGCACCACTTCCAGCAAGTTCGCACTGTTAGCCATTACTCGGAGGTACTCGCGATCGACGATGAATTGCTCCATTTCATCAGCACGCTCCCTCCGCACTTTTCACTTGAGCCAGACAAGTCGCTTGACGAAACTTCGAGCTACATTCCTGTGCACAGGTACCTGCTTGTGACGGAGGTGCTGTTTATACGGAACAGCCTACATATGCCCTATATTCTACGCAAACTCAAGACCGACCGGTATGCGCACTCACGCAACGCATGTTTTGAGTCAGCAATGAAAGACTTTGACGTGAGGAGAGCGTTCCAGAAGACGGTTTCCAAGGACATCCAGGAGTCGCTCTCCAATGCATACAGGGAGTTCCAGACGACCTTGATCGCGGTGGGTGCTTTCACTTTGACCACCACTCTATTGTTGTCTCAATTCCTCATACTAGGGCATATATCTTGTTCTCGACCCAGTTGGGATCCACTCGGAGAAGATGCACGAGATTCTCGATCACTTTGTTGCATCACACGAGGGTGTTAGAGACCTGCCGGAGACGACGCGCCGTGAGCTCAAGACCATCGAGTTCTTGAAGAACAAGGCTTCACAGATGCAGAATCAAGCCGGTGGCCCGCGCCGCATCCCGATCGACCCCGTTCTAAGCGGTGACAACGCAGAGCATCCAGCGCATCTGCTACTCGGGCTGCAGCACTCATCCCCCGCGACGCCGCCGAAACGCGGGGCGTTCCCCTCAGGACGGGGCCCGCAAAGCCCGACGTTCCATCGCCTGCAGCAGCAGCACAGCGGCTCGCAAGAGGATTTTCCCATGTCGCCAACGACGACCGGCAGCCCTGATGATGAAAGCGCGGCACAGCATTTGTTGGACCATTGGGTTACGACGCTGAGCAACGGGCCTCCGGTTGATGGGTCAAATGCGAGCATCGCGGCGTCGTGGAGCTGACGGCTATGTCTGACAACGCTGGATGGGTCGGGACGGCGCCGATGGTCGGCGCGTCCGCCCCGAGTGTGCTTCCCGGCTTGGCGGACGATGCGGATTGGAATTCGAACTACTGGGAGGCGTTGGTGAACCACATCCAGCGTGGGCCTTGAATTTCCTCTGTAGAAGATTTGTTGTGTATCCAGTGTACTACCTATGATTTGATTTTTTGTCCAGACAGCTTCTTCTCCGACCAACGTTAGCCATCAAAACAAGATTGCACCATGCGTGTGATCAAGGCATTGGTATGGAATATTCAGTACCCAAACTCTTATGCTGTTTCCCGCACGTTCACCCGCTATTGTCATACAGTTGCTCCGGCAAAAAGGGCGTGCTCTTCTCCCCCCCATCGTCGTCACGGTGCAAAAGCTGCGCGTCATTTTCTGCACCACCTTCACACAAGCTCTCCGGTTTCGCAAACGCATACCGCCCCCCCTCACTCCGCACCGGCCCATACTGCAGCCTGATTCGCGCAGGTTGCCTCAAATCCAGCCCATTCAGCTCCGGATTGCGTGTCGCCGCAAGGAAATCGCTAAATCCCCCATTTGCGCCACCCGAGTTCTTGTACAGCGCGAAAATGCCGACGAGGTCGCAGAGCAGCGCCACTCCGAGCCCCAGCCCGTAGACGAGCCATAGCCGCCGTGCATTGTACTCAAAGTGTGGGACTTTGTCGGTGAGAACGCAGGTCGTTGACGCCGTCTGCGTGGCGTCCAGGGAACCGGTGAGGATTGAGAGGGTGATGTTCTGGAGCAGTGTCTCCATCGCGCTCGAAAAGTCCGGGTGCGCGCGCCACGTGAGGTTGCCGTTCGAAACCGCCGACGCCTCCGTGTCCAACAGCCCCGTGTCGGTTACCAAATTGCTGGACGGGTTGTAGACAAAATTATTAGCGCTCTGGCCCACCGTGACGGTGATGTTGCCAACGAAGTAGCTGTACATGGCTGACAGGACCGCGTAGTAATTTGTCGTGGCATTGAACCAGCCCGAGTGGATCGTGCTGTTCGGGAGAAAATATCCATAGTCATTGGCGGTCGTGTTTGGGGATATCTGGCTCCCGGGCTGTTGCGGGACAATCTGGTTGATCGTGACGGACGAGGTGGACCCGACGAATGTGTAGTTCAGATGGTAGGTAGAGTTGTACGCGACACATGTGATGTTGGAACCGCCGCCCGAGACGGGAAACCACTCTGAATAGTCGGAGAAGTGGGCCTCAAAGTCCCAGCCTGCGTAGTCGTTTTTGGAAGGTGTAACATCTAGATTGTTGGCAACGTAAGGAGGAGGGTTGTAATCGGGGCCGGCGTCCAGCGTCCAAGTCAGGGCGGTGGCACCAGGGGAGCACGAGAAGGATGGAGCGCTCGCAGATATGTTGTAGGAGCAGTCGCCGTCGCAGGGAGAGGTGGGTGTGAATGGCTGTTCTCCGAGGATCGTAGCGCCGACCACTCGGAACGCAACCGACGACGGCCGCGCATATATCTTGGATGCTGAAAGAAGCTCTGCGAAAAAAAAAATGACTCCGGTCCCAATTCTAAGAGCACATATGAACACACCATCATGCAACAACGTCGACGACCCAAAATCAAACGTCGGGACAGTGCACGGCTGCGACATGCTGCGGGTCTGGCTCTCCACCGACAACGTACCGGGCGCAAAGGTAATCATAAGAGGGAACGCCCACGCCAGCCCCGAAATCAGGACAATTCCTCGCGCCGACCGCCAAAAGTCAAATGATAAAAACGCGACTGCGTTGTGTGGCGACGACCAGAGGGCATCGAGCCCCGGAACGGTGAACGGGCGCTGACGCACTAGCATCCAAGCACACTGCAGAAAGGCGGTGCCAGCGCTGAAGGCGAGTGAGGCCTTGACCAGAAAGGCAAAGGTCGTGCCTATGGCGGAGGCGCCTGCTTGGGAGTGCGCGAGCAACGAGGCGGAGGTCATGTCGTTCGCCGAGGACGGGACACGGTTGTTGAGAGATGCGTAGAAGGCATGGTGGCCGCTGGCGAGTGCGAGTGCCACGATCCAGCCAAGGAGAATTTTTACAAGCGGAGAGTAAAGGCTGCCATGGGCCATGGTGGTATGAAAGAGGCTGCTTGCGGTGTTTACAGATCACGTTCGCATCCTTTGTATTGAAAACGTCCGGGATTCCCACTGACGAGGCAAGACCGTCGAGCTGATAGATCGATTAAAGGTTCCAAATTCAGGAATCCCTTTGAACTCCGCAATTCGGCCCCAGACGGAGGGTTTCAAGTTAAGTTGCTTGTTTTGCATCGAGCCGAAGTCTTGCAGCATATCGGATTCGACCGCAACGTCAGCGGAGAAGGGCGCTTCCCCCGAATTCTGGACAGCGCGCCTAAAACAGAGCTGTATTTGTGAGCAAGCATAGACGCCAACACAGCCGTAGTATGGCAGATATGGTAATTCGAGGCCAAGTTCGAGGCTATCATTTGAGTGCACCATGTGCAGCCGTAGGCGAGCTCCCACAACGGCACGTCGAGAGAGTCGTAAGTAGATGCTGATGACGCCGTGGAAAGGCGGCGCGTCAGTGACTCCTCTGTCCAAGAGACCAGAGAAAGAACCAGCTCAGACAGTCGTGTGCGCTGCTGTGCGCTGTGTGACACCGACTAAAGATATCCGGTACTATGTAGGACCGACTGCGAATCACAATTGGCGCGGTTGCCCGTCGGATACAAGAATGATACGTCAGCAACTGACCTTCTTACCCTCCGCCTATCTCTTCAGAAAAAGATACGAATCGATGGAAGAAAGAGGATAGACACCTGCACCGCCACTCGGCGCTAAGCAAGGCCTGCTTCGGCTCGCTTCAAGCCGCTGCAGTACCGAAGGTTGCCCGTTGTTTACCTCATAATCAAGCTTACCATCTGCTACTTACTGCCTTGCTTGAAGTTGCTTCTTCAGATTCAGAATCTTCACTGCTCTCAACCACCATAACTTAGCTGCTGAGAGGTCTTCTCAGCTCTGGAATTCGGGCTTGCCAATCACCATGTTATGGTACCTTGCGTAAATTCTGTCTTTAGTCTTCAAATGGAACTCTGTATTGTCCTTTCTGCCCTATCATCTGGTTCTTGGCCAAGGCTGGTGTACAAGAGCATGCTAGAAGCCATCGTCAGGCAGCGTGTGGGCCTTACTGAAGATGAAGGATCTATTGTCGGTCATCCTTCCAAAACTGCGACCTGGGGTGCGCGTCGCCGTCGGAGCCACGACTCCAGGACAGTGCCAAAGGAGCTATCGACGAGCATCTTGTGCGATACTAGACGACCGGATATGCGAGCTATATCAAAATGAAGAAACTCCTAGAAGCTCATGTTTCCTGTGTCCACGCGAACAGAAAGCAATCATCAAGAAAGTTCCGCTAGATGGCGTTGCGCCGGGTTCATTCCTCCACGCCCGCAAGACAACGGAGGGGCAGAACTGCACACTTCTGTCTTCATCCCTGAGCTTACTTTTGCGGATGTGTCCCGTCTTCGCTTTGTCGAAGGCCTCATTCGATCTCCCGCCACCGCTGGACAACGATACACATTTTTCTTGTCCGCCAGCCTACTGTTGGCTTGCCCCCTCAGCAGACGTGTAGCCTGTGCGGCGATGTAGAAGGTGCCGTTGTCCGGTGTTCGAACTGTAACAAAGTGCACCATGCATCCTGTGCGTGGCGGCATGGTCATAAATTTGGCTTCGAGATTCAGCCTGTGAGTCTTCGCATTGATTCCTTTCTTTATTGTCAGTACAGTACCATCTCTGATTTTTCGCAGGTGAACTTTGAAGATCCAATATGGTCGTGAAACTGTTGCTGATCCTCCCTTCTTCCTGTCGTTGGGCGTCACTGATCTTCGGCTTCTACAGACAAGTATTTTGTTGACCTGCCTTCGATTACTGTAAATTCCCTCAGTTTGTCCCACTCCTCAAACATCCCCAACAGTGAATTGATGGATCCCGGCTTTCCGCACGACTTACCCACAATTTCAGTATGTGTCGATCCAACATCACCCCTTCCGTGCTTACAATTCGGCATTCAGAGGACATCCCCAGCTACGTCTGCGTAAACGAGGATCTATGCCTTGTATCCATTTCTGTGATCCCCATGACTAACACGCATGTAAAATCTTGGAACCCCCCGTTGCACCTAATTCCGAAATGATTTGGAGCCCATGGATGTGACTTCAAAGTCTTCCAGTCCCTTACAAGAAATCTTATGCTTGATTGAAATTCAAAACACACACTGTTTGAATCCAAGTTCCAAGCGCGTAGTTGTCGAGTTTCATACTCTATAATCGAGTTTAGTTTGTGGGCTCAAAACACCGAAGCGGGCCTTGCCGCTCGTCGGACTTGCCAGTTTGATGAGGTTATGCATTATGAGATAGTCGACTGTACCACTGCCAGACTCCCGCGTCGACGCACTGACCCACCTCGACAAACCCCTATCTATATCATCAACGTCATGCGAAACGCGCGAAACATGCGAAAACAGCGCCTACTGCGCTTTGTGCTTTGCTTTCTCCTGTGATGCAGTCTATAAACCGATTCCTTTATGGGCCGACACCGGAGGAGAAGGTGCGCGAGTGGCAACAAAAGCTGCGCACAGAATCAAGGCATCTCGATCGCGAAATGAAGGAGGTTAGATTAAGCTTGTCTCCGCAACTAGGCAATGCAACTAAACTAAATATGCAGCTGGATAAAGCCACAAAACAGGCGCGCGCACAGGTGAAGCAGCACGCGGCAAGGGGGGACGTCAAATCGGCGCGAATATTGGCACGGGAGGTGGTACGAAGCGACAAGCAGAAGGATCGGCTGTCTGTTAGCAAGGCGCGCTTGGGGTCTATTGGGAACCAGCTCACGCAGCAAATGGGTGGGCTACTCTGCTGCGCATCTCGCAGTTGCTTATGCTGAATGTTCTACACCACTGCAGCGATGATCAAAGTAACGGGCGCGCTACAGAAATCGACCGAGATCATGAAGCTTTCGAATTCACTAATCAAGCTGCCTCAAATCAGCCAGACAATGCGCGAGATGAGCATGGAGATGACGAAAGTAGGCCGCGATGTTTTTGTGTAAGACATCTATTGACACACGATTAGGCAGGGATTATGGAGGAGATGGTGGCTGACACGCTGGACCTGGAGGAGGACGAGGAGCTGGAAGAAGAGGCTGACGCCGAGGTGGACAAAGTTCTCGCTGAGCTAACGGACGGCAAGCTGGGCTTGGCTGGCTCCGCTGGCACAGACCTTCCTGTGAGTGCTTCTCATGGGCGTTCTGACGAGTCTGCATGTTGATTTATTGTCCCAGTCACGGCAAGACAAACTGGAAGAAGAAGAGACGGAGCGAACGATGGAGCAGTATCGCCAACAGCTCAATGGGCTGCTCAGCGGATGATTTGATTTTATGCATAGATTTAGGACGATATGTACGATAGATGCTGGAGTAATTCACGAGTTTGCAAAAGTGGTTTTCGGGCTCTATATCCGGTTAGATCCGAGAGCGTAGATTTTTGTGTCTGCATTTTTGATCCTGTACCACCATGCTGAGCAGGCCCTTTGCTGGCATCGCGCGCGCGCCCACTGTCTGTCCTCCAGAGTCCCGTCGACCGTAGCATTGATGCTTTCCAGGCTTTCCGGAGATACGCTTCTGCTGCATCCACCGCTGCTTTCGCTGGTAAGAAAGACAGCAATGTGAGTTCCCGGAACACTCTCCATTCTTGGAGCCGACCTTTTGAAAGGGCAAATATACTGTCACTTTGATTCCCGGAGACGGTGCGTCCTTGCTTTTTCCCCCGAGTCCAAATATTCATTTCTGCGCTCGCCAGGGATCGGGCCTGAGATCAGCCAGTCTATCAAAGATATCTATACTGCTGCCGCTGTACGCACAGGGGACTAATACTGGCTCTCGGTCCTCTAACCCCGCACAGGTCCCCATTCAGTGGGAAGAGGTCAGCGTGACGCCGATACTCAAGGCGGGCAAGACGGTCATTCCGGACGCCGCGATCCATTCGGTTAAAAAGAACACTGTGGCCTTGAAAGGTACGAATGTTGGCGACCCCGTGAAGTTTCTCTCACCATTCCTTTCAGGGCCTTTGGCGACGCCGAGTGAGCATTTTGTTAAATTGAGGCACCAGAATTAAGATTTGGTAGTCGGAAAGGGTCACGTCTCGCTGAACCTGACGCTCCGTCGTACGTTCAACTTGTTTGCGAACGTCCGGCCATGCGTGTCGATCCAGGGATTCAAGACCCCATACGATGACGTGAACACGGTACTTATCCGTGAAAATACAGAGGGAGAATACTCTGGGATAGAGCACGAGGTTCGTGCATCTTGCGGCGCTATGTTCTGACCGCCTCTCATTCCATGCCAGATTGTCGATGGTGTGGTCCAGTCTATCAAACTGATTACATGGGAGGCGTCTGAGCGGGTTGCGCGCTACGCCTTCAACTATGCTGAGACCAGCGGGAGAAAGCGTGTCACTGCGGTCCACAAGGCTAACATCATGTGCGTCTGTCCTGCGAGTATTAAATGTTACCTGAAGTTTCTCTATTGCATAGGAAAATGTCGGATGGCATGTTCTTGTCCGCGTGCCGTGAGGTCTCCAAGGAGTTCCCCAGCGTCTCGTACGACGAAGATCTTCTCGATCGTGTCTGCCTGCAGATTGTACAGAACCCCAAACCGTACTCTGACCGGGTCATGGTCATGCCCAACTTGTATGGCGATATCCTATCGGATATGTGTGCCGGGCTCATTGGAGGACTGGGATTGACCCCCTCTGGAAACATCGGACGCGTACGCATCTTATTATACTGCGCCCTAGCGTCGCCTCACTTCTAGTCCAGGACGCGTCCATTTTCGAGGCTGTCCACGGCTCAGCTCCGGACATTGCCGGCACGTACCCAGTATTAACTTTAGACGGCACGCTGACTCCCGAGCAGGAAAGGGACTCGCTAATCCCACCGCCCTGCTACTTTCTTCTCTCATGATGTTGCGGTGCGTCGATCTGCCCGTCCCGTCTCCGAGCGCACTCTAAGTCAAGTTTCTTATTGCAGGCACATGAATCTATTCGATTATGCGGAGAAGATCGAGAAGGCGGCGCTGACGGTAAGATAGATTCGGACCTTCGACGCGTCGTGTAAATGCTAATTTTCGGGCTAGACCATCGCGGAAGGCAAATTCATCACGGGTGATCTGGGCGGAAAGGCGTCGACCACCGAGTACACCAACGCCATCGTTGCAAAATTGAAGTAGGGGATCTTTCGGGTACACACTGATAATTTATAGACTAGATAGACACTCTGGTACTCTATACATTCTTACTTTCTTCACACTGCTATAAATGGACATAAGCGTGGGAATATATCAACGCTCGTAGTGACAAGGTAGTGACGAGTGAACAGCGATAAGCTCCATCCTCTTGCGTTCTTTCCTCACTCGCCCTGCAGGGCACAGCCGTTCCATCAACATATCCACCTTCCAGGTCGGTACAATTAGTGATTACATACCTTTCCCCGCATTCTGAGAGCCTACTCTTGCGACAGCAGGACTCACTTGACACCGAAATTCAAAACACAAAAAGACTCGAAAAACCCTTCTCTTTCTCGTTACGAACGATATGACTGACGAAGTTACGCCCCAAGCCCCCCCGGGCCCCAAGAAGGACGAGAAGAAACCCCCTTCATCTGCCAGCAATCGAGGTTCCAAGAGGAACCCTTCGAGTTCTGGTAGGCCAGCGGGCACCGCCTCGTCTGCGCAAGGTGCTCCGAGACCTTCTTCGAGGACCGGAAATAAGAAGCCGTCCCCTAGTGGTCCTGCTCCAGAGTCGGGCTCTGACACGACTTCTCGCAAGGGCTCCGATAACGGGCGGAAGCCTGACCAGCGAAACAAGAACCAGAACAACGGCAGTAGCCAAAACAGCCGCCAGCCTGCTCACCGTAAAGGGCAGGCCTCTGCTTCCCAGGCAGGACGTAACAACAACAACAACACTCCCAGGGATCAGGGCTCTGCTAAACAGTCGTCTTCTCCAGCCCCTACCCAGAGCAAAGAATCGAGTGACGCCCTTTCCTCGCTTCAGCGTGTCATCGCCGACCTCAAGTCGACGTCTCCGCAACCCAACGCCAATAATAATAACTTTTCAATGCCTACGCACTCGAACCTCCCCGTCAATGCGCCCGTGTTCCAGCCCGGCGCTGCTGCGTACCCCGGCACAAGTGCCGGGGCTGCGGACAAGCACCGCAAAGCCGCGTCAGTCGGTGCCGCCTTGTCTGGCAACTTCAACTCTTTTGCTCCCCATTTGGGATCGATGAACGAGGATGCCGAGGATGCCGGTGGCGCCTCTTTCGAGGAGGGTGAGATTCCTGACAATTACTATCAGCAGGGCCACCAAGCCCGTTCGCAGTCCCAGAGCTTCATGGCGCCGCGCTTCGCTGCGTTGGCTGCTCAGCAGGAACAAGGAGATGCCGTCGGGCCGACTGGACGCCCGCAGCTCGCGCCTGGCTTTATGTTCGGGGCGGGCGCTGGCAACAGGAAGCGTGGAGGCCCAATGGGGCCGCCCATCAACGAGGAAGATGTCCACTTTCAGTTCCCCCAGCAGCAGCAGGCTTTCCCCAGCGACGGGCCGACCGAGTCGAGGCACAGGAAGTCGGAGAGCGCAGAGATCGGGGGCATCATGGCTGAGCAGGTATTTTAGCTTTCTTGCCAGTCCTAACGCACGTCCGGCTAATTTTAATCTAGATCGCGATACAAAACCAGATCGAGGCTCTTCAGCAGCAGCAGCAGGCGCTCTACCAGCAGCAATTGGCTTCCAACCAAGTCATGTCGTTCCAAACACAGGGACTGGCGCCCAACCGTGGAGTGCACAGACGCGTACATAGCACCGTTCCCATGGGTGCTACCGGTGGTGCGTTCGGCGGCCCTCAGAATCCTCTCGGCCAGTTCGGAAATCTGGGAACGCTCAACTTGGGCCTTGATGGTCAGCCTCAAGGCATCCCCCGCGGGCACGGTCGCAGACACAGTGTTAATGTCGTGAACAAAACCGGGCCTGGTGCTACCGTCGGCTCTATCAGCTACGCAAACCCATACGTCGGCGACGGATTTGATGATGGGTTCAATCCTGCGTCGTTTGGCGGCCACTCTCGACAACCTTCCCGCGTGGCGGACTCGAGTTGGCGTATTAGTAAGTTCCTTTTACTTCACATTTCGTAGTCTAATTTCACTTTCAGATGGCGGCGTCGGTGGAGTGCAAGGCGGTAACGCATTTGCGGCAGATCTCGCCCAGGCTCAGGCTCAGCTGCAAAGCCTGCAGCAATTCCGTGCGGCGGCGGGTGGGCATCACCACAAGATGGCGTCCTTCAGCTTCCCGAACATGCTGCCCAATATGATGGCGGCGAACATGATGGGCCTCGGTCTTGGCGGAATCAATCTTCTTCAGCAGCAGCAGCAACAATTCCAGTCTCAGCTTCAGCAGCAATCGAACCAGCCCCAGCGCAAATCTCTTTTCGCCCCTTACCTTCCACAAGCTTCCCTCCCCCCTCTGCTTGCGGCCGGGAAATTGGTCGTCGGAATTTTGCGTGTGAACAAGCGCAATAGGTCCGACGCGTATGTTGCGACCGAAGTGCTGGACGCCGACATCTACATTTGTGGTTCCAAGGACCGCAACCGCGCTCTCGAAGGAGATATCGTCGCGGTCGAGCTTTTGGACGTTGACGAAGTCTGGGGAACTAAGAAGGAGAAGGAGGAGAAGAAGCGGAAAAAGGAAGAGAATGCTGCGTACGACCTCAAAGCTACCGCTGGGCGGAAAGACGACAAGAAGAAGGATGACGTTGAGGTCGAGGGTCAAGGCCTGATGCTGTTTGAGGACGAAGAGGTCACGGACGACGTGAAGCCCCAATTCGCTGGTCATGTCGTTGCCGTTGTTGAGCGGATGCCTGGCCAACTGTTTTCGGGCACGCTTGGTCTTCTCCGTCCTTCCTCTGCCGCGACGAAGGAGAAGCAAGAGGCTGAACGTCGTGAGCGTGAGGGAGACCGCGGTGATGAGCCGCGTCGCGCGCCAATTGAGCGCCCCAAGATTGTCTGGTTCAAGCCAACCGACAAGCGCGTTCCTCTCATCGCCATCCCAACAGAGCAGGCTCCACCCGATTTCGTTCAGAACTCTGACGCCTATGTGGACAAGTTGTTCGTGGCGTGCATCAAGCGTCACGTCAGTGGTCCCTTTTTCTTCTAAAGATTGATCACACTGACATGGAAATCGTAGCCAATCAGTTCGCTCCACCCCTTCGGAACTTTGGTCGAAGAGTTGGGTCCCATCGGAGATGTCGAGGTCGAGACCAGCGCCCTGCTCAAAGACTGCAACTTCCCCACCGAGGACTTTACAGAAAACGTGGTCAAGTGCTTGCCCCCGATGCCTTGGGTGTGAGTATTTCATGAGTAATACTTAGCGCATTGAGCTCACCATTTCCTTAGCATTCCGGAGAGGGAGTTGGAGGTTCGCAAGGACCTTCGCGCGGACCGTATCTTTACCATCGATCCCGAGACAGCGAAGGATCTGGACGACGCTCTTTCCGTCAAATTGAACGAGGACGGCACGTACGATGTCGGGGTTCATATTGCAGACGTTTCGTACTTCGTGAAGCCCAACACTGCGTTGGATCGTGATGCTCGTAAGCGTGCCACAAGCGTGTACCTAATCCAGCGCGCAGTTCCGATGCTCCCCCCGGCTCTGAGCGAGCAATTATGCAGTCTTGTTCCGGGCCAGGACCGCTTGGCCTTTTCGACCATCTTCACCATGAGCAGCGACGGCACGGTCCTCAAGAAATGGTTTGGGAAGACGATCATCAACTCTACTGCCAAACTTGCGTATAAAGACGCCCAAAATGTCATTGAAGGCAAATCCCTGGGTACCGTTCCCGTCACGCCTGAACACGGCGCCGCCGACATCGAACACGATATCAAAATCCTCGAAGGTCTTGCCAAGAAACTGCGTGGCCGTAGGTTCGAAAACGGTACTCTTAGCCTCGACTCCCTTCGTCTTCAATTCAAGCTGGACGATAACGGCATGCCTGTTGATTGCGGGCAGTACGAGCGCACTGACGCTAACGAGTTAGTCGAAGAGGTATCATTGTTTCAAATGCGTTTTCGCAGCAGTTTTAACACTTCCACTCTAGTTCATGTTGTTAACCAACATTGCCGTCGCTCAGCACATTGCTGTTCATCTTCCCGAGCAGGCTCTATTGCGTCGTCACGATAATCCGATTGAACGCCGCTTGGTATGCTGATGGTTGATTAAGCATTTCGATCCTCGTGCTGACTCTTTCCACAGAATGCGTTCTCTGAACGTGCGGAGAGACTCGGATATCACATGGATACGTCTTCCTCCGGGGCCCTCATGAAATCTTTCAACGCCATCACCGACCCCACTGCGCGGAGACTTTTGGAATTGCTTTCGTTCAAGGCCACCCACCGCGCCAAATATTTCTGCGCGGGAATGCTTGATATTGCCAAATACCACCATTACGCCTTGAACGTCCCGCTTTATACGCACTTCACATCTCCTATTCGTCGGTATGCGGACCTTCTCATCCATCGCCAATTGGAGTCTGTTTTGCAAGGAGTCGGACGTTGGTTGCGTAACTTAACTTCGCGCGACACTTGATTGACCTTCTATTTAGCTGAATCCAAGTTCACCATGGACCGTGATGCTGTGGCTAAAGTGGCGCAACAGTGCAATATGTGAGTGCGCTGGTGGACGAGGCTTCAGTTAATTGATCTATTCTAGCAAACGGGACTCCGCTACTCTTGCCCAGGAGCAGTCTGCTCACTTGTTCCTGTGTGTCCTCATCGCCGACCTCACTCAGCGATATGGGCCTGTGGTCCGCCAGGCCAAAGTTGTGGGAGTTTTGGATGCTGCCTTTGATGTCCTGGTCCCCGAGTTTGGTATCGAGAAGAGGGTTCACGTTGACCAGATGCCCATCGACGTTAGTATCTGTACTCCAATCAAAGTTACTGGCTTAACTGATCTTCCTAGAATCATGTCTACGACGAGCACTCGCACACTTTGCAGATCTATTGGTCCACCCGTGATGTGATCAGCTGGCTTGCAGAGAACAGTGACGACGAGCATTTAAAGAAGGTCAAGCAGAACGCTGAACAACACGCGCTGAAAATGGAGGTTGCGTCTCGTTCGGTCCACGATGAAAGCGCCTTGTTCGATGAAGATGAGGTGGACGATGACGAAATTGTGCTTGGTCGCAGCGACATCGGAAAGCAAGCGGAGCCTGAGACGTCCAAGCAGAGACTACTGTCGATGGCCAAGGTTAAGCCTGAATTCGAAGGTTTGCGGACCACTGCGGCCGGCCACAAGATTCAGGACATTCGCGAATTGATGAATGTGCCGGTACGTTAACACTCTGTTTAACGGAGAAATTCACCATTAATACATCTGCAGGTCATTGTCACCGCTGACTTAACGAAGAGCCCGCCCGTCATCAAAGTCTACAGCATGAATCCATATGCCGAGCAAAAGAAGTGATGATTCCAGGAGGGATTCTGTCATTCGGAACATTGTACTTTTATTTCGACTATGCACTTTCGTCCCGCACCTTTCCGAGTACTGACAAAACGATCAGTCCAAACTCCCCTCCCATTACTTCCCTTCACTTGCCGGCTTGTACTGATCATCGCGTATACTGTAACCATCGTATATTTGTGACGAACACAAAAAAACAAATTCGAAGCCATTTTTATCAGCGAGTGCATTGTAAGTAGACACTCGCATTGGTAAATACTCTTCTTGGCGTACACTTTCCGTTGTCCGAAGCGGGAAATGGGATTATTGTGTCCGAACCATAAGCCAGCCGCACATTCGGCGCAAGGATCTGTGCTGCCACTTTTTGGCGCGGGAAGGAGATTGAGCTGCACAGAGCTGCCAGAATTTCCCAATATGGTGGTTGGTTGGCATTTTCGGTCATTTCGAAATCGTGCGCTGGTCGCGTCGATCTTTGGATGGAGCAGAGAGTACTTCCTTATAGAAGCCAAACAATAATGTATTGATTTTCTTTTGCTCGACCGACGCGTGGCCCTCGTGCTTTTCTACACCCCCGTCCTGCTTGTCTACCACCACAATTGAGATGTATGATGAGGTCTCTGATCAATCTACTCGGTATAAATACAGTAGTCATTAAGTATCTGCAGGTCATACGTATGAAGGGAAAGATGAGTATATGCTACAATTGGTCGTAAAGTTTGAGGAAATCATATCCAGCCAGCTGGAGGGGAACGTAAAGAACCATTTCGTGTTTGGCTTCTGACATGACGGCCGCCGGCCCAAGACTCAGGAGTCGGAGGCGAGCGTGTCGGAGGAGGACGGTTCCCCAACTCGTCGACGCTGTCCTTGCTCACTGATCTCGACTGCCGCCGTTCATCAACTTGCTCCAACATCGTGTGCATGCTGCTAATGGAGGGATGTAGGCTGTGAATGGACCCCGCAGAGCTCTGGCCGCGCTTGCTGCGAGGCCGAGGACGGTGTTGTTGACGGATCTCTTCGACACACAGTTTGTGGAGGTCATCCAGTCCGAGATAAGCTGCCTCGTCTCGTAGCTCGAGGAGGCTGTCGAGTCCTGCTCGGGCAACGCGCGGGGCTAACACCTCGAGACCATCCGAGGTACGAGGAGAACGAAGATAGCCAAGGATGTGCACATACCTGATTCGAGATTAACACAAAAAGAACTAAGACAGGAAAAAAGCTTACGGGTCACTGGGACGATCCAAAAAGATGTGCACGGAGGGCGAGGACTGCGGTAAAAGACCCTGCGACACAAGATGCTGACGATACGTGGACAGGTCGGCGCTCTCGGTGGAGTAAACAGAGGAGGCCAGCGAGTCGGATCTGCGCCGTCCGAACAGAGATGCAATATAGCTCGAGAGGCGAGACGGGCGACTGGAAAGCGTGTCGAGCGTCGTTTTAAATGTCGCAGTGCATGTTTCCAAGGAAATGATTACCCTCGAAAGATCCGCGGTCGACGGCGGTGCTTCGGAGACCAAAATGGGGTTGAAAGGTGGAGGAGCGGGACTGGAGGATATGTTGGCAGGTAACGGAGGAACGGCAGACGACACGTCAACGCTGTCTGTCCGTTTCGTCTTCAATGAAGGTCGTAAAACCAAAGCTGGAGTCTGTGGCACTGCACGATCTGGTCGAGGGGGGAAAGTGAAGGGCTGCAGGGGAGTGGCGTCGAGCTGGAATGCAGATTTTCCTCAGAGGGAATTGGAGGCAGTGGAGGACTATCTGGAGGAGAGGGTATTTCGTCTTCCTCCTCGGACGACGAGGAACGAGTAGAAGTGGGAGGAGAGTATTCAATCTCCAGCGTATCCTGCAGCTGCTGTTCCTGCTGTTCTCCAGAGTCGCGTTTCTCCAGCTCTCCACTGGGTTCTCCAACACCGTCATACGTCAGCCTCACCCTCGTGTCCCTCAAAGCCTCGTCTGGAGTTCTAACCACTGTAGCGCCAGAGCCAAGGACACCGGCCCTTGAGGACGACAGCTCAGTGGACTGAATGAGCTTTGGTTCCGAGATGCGAGTCGGTTTCGCCGAGGCGATGGACGACTGAGTCGAGTTGCGAGAGAGCCAATGCATGGGATTCGAAATGGACGGGCGGCGTCCGCGAGAAATGGTAGGTGAGGGAGATGAAGGAGATTCGCACAAAGCAGGATTATAAGAAACAGGCGGAGCGTGCGTGTTGGTCGTTGGTCGTGGATAGGGCATGATGGTGTTAATGAAAGAAAGTCGAGCACAAAGGCCTTAAAGGTGTGTTCTTCATGCTTTTGTTCTCGGTCCTTATTGTCCAAAGTATCCCCTTTTGGAATTAGGCGTTGGTTTGGCCGTGTTTATTTTCCATCCGAGTTGTCCGTCATTGTCTTCTTCGAAGCTCTTATATTCTCAAAATTCTCACTGTAACGGAGATCAGTTGCAATGGACGACGCAACAGCCAGATTTCAGACAGCCTTACCCTACGCATTACTTCCAATTTCCCCCAGCCTGGCCGCCCTCCATTTCGTTCGTGTCAAATCATCCTTCAACTCATGCCATCAATGTGGTTGTGCGTTGCATCGTGGTGAAAGCAGCGTACGAACCGTCAGATCCAAGAGACCAAATTCTCGGACTATTCAGACCACTTGTTTGATATGTGGCTGGGTGCACAAGGAGCCCTTAGTTGACGGAAACGCGTCGCTCTTTCCGAGAACTAAGAAGCAGGGTGTGGCGACCATTCCCACCGTCGTGAATGAGCCGAAAAAAAGTCCCCCCATGCACAAAGTCGAGGAGGCTCCCAAGCATTTTGTGGTACCGAGAGAAGGGCCCTCCGCACAGCAGGCAGCCCCTCCCTCCTCTACCCCTCCGCTCCCGAAACCTCGTCCCAAGAACAAGGGTGGTTTGCATTCCATGTTGGAGCGAAATAGGAGAGAGAGTCAAGGGAACAGACAAAGCGAAAGGGAGACGCGGTCGGCGGAGGCCTCGCTATGTTTCTGAACAATTTGTGATTGCAGTAATATTAATTTCTGGGGGCCCAAAGCTCGTATAACTCGCGGTCGGCGGGGTCAAACGCAGTCAGAATGGACGGGTCTGAGCGCACAAGAGCCTTCTTGGCAGGTGTATTGGTCGCCGGGGCGTATGTAGCGCGAAACGCTGAGCGAGACGCGGAATCGCTGAAACGAAACGAGGCAGATTCCGAGAGCGTGGATGTTGGCGAATCGTTTCCCTGGCCAAACTGGGGCTGTTCAAGTCCAGCGACGTCAGGAATTGGGTGAACGACTCGCCTCGCCCGCCATTCTACTCTCTGTCCCTCGAAGCGGGGTATTAGGACCGTTGCTGAACTGTCCTGGAAGCAGGGTCAGGCGTCGACGAGTACGATGAAAGGGATAGTATTCACTGCTAGAACTAGCGAATGGGGAGGACGTCAAACGGTGGTCTGAGGTCGCCATATCCAGCGCGTCAGGATATGAGTCACGCGGTCACGCGTTTGATTGTCATTGTGACAGTCATTGTCCGAGTCGGGTACTACAGCAGCTGCTTTGCCCTCTCGTCTCTCAACACTTTGCAGCGTTTATTCGCCTTATCTGCCCTCTCGGCCTTTTGTGTCGCGTCGTCCTTTGAACCAATCCTAGAAAGCGAGTCTTTGCCTTCAGGAACGCCCTCAGTAGCCATGAACATCTTCAAGAATTGTACGTGCTCCACTGGCTCATGATCTTGCCCATCTCACCCCAATGTATGCAGTATTTGGAAGAGTCGGGAGTTAGTTGCTTCATATGTCGCGTTGAACGCCACTCATCTAGCTGCAGACGAGGCCAATGCTGCCGAGGTCGTTAAGATCCCCGCGGGGCAACTCTACCTTGTTCGCCCTGGTACGATGCCACCCGCGAAGCACCGTAGCTTGATAGTGACGTTTTCCAGGTAATATCCGGACGTCCAGAGAATGCATGTATGTCTTCGGTTCCATTCGGCACCTACAGTCTTTCAACTTCTAAAGCTACAATGACGCAATGGCGACTATCCGACGCGTATCTGCCATCGAACATCACTTCCAGCTGGTCATCACAAGAGTCTACGAAGATGGAGATCAGGAGCTGCTGGAGGACGAAGATGAAAGTACGCGCATCCAAACCCGTCTTATTACTTCCTCTAAAATGCCACCAGCCGACGAAGAAAAGACTTTTCTCATCGCGGAAGATCTCGAATTTCGTTGCGGAGAAACGGATGGGGTGCCAAATTTTACATGGCGCGATCTCGACGGCGACGTCGACGAGTTTTATGAGTACGTTACGGTTGACGCCAATGCCCCAATCCGCACTCTCTTCGAGATTTGCATGTACCGTGCCATGTACGAGCGCAAGTACAAAGTGAGCGCGGATAATATGGACCAGCAAGAGCTACGAGAATTCATTTGGAAGTGGGTGTGGCTTTTTCTTGCACGAAGTCGTCTAATGGTGTGGAACAGAGCTCCCTCGGAAGTTGCCCCTACCCACAGAAAAAAGATAGCAGCTTCAGCGCCCCTTGCAGAGTCCACCAAGGCGAAAGCCCGCACGGCGGATGCGTCTCCTGTCTTGGGTTTGCCTGTTCTCATCGAGAAGGTTGCGGATCTCTTCTTCTGGGACGGCGAAGAGGCCCAATTTGTTGAGTACGGCCCTGTGACGGCCAAGATCTTAAAAGGCGAGGGATTCGAGACCTGGTTGACGGCCTCTAGTGAAGGCAACCAAGTCCTTGCGCACAAGCTTTCCCAGAACATGAACCAGCGCTGGACGAGCAAGATGCGGTCTCTCACCTGGAATCATTTCAACGACGATCAAGATATGAATAGTTGGGTGCTGAGATTTAGTGGGGAAGTCGAGGACTATGAAGCCTTCCTCCAAACTTTCACGCAAGTCATGTGGGAAATGCTTTATCAGACTGCTTGGGGTAAAATGAAGGTGCTTCGTTTCTTTTCTCTAATGTTATTGTGCTGACGGTGTCAAGGCTGATGAGCAAAACTATATCATGAGCGCAAGCGAGGATGTAGAAATGCCCGACGTCTCGGAAGAGGAGGACGAGGAAGAGATCCAGTCTGAGCTCGGCGTCGATGGTTTGTCCAATGAACTGCTTATTTCCTATTCTTCTCACACGCCTCAAAGAATCCAGCGATTCCGAGGAAGAATCGGTAGACGGAGACGAAGAGGACCGACCACCTCCCTTAGCCAAAGGCGAGCACAACTCTCAACTTACGGTTGGGTACAAAGGAGATAGGACCTTTGTTGTTCGGGGCAGCAAGATCGGCTTCTTCACTCGGGGTAGTGACCACACGATGAAGTATGGAGGGACCATCGATGGAATTACTACTAGGCAAGGCAAAGAATTCAGGCCCAGCAAGGTAAGCCTGAGCGAGCATTCAACGGAAGAAGATATTGATCCCACCTCAAGGTGATGCTGCACGAACAGGACACCAAGATGATTTTGATGAATCCTGGTGATCCGCACGCGTTGTACAGCATGGACATTGAACACGGCAAGATTGTAGAGGAGTTTCAAGTGCACGAAGACATCACCGTCGATCACATCGCGCCGGAGAGCAAATTCGCGCCGACCACGCACGAGAAAACGCTCGTCGGGGCATCACACAACGCACTCTTCCGCATCGACCCGCGTCTCTCATCGAGGACAAAGATGGTGGAGAGCCAGTTCAAGCAATACGTTAGTAAGAACAAGTTCTCTGGCGTGGCCACGACCAAGGACGGCAAGCTCGCTGTTGCCAGCGAAAAGGGAGATATTAGGCTGTTCGACACGATTGGCAAAATCGCGAAGACGGCGCTGCCGCCGTTGGGCGATCCTATTATTGGGATTGATGTTACGGCCGACGGCCGTTATGTCGTGGCGACGACTAAAACATATTTGTTGCTCATCGACACCCTTATTGGGGAGGGTCGGTACGCAGGTAGCTTAGGCTTCGACCGCAGTTTCCCGGCTACCGCCAAACCAATCCCACGTCGCCTCCAGGTACGTCTTTCTTATGAACAATGTCTTTCACGTTGGAGTTAACCATATATTCAGTTACGCACGGAGCACGTTGCATACATGAACCACGACATTTCATTCTCGCCGGCCAGGTACCGCTACGCTTTATATCCCTAGCCAGCTGCTGATATTGTTCCTAGATTTAACCAGTCTGAGACCGACGCAGAGAATGCCATAGTCACGTCAACAGGGCAGTTCGTTATTGCATGGGACTTTAACAAGGTCAAGAAGGGTCTCTTGGATAGATACGAGATCAAGAAGTACGAGGACCTCGTCGTCCAAGACAATTTCAGATTCGGAGATGATAAGGAGATTGTACGCGCCCCGCCCCTCTGTGCCACCAGACTTGCTAAATTAACTTTTGCTAGATTGTGGCGCTTGCGAATGATGTTGTCGCAGTCAGGAAGGAGCACCTCAAGCGGCCGAACCGCAACTCGCTGGGTGCGCCCCGGCAGAGCTCCAGGAGCCACTCGGCGATAGTGAACGCGCCATTCTAGAGTTTTTCTCGCACCTTGACGACGAATACGTTATGATTTTTCCCCTTGGATGTTTGTGCTCTTGCCCGTGATCTGATAACTGTAATCCATACTAAATAAACCCTGCCATGTACCGCACTTTTAAGAATAAATACAATGTGTACCACCATTATTGAGTTGACCCTGTGAGAAGTGTGATTTGGTTAGCAGCGCTGCAAAGTGAATGACCACTCAAGCATATATAGTAGATAATTAGGACTTGGGCGGCGGTCTATCGCGGATGTCAACATAGCGGCCGATCCCCAGCTGCCACATAACACGGGGGACGAATAGTGTAAAGCCCAGAGTAAAGGTGATGAATAGCATGGGCTCCAGCTCTGCAGGTTCCAGCGCTGGTCCCCCAGTGCCCACAGCGTAACGCACAGATGGGCGACGTCGCCGATGAGCAAGGGGGTTAGTAGGGCACCGACAATCTTTGCTATGGATTAGTCTCCGAAAGAAAATAAAACGAGACGGGGACCTTTTCTTGGAGTGCTGGCTGGAAGCTCAGATGGACGCGGGCTGTTGACAATAACCAAACGTTCAAGAGCCCTAGAAGGGCACAAACGTGGCCGAGTTGGATTATTGTGAGCCGGGTGGCTAGGGGCAGATCTTCCGGCGGGGGGCCGCTGGTAGATATGATTGAGTGGTCGTTATAATGAAGCAAAGTGGGAGATATTACTTTGGCCACGGCGCCTGGTAATTGTGGGTCTTTGGATAATTGTAAAGTCATATCCACAAGAGAGGGGAATGGACCTACACCCTTGGGATCCCTGCTGGCGCGTCAGTTGTGATCTATTTCGGTTGAATGGGGAACAAACAGGACAGCTCCGATGAAACCCAGGGTGGTCAACGCGGGCTCATACACGGCGAACACGATGTAATACTGGAACGGTATTGCAGATGTGGGACGCATGGCGGGAGAGGACTGCTTGCGAGCGGGAGTGGATAGGGATTGTGACCTGTGGAACCGAGAAACTAAATCTGAAGGGTGGGCAGATAGGTACTTGGATTTGTCCATCCGAGGGGAAGCTAGTTAAACAACCCTGGCTGGGACAGGATTGGCTGAAAGACCGGGCGTTGTAAGTATCGCTGCCATAAGGACTATTATAGGTGTAGCGATCGTGTTCAGGAATAAGCGGTGCCGAGTTTTGCTTAGGCAGCATGCCGTAAACCGCGCCTATATAAATCCTATTGCTCCCACGCAAAGTTTTTCCATCTTACATTCGAACCATCGTATACCAAGGCTGGCAGCAGAGTGCTGCACACCCTAATGGCGAGGTCCAAGATAATGGGACGGATATAATGCTTGCATGCATCTATTCTCTATACATCTGAGCTTCGCTTCCTTCCAAGATTCGTTCTCCCACTGTATTCTACTTTTTTCCAAAGAATCCCCTGTCCACCAGATACGTCTCATGCTCTGACCTGTGTTCCACGATCGACCTGTCCACTCCTCTTCGCCATATGGCAAGCCCTATCTGCGAAAAAAAGACAAGATCAACCGAAAAGCCCGATGTCATTATTAAGTGCGGCACCGCCCGCAACTCTTACCCATCCGAACAAACTGTAAATGCCGTCCATAAAAACATTGTTATGCGGCGTCGCTCCCCGCGTCGAGGACCGGAAAATGTTGCCCAAAAGGTCTGGTTGTTTCAGCAAAAGCATGTTGCAAAAAAAAAGGGCGTACCAGCAGAGATGTGAAAGCTACCATTCTGAACGCCTGTTCCGAGATCAGCGCAACGCGGTTCCGAAACAAATCAAATGCTTCACCTCGGAGTAAGGCCTCCGCCACCTGGTCGGGTTGCAGACCCTCGTCCGACTCTTCGATTTTCAGGGTAATCTTCGGCTTCGTTTTATTCTCCTCGACATATCCGGGGCTATATATTGTGCCCGGAAAGAATATGTGTACGCCGATATTATACAGGATAAGCTCGGATCGCAGCGTTTCCGCGAGACCTGGAAATTAAACCTCAAGATATGGATTCGACGGAATAGACGACTAACCTCGCAATGCATGCTTCCCAGGCGAATATGAAGAGTAGCCGACCAACGACATGTACCCAAGGACCGATGACGTGAACACGATTTTTCCGGCGAAACGGTGGCGGGCCATGCGCTTCGCTGCCGCCTATGAGTCTATGAATATGTGATGAACGGACCAATGAATGAGGCCTACCAACGCGGTGGATGCCTGAACCCAGTAGGCCATTTCCATCCCCGTACGCTGGGAGTCTTCAGATTCCTCCACAAAGAAGCCTGGGGTCGACGTCCCGGCACAAAGGAATATGGCATCTGGACATCGTCCACCGTGGGCAGCACATGCAGCTTCTAATGCCTCGGAAGCAGGTCCTGCTTTGTTGATAGAGAATGAATAAGAATTAAATGTTTGGCCGGGGCTTTGGCGGGCTTTCTACAGCGTGCTGTCAAGTTATGTTGAGTTCATCGGGCCCACCAACCTCCAATTCGTCTAATGCACTACGCAGTTTGTGTTCATCGCGGGCAACAATCGAGACGTCTGCGCCGTTCCGGGCCAAGAGTATAGCAAGAGCGAGACCAAGACCTGAACTGCCGCCAGTAATATAGCAATGCTACCGAGAGGTTAACCACAGAGACCCGCAATGAACTAGATTCACCTTGCCCTTCGGACTCCATTTATTTGAAAACAAAAACATTGAGAGTAGACTGAGAAGAAAGGCTGCTGTCGCGAGAAAAACTAAGACGAACGCGACGAACATGGTTTGATTTGCGAGCTATATATAGAAACCTTATAAGATCAGCCTTTGTGATCACTGCCATCAGCTTCTGCTGAGCAGCCATTCATGGTTCCCATCGCAGAGGCCGCCCCGAGGCCGCCAAAAGCGTTCCACCCCCTCTCTTTGCATGTTCTCGCTCTCCTCATGCCGTTCTCTGTCCTTGGGGTCCTTGCTCGTCTCGGTTTGACTGCGCTAGCTACTTATAATGGACAGAGCATATTCCCGCTTGCCTATTCGCAGGCCACTGGGTGTTTAATAATGGGTTTCTGTCTCGCGCTGAAAGAGCCGATTAGCAGATAGTGAGAGGGTCTAAAGCAAAGCTTATATATCGCGTTGTTCACATTCTACCAGCTATCCGCCAGCGTATACAGCACTCACTACGGGTGAATGAACTCGGCGTCCCTTCCATACTCCTTTAACCATCGGATAGGCTTTTGCGGCTCTTTAACCACTTTCTCTGGCTGGCAACTCGATATATTCAAGTCCTGGCTTAATGTCGGTAATGCCCCACGGTCTGTTCTCCATGATGTAGGTTCCTCAGCTCCCCAAGGCGGTTTTTTTGTTGACGACTTGAAAGGTGATGGACGGCGTGTGCAAATCGGTTTTCACCATCTCCCTCTCGTTGGCCTCCTTGTTCTACGGCATGCACCTCGCGAACGTAATATCCCCCTACTTTCGCGCGGCTCCGCCCCAGGCAGAATTTTTCGAGACGGTGTTCTCGCTCTCGCAGTATGCACGTACGCAGCGACTATTCCGGCATACTTCCTCCTCCCACGCGATTACCGACACCAGGCCACCGCTGCTCTCTTGTTCTCTTTCCCGGGTACGCTCACCCGATATGTCCTCTCTATAAACCTGAACAGCGTGGTGCCGTCCTTCCCCCTCGGCACCTACGCCGCCAATTCTTTCGGCACTGCGCTTCTGGGTACCTTCCACGTCTTACAGAGCACCGTACACAGCCCGCTTTCCGGCGCGAGCTGTACAATGCTTCAGGCTCTCGGAGATGGATACTGCGGTTGCCTCACGACCGTCAGCACATTCGCCGCGGAGCTCGCTACACTCAAGACGGCTGCGCACAAGTATCGCTACGGGCTCACGACATGGGCCACGGGGCAGGTCATCCTTGTATGCATTTTCGGCGCGTTGCTGTGGGGCGGGAGTATCGAGAAGGGCCAGACGTGTGTGTTTGACTGATGAGCGTGCGGATGGTCCCGCAAACTGGATTCCCAGCAGATGCGGGGCCCGCCTTTCCTTTCAAGCTATGAACTTGGCACCACATAGATGCCAAGGTTCGCGTTCTTACACGCCATATTGGGTACCTCGGCAGCGCGTCACGTTTTGTTTCATTGCAATATCGGCAGCGGGCTCTCAAGCCGTGCATTGATGCACAGATGGCGGCGCACGGATGAAGTTTTCATTCGGCCAGATATAGATATTACTGGGTGACTTTCCATAAGCATAGTATAATACATTGTTTTTGACGGTTTACACCATCCTCCACGCGCGTAACCATTCAGCAATCTACGACTGGCCAGAAGTTCAGGCTTTGAAATGTATATCGACCCTACGATTAATATCCTCGGGTTCTCTCACAGAGGCGGGGTAGTTAGGGATACTTGGGTGTCAATTGTATCAAGGCTTGACCAGTTTATCCAAGTGTTGAAAAGATAACGGAGAAAACTCGATGGCACGACGTCTAGGTCCCAATACGGCAAATGTGGCAATAGATGTTCTATGCTCCGAGGCCGGGCCGTCTCGCAACCCAATTGGCAGAGAGGAACCTTGGCGAAAAAATGAAGAAAGAAGAAAATTTAGACGACGACTTGTGGGGTCGGCGATTCTCAGCATTCCTCGTTTATACCGGTGAGGCAAAAATGGACATGACTATAATCTGGGGAGGGTATCCACGAGACACTTACCTCTGGACCTGTTCCGATGATCGAAGTGTTGGAGACCAAGATTTGTATTTGATTCTGGATTGGGTCCAGGCGATAGCTCAATGTCGATGAAACCCGAAAGCGAGGATGCTCAAGAAGTACTCGGAAAGCCTCGGAGTAGGATCCGACCCTGGCTCAAGTGCAGTTCAACCAGTGTGTGTTGTTGGCAGGAGTAAAGAATGACACGAGAGGGGTAGGGAAGCCAGACTTTTGTGAAAACCGATAGCTTGCAAGTTCGACTGCAGAGATGTATCCACGATAGGCACCGTCAGCTCATAGAATACGTATAGTCGATTCCATACATCGTCAGCATGAAGTGCAACTCACCAAAACTGAATCCGCGGATCGACCAGACAGAGCGTCAGTGGGATACCGTCTCGATGGCGAGGTTGTTCGGATACAGTTGGGTGGCAAGGCAGAATGATTTTGAGAGGAGAAAGGTCACAGAGTAGACAGGAATCAGACCGTGCATCGTGCATGCGCTATGTTGGATCTTATAGGGCATGGATTTTGCGAGACTGTGCCCGGGATCCGTGGATCACGGCTTATACATAGGGCTCGGATTGCGTTTTTGGCTCGTAGCAGAAGCTCCCTTGAGTCTGGAAAGACGGCGAGATAGCGCCATTAAGCTGGGTTTGCGTATGAAGCCGCGGGACTCGGCGGGTTCCATGCGGATTAGCCTGAGTAGCGGCATCGTACCACGGGCGTCGAGAGCAGCAAAAGAGCCTAGCAGCCATTCTTGCTTGAGGTTGAACGTGGTTGAGTTCGGAGCTTTGTTTACTTCAGAGGCCTTCGGAGTTCTAAATCTGCCTTGTCCAGAAACTCGCTCGCGGTCGTCGATGTCGCGACAAGGCGAGGAGGACAACATCAGCGGCGGGGACGAGGTCATGGAAGAGCCGGAAGAGCAAGAAGACGGGTATAGTACGTGTTTTTCCCTTCAATTCCCCCACCTCGTGTTCGACGCTTTCCCTCATATCTAACTTCTGAAACTCTCCCTTAGCCTCTTCTACCCCTACATCCACCCTCACATGGATCAGTTGGTTCTGCTCCCTCCCCGGGCATGAGTATTTCTGCGAGGTCACAGAGGACTTTATCGAAGACGACTTCAACCTCACAGGCCTCAACTCGATGGTACCATTCTGGAAAGAGGCGATGGAGATGGTGTTGGATGTGGAACCAGGTGCGCCGCATCGCCCGAATGTGTCCGCGCCCCCGCTCATGCTACGCGTCCCCAGACGAAGACGCTTCGAAAATACCAGACGTGTCTATAGTAGAATCGTCTGCGGAGATGCTGTACGGGCTCGTACACCAGCGCTACATCCTCGGACGCGCCGGGCAGCAAGCGATGGTGTGTGTTGGTGTTCTCAGCCGTTGGGTGCGTGCGCTGACAGGCCGGTTGCGTTCAGGGCGACAAGTACGAGAGCGGAATATTCGGCTCGTGCCCACGCGTCTATTGTGTCGGCTGCAACGTGGTGCCTTGCGGGCGTTCTGACTTGCCCGGTATCGACACCGTCAAGCTATTCTGCCCCAACTGCAACGATATATATGTTCCTCCCAGCAGTAGGTTTCAGGGTGTTGACGGCAAGTCTTCTTCGTTCCCACCAAGTCAAACACGCGACTGAGGATGCGGCAGGTGCATTCTTTGGCACCACCTTTGCGCATCTCTTTTTCCAGAACTACCGCGAGTCAGCGCCCGCCCCGTTCTGGAAAGCGCCGGCTTCTGGCGGCTCCTCGCTTTCACCTCGCAGCTCAGTCGCCGCGAATCGAAATTCTCCGTTTGTAAACCCCAACCCGTACGGCGGGCAGAAGCGTGCAGCGGGGTATGTGTATGTACCGCGGATCTACGGGTTCAAGGTGAGCGACCGAGCAAAGTGTGGACCTCGAATGCAGTGGCTGCGGCTGCGGCCGGAGACGCCTGCGGAGCTGGATCAAGTGGACCTGCGGGGGCGCTGGATCGACGACGAGTACGATGATGAGGAGGACGAGCAGGATAGACAGATGGAGGACTTTGACCCGGTATGTTCGAGCGTTATTGCCAATGCGTATCTGAACTTGTTGCTTGCAGGACGTCGGAGATGACGACGATGAGGACGAAGAGGAGGACGACGATGATGAGGAGGGTGATGGCGGTACGGGGAAGCCACAACAACTCGGTCAGCGACACGTCAATATACCCCCTTCGCGAGCCGTAGTACACGCTGTGCGGACGTTACCGACTGCACCACGGCCAGATGGAGCTGCGGCTGTTATATCGCTACCGCCACTCGCCGGTGGAAAGGTGAAGTTGGTGCGGCAGTGGACTGCGCGGCCGCCGGTGCTCACAGGGACTGCATAGCGACTGGAGACTTGTAGTTCCTCTTTTTTGTTTTTCCACATTTCGCGTAGATGGGGGTGATAAGATAAGATATTCTGTGGCTATACGCAAATCACATTGAGCGTTCGTATTTCTTGTATTTCTTCGTGTCGGTCGCCATTATTATACGCTAATGTACTAGCCAGTTGGACATGACGCCTCTCTCCTATATTTTTCCATAAAAGAGTATGAGAAGACGGAAACTACCCTCCGGAAATTCCCGAGCGGAGTCTAAAATCATGTGACTGCACATTTTTCCACGTGAAGCATCTCGATTTTCCTCAAGACACCGACGACATGGCCCGCACCAGTATGTCCCGCCGCCGCTCGCTCTGGCGAGCCTGCTAACAGAACATAGACCTCCGCTACGGCCTCAACCACGGGCACCCGACAACACCCATCCCCAAAACCGTGCGGCCCAGCCATCGCAAAGGTGCGTTTTAGTGATGCGCGATCCTGGATGGACCATGACCGACGACGGTGTGGTGCTTCTTTACACGAAGGTGTCTCGTCGACCAAGACCAAGTTCGTGCGCAGCGTTGTCCGTGAGGTTGCTGGGTTCTCCGCCTACGAGCGGCGGGTAATGGAGCTCCTGCGAAACTCCAAAGTGCGTGTTGTTTTTATTACTTTTTCCTGCCGTTCGGCGGAATGGACGTCTGACTGGCCGCGCAGGATAAAAAGGCGCGCAAGCTCACAAAAAAACGGGTATGTTATGTCTCAAGTTTTATTATGTCAATTAATGCGGGTACATCAGCTCGGGACGCTACTGCGCTCGAAGCGCAAGCTGGAGGAGCTGAGCGCAGTGATCCAGGAGAGCAGACGGGCAGCGCACTAGTTGGCGACATCAGTATGAATATGCTTGTATTGCCATGCAATTATGTTGTCTTGATGCCTTGATTTTTTCTGATTCCACCGCGCAACACCGCGTACGACGGGCGTCGCCGCGTCGCTTGCATCGCTTGCATCGGGTGTATACGTTTTTGTGATGACCATTCCTCCGCCGAAATTCGGAATGGGGTCGGAGGATGATGAAACAGATATTGGTCAATGGGTACGGAGTCATCGTGCTGACGAATAGTATGGTCCATGTTAAATAACATGGACGGCGTGCACGGAGGGATGCAGAGGGATATACGGGCTAGTACGGGGACGATGGAGGAGAAAACGGAGAATATATCCAACATATCGTGTGCCGTAGTTGTGTCAAGTTTGAAATAAAATGATGAATAAGAATCTCGGAGTACCGGGTAACATTGCGTATACTACAACACGAGAAAAGTTTGGGATTACAATACGCGATCGGGCTTGTTTCTTCCCGCCACCATGTCCTCCACCAAGACGCCCAATGAGCCCCGCAAACCGCTCTCCGTCTTCACGAGGCGCGTCGCCACAACCCCCGAGGCCCCCCCGTCGCCCATGTACATGGTGGCCTCGCGATTACTCGAATGGACCCACTTGACCCCACCTTCGCGCCCGGATGTCCACCCACAGCCAGATCTCATTCTCCCGCTCGCCGTCGCACCATCCCAGCCTTCCAGCGAGAAGAAACCGCCGTCTCAATCCCATCAGCGGTTTCCTTCCGTGAGTCTTGCTGCGCACTTTTGCGCAGGGCTCATGTTATCGCAGGCCCATGTTCCAATGCTCTTCGTTATGCTCCTCCTCCCGCTCTCAACGGCTTTCGTCTTTTTCACCCTCACCACTCTGCCAATAACCGTGTCATGGCCGCACACGATAACTGATCTCGCACAGCTTGGCCGCGAACTCCACGGTTATTCCCAGAGCGGGCCTGCTCAAATGGCTCATGTAATAGGCGTCATGGCTATAACTGCTGTATGGAAACATGCCTGGTCGGTGCCCGGCAGTGTCGTCTGGGTCCGTGCTCCACTTCGATCTGTATTTGTCCTCTTGCTAATATAGCATGCGTATCAGAATGTACTAGCAGGGGCGCTGTTTTCTCCCGCATTCGCCACCATTCTGATGACCGCGCTCACGACACTTGGCTCCGCCTGTGCAACTCTTCTAGCCATGCCTTTGGGCCCACTCATCACGCGTTTCTTCCCGAAAGCTCTCGAGATGACGCGCCAAGCCCTTGAGGGTGATTCCGACGCACCTCCCGCGGAGGATGATAATGCCAGACCTCGGTCCTCTGCCTGGGTGCGTCTCTCTGTGCTGCGCCTGATAGGCGTCGTCCCATGGTCAGGCATCAATATTGCCTGCGGAGTCTGCGGAGTGTCTATGTGGGACAGTATGCTCGGGTGCTTTATCGGCGTCCTCCCATGGACTGCGGTTACTTGTCAGGTACGTATCCGTCTTCCCAAAATCAAACTTCCCAACTTGACAGCGGCTTCTCTCAGATAGGGGATATCCTGCAAACTGTTGCCTCTCATCCGTCCCCGACGCCCCAGACAGTTTCATCCCTGTTGACGTCCCCTGCGATCATCACCAAGCTCGTGCTCCTATCGATCCTGTCGCTCGCCCCGATCTTGGGCCGCGACTACCTCCGCGCCGTCATCGCGCATGGGATCGAAACGCCCCCGGTCAATGCGGCGTACAGCGAGGATGGTTCAGAGACGGAGAAGCGCACGTCGCGGTGGAGCGTCGCGTGGGTGCAGGACTGGCGCACCAAAATCCGCATGGCGTCCCGCTCGCGGACGCGCTCACGCGAGGCGAGCCAGCACCAGCTCGACGCGCTCGTGGACGAGAAGCGTGCGATCGAGGACCTCGCGTCATAGTCTTCTTTCACTCCTTCGCCCCGGCCTTGCATTGTAGTGCTCGCTCTCGTTGCTCTCGTCTCCATCTACTCTACGCTCTCCCGCAACCGCTTGCTCTCATCGACATCTACTATCCCGCCGACGACCGCTATGACTGGCATCCAACTACAATTACAACCCCGTCACATTACTTACCACTATCGACCGACCATACACGCGCGCAGGAGCGTAGCATAGACTGCTGCACATACATTTAGCACCCCAATTTTCAAATTGTAATGTACATGTTCGGTTTTCGAGATATCCAGTAGTATTACTATCTATCGTATTCATACCCATGGCCCCGCCCTGCCCTTTGCCTTTGAATGTCAGTCTATCCTAATAACGCGATAAAAGTGGCCAGCGCATAAGGGCTGCAGTGATTTTTTGCTGCCAACTGTGATGGACAGACGTCGCGACTTGATGCGATGGAAGAGAAGCAGAGAAGATTCTGCGCGTCGTAAGCCGGAGTACGCGACCGCGCCGGCGTCTTGCCCCTTGTATCATTGTTCCTCGCTCGGGTTTTCAACGGGCAGTGTGTCTACTCTCGTTACTCAGACTTTTTTATCGGGGGCCCCACAGCACACACCTGGGCAGTGCCGCCGACCACTGGTTCCTTGTATCGATAGCAATGTATATGAGTGAATAGTTTAGGAATACATGTAAGCAATAACGATTCAAAAAACATCCTCTGCTAATAGTAGCAGTTCTACGCAATCTACAGTATATTACACCCCGAGTCTATGAAACGAAGCTCAAAATTCAGGAAAACAAGCGAAGAAAACCAGCACGCACCTCCGTTTGCTATGTTCGTAAACCACGTACGAAATAGATACCGCCGGAACCACCTGCAAATAAGGTCAGAAACAGCGCCCACGAAAAATCCGGGAGTGTGCTCGCTTTCGCTAAGGTCGGGGCAAGTCCTCTATAGAAACCGCGCCACCCATCCCGCTCCCAAGTTTGGCTCATCACGTCCCACACGCCGGTATACCTCTGTGGGTGGCCCGTAGAGCCCGAGGCCTGTAGCCGCGTGCGCACCAGGTTAAGCGGGTACACGCTCGTCGCGCCGACGCTGCCCGATATGCTGCCGAATGCGAGCAGCGCGAGGACACCAGGCTCATCCTTGCCCGTCGAGCGGACATAGGCGAGTTTCAGCGCCTCGAAGGTGCTCATGTCAATCGCGGAATATCTATTTAATGTGCACAAGATTCAGAGTCACTTCTTTAGAAATGGAAAACGCATACGGGAAGACACCGACGAGTCCGATCTGGATACAAAAATGAGTTATTCTCGCCGACGGTGCAAGTAGGCAATGCAAGCTCACCGTCAATCCCCGGTAGTACGCGCGGAATCCACCAAGGGCCCAGAGATGGCGAGCTGCGGCGAGGAGTTTGGTTTGACCATGTTTCTGTAGGAAATTGGTGAGATATAGGGTTACTCGCTCAGAAGAATAATTACATTGAGTGCGTCCACCCGGCCTTGGGCTGAATACGAGAGTCAGGGGTAACCTGAAGGTAAAGATCGCCGTAGTCACCCTTCAGTTGACCCGCACTGCTCATCATTTGCGTCTAATTCTCTGTGAACACATGAGATGTAACCGCAACAACAAACAGACCTTGAGCGTCTCAATGGGATATATGCCTGAAAGCATTTCGTCAATGGAATTAGCAGCAAAAAGGAAATGGCATTACTCAGTTGGCTGCTGATGCCTCCAATACCACCAGACATAAAGCGACTAACACCACTGATGTCGCGTGAATCGTCCACTTTGTCCCAGTATTTCGCAAAAGCGCGTTTCTACATGACAAGGTCAAGTTATTATGCACATTCTTTGGATGTGGGGACGAAAGTACTGATGATTCATACGAGAAGAATTTGATTGCTGGTGTACTGTGAACGGTCCGAGAGAAAAAGAGTAAACGCCACTCACCAGACTCGGGCATTATCTTCGCGACGGAAAGTCCATTTCCAGTCCAGAAGGCAAGCACGCCTCCTTCAGCATATATTCGGGCGACTGCACTGGCAATTATTCTCGCACCACCGATAGTTGGTTTAGGCGTAAGAGTAGCCCCTCCCAGGTCTGGAGGACGGGTAATCAAAAATATCTTGAGGCGATCAAAGGGGGCCGTGCATGTTCGACTGACTACAAAGACCTTGAAGGTAGATGAACGCGGAGTGCTGCAACACTCACCGGCCCCTGCGATGCCACCTGCAAGTAAGAATTTCAGGGCAGTGTGCCCTTCGAGCCAATCCTGGGCGTGGGGATCTTCCTCCTCCTCTTCTAATGCCTCCTGCGTGTGCCCAGCATTCAATTTGTGTGCGAGTTGAGCGGCATTGGAAGCCTCTACCGTCAAGTGAATCGTCGGACGATCCTCGGCGCTCAAGCTGACATCGCCTGTAGCAAGTGAAAGTGAATCATTGGCTAAAAGAACGCCACCTTGTCGTACCTTCCATTGTAACACGAGCTGCCCCACGGGCATCGTCTCCGAGATACCTTCTCATCTCATAATAACGATAAATTTCCGCCGGTGAAGCCCTCATGGGCAGGAGGAGGAGAAAGTCGCGAAATTCAGCAAAACTGATCGAATGCGAATGCGGCGACGCGGTCAGAAAAGTCATGAATTCCGAAACCTTGGCGGTTGAAAGGGTAATCCCTATATTTGGGTCAGCGCCACCAAAAATGTGGAGAACCATGCCGAACCCACCGACTTTGGTCAAAGCCATACTCAATTCCTGGCGTACTCGTCTGAAATGAACTGAAGAAAAAATCTACTCCGCTTACATTGGCGTCTAGATGCCCATTGCCGTCCAAATCAAGCTCGTCGTGAAATATTCCCCAGAGTTCTTCCAGCGAGTAAGAAGTGTAAAAAGGCATGGGAAAACACACGCACCTGTCTCCTTTGCCAAAGCATATTCTTTGAACTCTTTCCACTCGAGCCCACCCATAGGTGACGTCGAGGAACTATGGCCCCCACATTTCCTTAGCAGTTCCGTTTCGTACATAGTAATCAGGCGCTGGGCGGCCTCCGGTGTGAGCCCGACATTGGTATGAGCACTCTGGATTGGTAGAGACTTTTTGGCGCTGTCATGAAGTTGGCGCCATAGTTCCTTCAGCCGCCGCTTGCGATTCTCTTGGCCTTCATCCTAAGAGCGCACAATGCGATCCATTTTTCAGACCGGGAACGTAGAGCGCTCCCGTGATTACGGACCTTCCTGAATTCCTCGAGCGAGCGCGGGGGGCGCTTTGGAAGGGGATCCGACCGCAATTTGGGAATAAACGGCCGATCTTCAGCTCCAGAGTCGCTAGCGTCAAAGATTTCTCTTCCCGTCTGCTTTTCTTCCTTGTCCTGCTCGCCCATTACGCGTCAAATAATTGACTCTTCGCAGCAGAAAGGATCGGGGAGAGCCCCTCCTTATAGAAGCATTGGTGCAGAGCGTTGGAGCAGACCGTTTATGTACGGTTCAGAGTTTGATGTCTGATCGATGACCAATCTTCCTTACCACCACAGTGCACACACAACTATAAGAATTTACTTCAAGAACACATTAATCTGATACGGGCGGTCCTGAAAATGGGCCTCGACAGCTCAGCAAAATGCTCCATGCTCTTTGAAACCGTTTATCCTGTTTCTGATCAAGACAACCAGAGACTTGAATGTATTCCACCACACTGTCGGCTGGTCGTGACTGTTACTGTCTTTTGGCTGGTCCGTAACCTGCCATCCCGAAGATGGCAAAGATATTGATGATGCATGCCTGGAGTACGACTCCGCCGTTCCGATGGACCACGCATACATTCCTTCTGACCTGCACACTGGGATCTCGACAAATTTCGGTCTTCGGTTCAATTGGTCCTATCGGGGATTCGTGTGAACCAAGAGCATCGAACAAAAGATGAAAGTACCTCGGAAGGATTTGGGGACTCGATGTCATCTAAGAGCCCACGCCACTTGTGGTCGCTGGGACGAGGGGGCGTCGGCGGCCGATAAATCTAGCTGGGCGTTGTACTTTCAGTCCCACGAACAGATTGGGTTCCGACACACCTGATGTTGACCCACCCCAGTATTCCTGGAATTTGAGGCAAAGTAAACCGGCGAAGCGAGTCGAGGTAAGGGATGAGCTTCTCGAGGTGGAATTGTTGAGGGCTCGGAGTGCATACGACCGCTGTTTACATCGTTGCAATCCGACGAGCCATCTGCGGGCGTTCTGACCAAGTTTTGGGAAGTAGAGAGAGCCGCGTCCGAGTCGTAGATCCCTCGCGCCTGCGCTATAGCATCGTGCCAGTGTTCCGGTAGCTTTAGGTTTTTCGGAGTTAATGAAACCGGATGCCACTGCAAGGCTAGTAGAATTACCGGTGGTCTGACCTCCGGTGTGCGACCAGCGCTTAAGATTTGGGGCGTACAAGGAGAGTGAGGAGGAGAAGGGATGTAGACAGGAACAGGCTTGCGGTAGCTCATTCCGCGATGCATTGCGAGACGAGTCAGAGTGCGGTCCGAGGGAGAGAAAAACGCAAGATTAAATCGTTGTGTCGCCAAAGCACTGTTAGAGACTCTTTGATAACAAAGCAAAGGACTCTTTGTTAGGTTAAAGTAAAGAAAGGGACTGTTAAACCCGGGTTCATAGCCTGTTTAAGTACATCAGTGGCTCATGTTTTAGCATGCCAAGGATGCATTGATTTAATTTCCGAAAGCCCTGGTACCGGTGTGAAGTATTAACGCGAGGTTAGGTTAAATAACTGGACGAGGTATAGAGGTCGGACACGTTGGGCAGTAGTAGTCCTGGATTGAGGGGCAGAAACGAGACGCATGTGGAAGCAAGAATGCAAAGGCTTAAATTGATTCTCGCCGCTCGGAAGCTCATCGTAGGCAAGTGGCTGTGCTATCAACCGTTAGCCATGATTAGGGAAATTGGAATGAACGCGACGAGTCTCGCTACTTCAGGTTACGGCCACTGCGCCAAAGCAATGATTCGGCTGCTCGTTCTCGAGAACCTTTGTTCACAAGCGACTCGCGAGGCAGACGTCGCCACGAAATGTTCGCCGTTCGACCTCTTCCAAGTAATTTTCTGTGTCGTTGATACCCGATCCCTTCTCGAACACGGTAGTGAACTCAACGTTAGCCTCGAAGTTGTACAGCTCTTCGAGTTCGGCATTTTTCTGATTCTCCGTCAGCATGGCAGATGCTTGAGAGCAAAATACGCACGTCGAATAAAACCCAGCGTTTGAAGAACTATTAGGGAAGGAAGGTATGAATTTGGTAGAAGGTCCAGAAGGTTCAACCCAGAGTTAGGACAACTATGGCTCCCTTTCTTTCAGCTTCAAAAAACGTCCAGAATCGTTCAGAAGGATTTTCGGATTGAGGATATGGCCGGGGAAATAAAGGAGCTGGCTCTGAAGCTGCGGGATCTACTCGGGCTTTTGTGGTCGGCCAATTGCCATGTCAATATTGCTGTGGATGGTCTGATGGATGCAGACACGAGCACAGCCGAGGAATCTGCTACGGCGGCACGTATTGCGGCAAAAGAGGTCAGTGGACGCGTATGTGCACAGGCATTTGCCCTGTTTCCGTGAACAGAATAGCAAATGTTGGATGCGGGTTTGACCTGAGTGTTGCCTGAGTGACCGACGAAGGAGTCCGCGCATAAAACTCACGAAGGAACATGTGTTGAGCTTGGAGGTTCCTGTAACATTGCTGTGTCGGCACCGGTGTTGAGTGCCAGTTCGCATAGGGATGAGGTATGAGCCATGTACAGCTAGAGCGAGCGGCGCACTGACTGAGCTGATCCTGTGGCGGCCAGCCTGCCTCTTGACTGTGTAAGGTGATCGATATCTGTGGGTCTGGATCGATATCTTTTCAAGGCCAAGTATAGGTTGTGTAGTGTAGCGGTTATCACTCCAGATTCTGATGATGTGTCGCTTCGGGTCGTCCCCGGAATCGAACTAGGAAAATTCTGGCGACCCCGGTCCGATTCCGGGCACGACCTGCTTTTTACAGTGCGTGGAACTTGAGCAGTCTTCTTTTTTCTTTGTCGAAAACCACTCCTTACATTGGCGCTCTTGACGAAGTGTCTGGAAGCCTACAAAGCGCGGATGAGTTTGAGTCAAACGGGAGGTCGTGTGTTCGATTCTGGGCAGGAACATCGTCCGAGCTTTGCCATGAGGGGTCTTTGCTAAGTTGTGGGACAGAAATTATAGGATAAGGGAGCGCACGTCCTGTTTTTAGAGTGCGTGCCAGAATTTGAGCAATAACCGTAGTTTTCATTTTTCTTCAACAGAAGACCCTCATTACTTTAACTATTCCTTTTTCCTGTGCTCCGCGCGGTTCAACCACCAGATTCCTCCGTTGAGATAAGTCGCAAACGAAAGCCACATGCAATAGCTGTCAATGGAGTGAGCGGTGGGTGGTAGATCAAAGGGAATTAGACGGACGGCAAAAGCAAGTACGATGCTGCAGGACAATGCGAGGAAAGCAGTTTCTGAACCAAGCTGTTGAAAAACATGTCACCGGGAGGATAAAGAGCCTTACGGTCATATAAAATGTGGTTGCTGCCATCATCCCAATGTCAATCAGAGCAAAACCAGTCTGGAGTTACAGTTGTAATTAATGCTGGTGCACTTGAAGAACTGGCCTTCTTAGCTCCGAAAAACAAGGGCGACCAGATGATGTTCAACCCCAGCTGCGTATAATACAAGGAAAGAGCCAGCATGCAGTCGGATCTTGTTCACGGTGAATATTTTGCTCGAAATTACACAGAAAAAAAGATCCACTTTACGGATCGCGAGGATGCGCCGTCGAATGTTTGCACTACGAGATGAGAAGCATAACCCATGGCTCCGAGTGCAGACCGTCATTACAACACCGGATGCGCATCTCAAGCTGCTCACAAATATATAGGAGCGGCCAGACGATGGGGAAAACCTGGCGCGGGGGACGACCAGGAGGAGTGCGTAAATTCTGGGGGATGCTCAGTGGCATGACACGAGGTTCGCGGACTTGCCCGCCTTGTACCAGTCACTTTGGACCACTTTAGCGGTAGGATAACCGCTAAGAAGGCCGAGACCCAGTGGCAGTCCAACTGCGACCAGAGAAATTCTAGCAGCACTAAGCAAAAGCTGGGAAGCTGAAATTCAGACGAGGACATGGTAGCTCGAGGAAGAAATTCGCGTGATGTCATCGGGGCGGGAATCAATCGTAGACGTGAATTTGACGTGAACGAAGCACACTAGAACTAGAACGAAGAAATGGGGTTCTCAGCTCTCGGAGGGTGTTAGTCACTGCGGGGGCCGAGAACTTTTCCACAAAGGAAAAGAGCCATTGAGAATGGGACATTTTCCGAGTGGACAAAGGAATGAAAATGCGCCATTCTGCAATGCCCTTTTCCATCGTGGAAAGTTTTTTTGCCCCCCGCAGTGAGTGCAGAAATGAAAGACATAGTTACAGCAAGAGACACGAGGAGAGAATTGAGTTCTTGAAGAGGTTTCTTTTCTCCTCGACTCTCCTCAGGCTGACGTCCGACTCGGCGGCGGACGGCCGAAGAACAAAGGTAACAGGATTAGTGGAACATGCAAAACGGATGAGATGTTAGGAAGAAAGGAAATTTGACGTGTTGCGGTAACCTGGAGCATTATGGTGATGTCGCATCAGCGCGAAGAATACTTCCGGGCTCGATTTGCCAGAAGCAAGCTGAAAAAACTGTTGTACGCGGCGTTCGAGAAAGGATATGTGCCACAGATTCAGCACAAAAGGTGAAGCACTGGCATGAATTGTGATTGAGACGTCGTAGAAGTACATGGAGCATTTTTAGATCGACAGCAGCGCAACTGCCGGCAAGATAATTGTAGATTACTAGGAGAACGTCAAGCACGAAAAGCGAGGGTAAGAAAACAAACCTTAAGAGAAATACCTGCAAGAACAGTCGGGAAAGAAAAGAGAAGTGGAGAAAAATCACATACATTAAAGTCGACTGCGATGCGTGAAGAGGCTTGAAGCCGCGTCTGAACTGCTCAAGGGACGAGGCTGCTTGGCCCTCTGCAATACAGAAATCCAGGTTAAATGTGACTTTCAATCAGAAAATGCTGGACACGAACCGTCGACTTGCGTGGCGCTATCGCTGAAATCGATAGTTCCTTGGGGGTCGTAGTGATTCTTCGCACGCGAACAGACGATGTCGGCGTCTGCCGAGAATTTAGGGGGAAGAGGATAGTGCAGGAAGTAGCCACGTACAGTACACCGGCGCCGGGATCGACACGGAGCGAGTCGAGCGCGCATATACGTGGCAAAGAGCGAAGGAAAGCGACTGCAGCGCGTCGGCACTGCAGGGCATATCAGTAGAGGATCGACACGAATATGTAACGATTCGTACCTGAAGTTGTTTTCCTGTGAGGTCGGTGAGTTTATGTAAATGCGATAACTCGGAAGAGGAAACGTACATCGTAGAGGACCGAGTAGTGAGCAGGACGGCTGGTGCCTAGGAGACATGTTAGTGAACCATAGCAGAGATGATGAAAACTTACCGAGCAGCCCTCCGTGCGCCTGAAGATAGAAATCGAACTCAGTAGGATGGGCGACATCACGGTCGACAACGGTGCCGGCCCTGCAATTGCCGCTGCGGTCGGCGTCGCGCTCGCTCATCGGGAAGAATCTGGAAGGAAATATTTAGATGGCGAGGCGACAGTACGCGGCCATACCGAACGTGGTGCCGCTGCGAGGAAGATTCAGCAACTGGATGGTAGTACGGAGCGGAGGACGTACCTTGCCCACGACAAGGATCGTGATCTTCGGGTTGATCTTCAAGCTCGCACAAGCCTCTGACGAGAAGAACAATGAGTGAACGTCGGGATAGGAAGATGGAAACAGACTCTTGATAAGCGGCAGTTCTATGCAATGGTAAGTACATATAGCAAAAGAAAATGAATGATTCTGACCTTGCTCAAGGACTTGTTTGAACTGGCCCTCCGAGACGCCATCTAAAAGAAATCAGCCTCAAACAAAGTGACGAAGGAAAACAAAAGAATGCACCGCGGTAGAAAATGATGCGTTTCGGAGCAGTGGTCCCGGCTGCCTTATGCTCGGCCATCTGTCGATACCTACAAAACGTTGTCAAGTTGCGAAAAGCGGTGCGAGGTCAATGCCGACCTCATGTACATCGAGAGGCAATGTTCGCTCATGGCCTCGAGCTCCTCGATCATCTCCTGACGAGATGTCTGGACGCGACTGGCGGCAATGTACTTGGCGGTATCAGAGTCCACGTTGGCAACGAGAGCGGTGAAGGAAGGGCGACCATCGGAGCCGGGTGCAGGATGAATAACCTAGTCGGGTGTTCGTCAGGACAAGGCGCGAAGAATGGAAGATTGTGCGTCTTACATCGGCTGAATTTATAGAAGCCCGGGATTGTCAGCAGTTGCAAAAGTACAACAATATATCAACGAACCGCCTACAAGTGACCAACGTGAGAAACGAAGAGAAATGAGAAAATGGAACGAACGCACCCATGACAATCGTCGGGTTGTGCGGGTCGGTGAGGACACTGACCGAGCTCGGGTCTGTGAAAATGAGCTCAGAGTGGCATAGTGCCAACATATCTTACCTGGGATAGTGTTGATGCCGCCGAGCTTCACATTAATCCTAGGATATAGTGAGGATAGAAAACATCATCCCGGATGGAACATACTTCAAACAAACGTTTGCGTAGTACTGCGGCTTGGCACGGTAGCATTTGGAGGACTTGGGGAATGGAAGTCGGTTTTATAATCACAAAGACAGAATTGAAATTCACCTTGAGGCATTGCGTCGCGACGCCCATCTAAACAGAACATTTGTGCTGGGTGCAAACAACAAAGCAGAGACTTACGGTGACGTCTCCAAAGTGTTTCACGCTGACAGTGTTCATGTATGAGCGACTGGAGCGAGATAGAACATGCTGGGTAGTACCTGGTGTAGATATCGTTCCCACCCTCGGGCTGTTTTGTGTGGTGAATGCTAGTTGAATCGGAGAAGGATGGCATTACCAAAATCACAACAATAAGTTGAGGCCCTTTCTGCATCTTCTGTGCGCAAGCGGCACCCGCCGCCTTGGAAAATGCTGAGTTCGAAGTTGAAACTCGGAAAGTCAAAGAAAGGTACCCGGAGTTGGTCCGCGATGCGTCCTTGCCCGTTCTCCCAGAAGATGAAGGGCGTAGGGGCAAGCTTGATACCTACCAAATATAAGCACAAATTAGATCCAACTCGAGACACTTAAACATACCAACATCGCGACAGCTACCACAGAGCCCATCTACGCAAAGTGAGATTCTCATGGAAATGGAGGGGAAAAGGCACTGACTTATCATGTCCTGTGCGGACTGGTCGTTGAATCGTCTTTGTTGCTCGTAAATCACCACGACCCAACGTTCGATCGCCACAGGCTTGAAGAACTTCTTGTCCACCATATTCCAAGCGCCGTCACGAGGGGTCTAGAAAACAGTGGCGAGATGGTACAATAGAGCTCACGCAAGGAGAAACTCACAATAGTCAATTGGCGAGAACCAGGGCCGTATTTCAACTTGGGCGGCTTCAAGACCCTGGCCTGGACCTTCAGAGGGCCCATAGCACAATTGACATTCATGCCGAATTGGCGAACGTATTCGGATTGGCCATAGTCGAGAACCTTTCAAAAGTTAGTCCAGACATAGCAGTTGGAAGAGAAGGGCTTAGACGCACACTAATGCCATTTTTGATGCTCTGCAGACGGTCGAGAGGCTTCTTGGTTGCAAAATCGAGCCTGAATAAGGGAGTATGCAGTTTAGTCCATTGTAATCGTCATGTGCTGACTACTTACACGTCCTTTGTCTTCTCGGGGGGAACCTGCTTGCGCATCAGTTGACCAGGAGGCACGTCGCACAACTCTGAAAGAAAAAACCGAAAGATCAGGCAACAGGTCAATGAAAAAAGGAGTCTAAATTCACCTAACGGAATGAGGGCGCCGGATCCAACCTGCGAAATGAATGAGACACGCATATGATAACGACGAAAGAGAACCTACCTCTGCGCAAATCACGTCCGGGAACTGAAGTGGCTTGTTCTGCGTGCGTTGGAAGTAGTCGGCAACCGTCATGCTCTGGCCCTCGCGCATGGTGAAAGTGAGCTTGTTGGCGGAAGCAGAGCTCAGTTTCTTCACGACTCGAGGCGTCGTGTGCTTCTGGCCGTCGGGCCCAAGGTGAGTAGTGAGGACGCGGATGCCACTGATAAATCGCTGCAAACGAAGACGTTCGCGATCAGGGAGACCATGAGTGGGAGACAAGGCGTTGGGGTTGTCCTTTTTGATGAACTCGAGGCAAAGACGAAGAAGTGGGCCCTGACTGATGTTTAGCCGAGTACATGGAATATAACGGCGCATAAGAGCGCAAACCTTTTTGTACATCGTCCCGGTCGAGATGTCAACGTTGATCAGCATTTTCCCGATGCCTGGACGAACAGACTGGAAATACCCGCGCCCTAAATAAGAGATGTCAGCAACAATGGATGGCAATGAAGATTAGACTTGCAAAGCTCGAGGCCGGCACCGATGTCCTTGGTCTCGCGGTCGGTGAAGAAAGAGCGGACGTTGAACGGATACGACAAGCTGGGTTGCATGCGAATTACGACGTTGAGGGCCTGATATCATTTTCATTGAGGAAGGGTATAAAGAAAAAAACAATGGAAGGGACAGACCGTAATCGCAGTCAAGACCGTGTTGTCATGAGACGCCTTGCCCTCGATGAAACGGTGTAAGACCTCGGGATTGATTTCCGCAACGAGGGTGAGCTTGATTTTGTAAACCTTGGGGCCCTTTCCGGTTGCGGAGGGGGACTCGTCGGCCAGAGTCACGTCGAATTCTTGGGACCCGGTGTCGAACTTGAGCTTATGAATCGAGAAGATATTTTTTCTCCCATCGTAGACGCATCTCGGCGTGAACCTGAGTTGATGAGATCATGAAGTGAAAACGGACGTCGGTCTTACAGCTGGGGCGCAATGTCGAATTGCAGACGACGAATAAGCGCCATGGTCATGCGGGCCGGGAGAGTCTTCTCAGAGGGCGAAATAACCACTGCAAAAAATATACGTGCTGCACATCTCAAGGCAATGAAGAAACATACCATCGTAATGATAAATAATCGAGTTGGGGACCTTTTTCATGAGAAATAAGTCAAGATTATTTGGAAGAAAGAAATAACTGCGCGCGGGCGCACTGACCGTGGTGGAGAACGAATTGACTTGAATGGTGACAGGAGTACCACCGGTCGAAAAATCAGGCCTCTTCACACCGACCTGAGTGTTGCAAGTCAATGGAAAAGAAGGAACAGCGTAACAGAGAACGTACGGTGGTAATATGGGCTAGAGTTGACAAAGGCATGATGAATGGCTGGGTCATCGATCAGTGAAATACTTACCTGGAGCAGGCATGTCTGGTTACTGGGAGGGTTTCGCGAGGCGTCAAAGCTGAGGGCTGGGGGTAACGCTGAGAACTGGGGGAAACACTGAGGGATTGCGGCCCTCTTTATAGTCGGGATTTGAATTTTGACATGAACTGAAGCAAGAAAGAAGCGATCCTTTAAGGTCTAGTGACGTAAACCACAATATACGGCAATCTTTATTTTAACTTACCTCCCACGAAAGCAAGATAGCAGAAAATCACAATAAGTTCAGCTCAAAGCTTTCCATCGTCGACCGCCGTGACTCGTGAGTCTTAGGCTCACATTTTTTCTTTGTCTTTTTTTCCTTTCTGTGTTTTGGTGATCGACGACAATCGGTTGTCTACACGTGATCGCGATCCCTTTACCCGAAAAAGGAAATGGAAACTTCCAATTCCAGTCATGTCTGTGTTTTTACCTCTGTTCGACGAGGATGAAGATGCGTTGTTGGAAGCGCTTTCCCGCATAGGTCCCGTTGTTCTCTCCCCATCGCGTTCGTTGCCTCTTCCCTCTCGTGCCCATTGCTTCGTCCTCGTCGATCACACTCGTCCTTTTGTTTTGGACGAAGCCGTCTCCTGGCTGGATAACGGTGTCGACAAGCTCATCGTTCCACTCGCATGGGCGAAGGAACTCATCGAACTCATCTCTTCCGAGCGATTGTTTCTCCTGCTTGACGTCGGGAATATCAGTGCAGTATCGGACAAAGTGCGGAATGGAGTTTCTGGCGTGCTACTGAAAACCCCCGCCATCGACTTGGATCTCATTGCCTCAATATCCAAATTCTTCACCGGATCCGCTATCCATGTCCTCTCCAGCTCTTCAGTTCCACCAACAAATGCCCTGATCCGTGGATTGCTGGGTATCGGGGCAACACCAGTGGTCCCCGTCTCTCAACTCACTCTCTCTCCCACCTCTGCCTCCAAGATAAATATTGCAGACGCATTCCTCGCTCCTATTGTATCTGATCGCCAGGATGGACTTTTCCCTACCGTCGTTTCGACAGAAACTGGCCATTCCCTGGGTCTCGTTTATTCTTCTCCCGAGTCGGTGAAAGAGAGCATACTCACCGGAAAGGGTGTCTACCAGTCTCGGAAACACGGGTTGTGGAGGAAGGGGGAGACGTCCGGGGCCACTCAGGACGTTGTAAGCATCCGATTAGATTGCGACTCGGACAGTCTCGAGTTCCGCGTTGTGCAGCACGGAGCTGGTTTCTGCCATCTTAATCGCCAGTCGTGCTTTGGCGAAACCAGTGGATTGCCTGCCCTGGAAAATACGCTCCGGGCCCGCTTCGAGTCCGCGCCCGAAGGCTCGTACACAAAACGGCTCTTCAACGATCCTGCGTTACTGCAGGCCAAAATCATGGAGGAAGCCGATGAGCTATGTAGAGCAGAGCAGAAGGCAGATGTGGCCTTCGAGGCTGCCGATCTGTTCTATTTCGCATTGACCAAGTGTATTGCCGCCGGGGTTGGCATTTCCGACATCGAGGACTCTCTTGACCGGAAGGCCAGAAAAGTGACGCGGAGAGCTGGAAATGCTAAACCGGAGTGGTCACAAAAACAGAATGCTGCTCTACCACCGCAGCCTAGTGTGGGAGAACTCGAGGTCGACGAAGCAATTCGCATGCGTTCATACGACCTCGCCAACCTCTCACCAGAAGAGCGCACCGCCTTGCTCCGCCGGCCTGTTCTCAAGTCGGATGAAATGATCAACAAAGTAAAGCCGATCGTGGACAGCGTCCGCACCCGTGGAGACGCAGCCTTACTTGAACTGACCGCGAAATTCGACAAGGCGACATTGACATCTACCGTCGTTTTCCCGCCCTTTGCAGCGGACACCATGGTTGTGGATCCACAAGTCGGCGACGCAATCAAAGTAGCTTACGCTAACATTAAAAAGTTTCACGAGGCCCAGGCAGACACTTCCACCCTCACGGTAGAGACGATGCCTGGCGTTGTCTGTTCCCGATTCGCCCGACCCATAGCGCGCGTGGGTCTCTACGTCCCGGGCGGCACTGCCATCCTCCCGTCGACGGCCCTGATGCTGGGCATTCCCGCTCAGGTCGCTGGGTGTCAAGAAATCGTGCTCGCTACGCCACCGCGCCCCGACGGAAGCATCTCACCCGAGGTCATGTACGTCGCGCATCTAGTCGGTGCGTCGGCCGTCCTCAAGGCCGGCGGTGCCCAGGCGGTCGCTGCCCTTGCATACGGGACGGAATCTGTCCCCAAGGTCGACAAAATATTCGGCCCGGGCAATCAGTGGGTCACCGCCGCAAAAATGCTTGTCCAGAACGACACGGATGCGTTGGTGTCGATTGACATGCCCGCTGGACCGTCAGAGGTCCTTGTAAGCGTTGTTCTTTGCACCTGGCGGCCATCGGTTTCTCAAGGGATTTAATTCACCAGGTAATCGCGGATCACACTGCAAATCCCGCGTTCGTTGCGGCAGATCTGTTGTCCCAGGCCGAGCACGGAGTGGACTCGCAGGTTGTGCTCATCGCAGTTGACCTCGACGCAGACAAGTTGGCAGAGATCGAGAGCGAAGTGGATGTACAGGCGCACGCTCTCTCCCGGGTAGATATTGTGCGCAAGTCGATCAGCAAAAGCATCATCGTGAAGGCGAAGTCCGTCGATGAAGCTATTGTCTTCTCAAATGACTACGCGCCTGAACACTTGATCCTACACTTGGAGAATGCCAGCGAGAAGGTACAGTTCATTAACAACGCCGGAAGTGTATTTGTCGGCCCATACTCGCCCGAAAGGTACGTGGCCGGAAAGTTGTCTGCAGCCGCAATATACTCATCTAACTAAATAGTTGCGGAGATTATGCTTCCGGCACAAATCATACTCTGCCCACAAATGGTTACGCGCGCCAGTTCAGCGGTGTGAATACACTGTCGTTCCAAAAACACATCACGTCGCAGGAAATAACTGAGTCAGGTCTGAAAACGCTTGGACCTATCGTGGCGACGTTAGCCACTGCGAAGGGCTAGAAGCGCACGCCAACGCTGTACGAATCCGTTTACGAAGCTGAGCTGCAGATGTATGAAGCAATCTAATTATTCTGTATGAGGAAAGCACATGAATTAAAGAGCTAGTTAGTGCGGTACAGTGCCCGTTTTGCGACCTTGACGATCAGAGGAGTGTCCGGGAAAGCAAGGGCCTCGAGATTGGTAGCGTACTGAAAAAATCACAACAAGTTAGCAAGCGGAGAAGGGAGATGGGGTTGTTGGACTGACGGGTGTCGGGACGTCAGCGCCCGTAACTCGTTCAACCGGAGCATCCAGGTAGTCAAAGGCCTCGCTCTCTACAATCTGAGCGCAGATTTCGCTACCCACACCAAACGCCGGGAAACCACCCTCAACAATTACGAGTCTAACGGTAAACGTTAGTTCGAATGATATAACGGGATGTAGCGAATGACTGGCCTGTTGGTCTTCTTGACCGACTTGATAATGGTGTCGATATCGAGGGGACGAATACTTCTCAGGTTGATGACCTCCGCCTTGATGCCCTCCTTGGCCAAAGTCTCTGCCGCTTCGAGACAATGCGTAACCATTTTGCTGTGGGCAACGAGGGTGACGTCGCTCCCCTCGCGCTCAATCTTGCACTTTCCGATGGGCAACGTAAAGTTGTCGGACATGGCCTCAGCCGACATGGGGAAGGAGACACCGTACAGCATTTCGTTCTCGAGGAAAACTACAGGGTTGGGGTCGCGGATTGCGGACTAAAAAAAGTGTCAGAGAATATAGAAAGGAAAGGAAAATTATCGGGACCTTGAGCAGACCTTTGCAGTCCTCCGAACTCCAAGGACTGATAACCTTCAGCCCGGGGACTGAGCCATACCAAGCCGCGTAGTCCTGCGAGTGCTGGGCGGCTACACCTGCAGCTGCGCCGTTGGGCCCGCGAAACACGACTGGACAAGGCACATTCCCGCCTGACATATAATAAGTTTTGCCCGCCGAGTTAACGATTTGGTCAATGGCCTGCATGGCAAAGTTGAAGGTCATGAACTCGCATCTGCAAACATTGGATTAATGGGGGAAACGCGAGGATGCAACAGACGTGCATTGGGCGGAGACCAGCTAATGCCGCGCCGACGGCCAGTCCAGCGAAGCCCATTTCTGTGATTGGTGTGTCGACGACACGCTTCTCACCGAACTTGTCGAGCAGACCCTTGGTGACCTATACGTGCGATAAGAGTGCCGAATATATAAAACGCGAGACAGCAAGACCTTGTATGCGCCGTTGTAACGCGCGACCTCCTCGCCCAGTATAAAAACTTTCTCGTCGCGAATCATTTCCTCCTCCATGGCTGCGTTGAGGGCGTCGCGGACGGTCATCTACCGAGCTTGGTGAATAACAGAACATGGTGAGATGTATGCACAAATAAGTACAGTGTTCTCGGCCTCAGTCGACGCATAGCGGCGTGCTCTGAGGGCGCTGGAGGCAGCCGGTGCCGACGACGGCCGAGGGCGGGCAAAACGAGCGAGGGCCAGGCGAGCAGCCATAATTTTTTGGGGGAGGAAGACGGAAAGCAAAAGAGGAAATTTGGTAGAATTTGGTTCCGAGTCTTTCCGCTCGCACAACCTTTGGGGATAATGCCTTCGACCGTTCTCGTAACTGGCGCGTCAAAGGTACTCTTGCTCTGCTCTCGATGTTCTGCTGCAGCTCCCTTAGGGTATTGGTTTGGCTGTAACCACCATTTTGCTTCACAAATTCAAAGCAAATGTGGTCGCCTTATCACGCACATCTACTCCAGAACTTTTGGCGCTCGCTTCAACTCACCCGAGGCTCTTGCTTGTGAACGGAAACGTGTTAGTCTCTTGGGATCCTAACGGCGCTGCAACTGATCTCAGGTGGACAGCGCCGACGAAACAGCCGTTGCGGGTGCCGTAGATCAGGCACTCAAAACTTTCTCCACCATCGACGCGCTCATTCTAAACGCTGCGACTCTCGAGCCTTTGTGCCGCATCGGCGACGATACTTCTCTGGAGCAATGGAAACAACACTTTGACGTCAACTTTTTCTCTCTTATCACTGCCCTCAAACATACTCTTCCAGCTCTGCGCAAGAGCGAGCTCGGTGGTATGTGCATCGACTAACTCCCCGCAGGCTCACCGTCCGCCGTATACTAGGCCGTGTCGTGTTTGTCAGTTCGGGTGCCGCAGTTAAAGGCACCGCTGGTTGGGGCCCTTACAATGCCAGCAAGGCTGCGATGAACTCGCTCTCCCGGTACGTACTTTGCCACAACTTATTGCGGCGCTCCTCACTTGTCGCCAAGCACTCTAGCCGAGGAGGAGCCTGATATCATCTCGGTCGCTTTGCGCCCAGGCTTGGTTCAAACTGACGTTCGTCTCGAGTATCTTGTGCGGTATAGACTGTATTTTAAGCTCTCTCAAGATGCAAGCGACGCTCAGGCAAAGTGGAGCTCCGCATATGAAGCCCGAAGATCATCAGATATTCATCGCTGCGCACTCAGACGGAAAGCTGCTCAAAGCGGAGGATCCTGGGCACGTAATTTCGTCGCTAGCACTTCACGCGACGAAGAGTTTGAGCGGACAGTTTGTGACTTGGGATTCGCAGGAGTGCGCGGATTACCGAGCTACGGCTTGAGACGTGTACGTATATTGTGTAGTTCTTGGCGTAAAGCCGAGACAAACCTCGCAGAGAGTGTCTGTCGGCTCATTAATGGTGAAATCTGGGGTGTGAAGGGATGGGCAAGTACAATGACTGTACATATGAACTAAGCATCACCAAAGGTTTCCTGCCTGACAAACAAAAGCGAAACACAACCATCACACCGGAGATTGCCATCTTTCAGTTGAACTGATTGTTGACAAAAGCTAATTCGTTATCTAAAGTAACGACTTGGAAACCAGCTGAGCTGAAAACCAAACCAATTCTAGTTCTAACAGTTAATACTTTCGGCACAACGGAAACTACAGCTATCAGTTTTGGATTTTGGCTAAACCGAAACATTATTTAGCGAATTTAGAGTCGGACGAACTGAAAATCAAAGTGAAAGCATTTGTTTCAGTCACGAAAGCAGTCGAACCAATACTAGAACCAAAATATAATGTAGCAGTTGTGTTTCAGTTGAATTGATAAGAGGACCAAAATTTGAACCAATACTCCCAGTTTTGGTCCAACCAGAACTAAATGTTTTAGTTTCCAGTTGAACTAAAACATATAGTTTCAGTTTATATTTCAGCTTCAGCTGAAATTAAAACCAAAACATTTAGTTTTGGTTCTGGTATTGATTCAACTGCTTTCACGACCAAAACAAATACTTTCAGTTTGACTTTCAGCTTGTCTGATTTTGAATTTGCTAAGTAATGTTTTGGTATAGCCAACATCTAAAACTGATAGCTGTAGTTTCCGTTGTACCGAAAGTATTAACTCGTAGAACTAGAATTGGGTTGGTTTTCCGCTTAGCAGATTTACGAGTCGTTGCTTTAGATAACGAATTAGCTTTTGTCAACAATCAGTTGAACTGAAAGATGGCAATCTCCGGTGTGCATGTCGCGTCGCGTAGCTCGTCGAATCGATATTCACCACCATTATTTCCCTGCGAATCTCGACAAAGCCAAGTCCAATGAAAAGGTCGGATTCCGCACGCCGGCAGAGAATCTTCCGTGGAACCCAGCCATCAGCCTCAAGTTCATGGATGCTGCCTCCATTGACGTTGCGATTCTCTCCTTCCCCGCCATCGCATCTGGCTTCGTTGGGCAGGAAAACCGCGACCAAGCGCGCGAGCGTAACCGCGCAATGGCCGAAATATGTCGCGTTCACGAGGACAGGTTCGGCTTCTTGGCGACGCTTCCCTTCCTGGATGACATTGGAGGCACGCTCTCTGTCTCTCCGTACACCCAAACCTTGACCGATCCATGCAGGCGCCCTTGCCGAAATCGCTTACGCGCTAGATGAACTGAATGCCGACGGAGTTAGCCTGTCATCGTCGTACGGAGAGGGCCCGAACGCCAGTACGTGCCCACACAGGTCCATTCAATTTTTTACAGTGAAACAAAGCGTATGTCGGACATGCTCGTTACGAGCCTCTCTGGGCAGAGCTTGACAGACGCGCCGCCACGGTCCTCCTCCACGGCGCGCAGACCCCATCCTCGACGCCGCATCCACATCCTTTCCTCGGGATTCCGACAGTCGAGGTATGCGCCTATTTCTTTGTCTTTTTCCGAGTTGAATTTGCCAGGTCCCGAACGAGACTTTCAAAGCCGCCGCCCACCTGGTCGTAACAGGCCGGAAGCGCAAATACCCTCACACTCGCATAATCCTAACGCACTTGGGCGGCAGCACACCCTTCCTCGCCGCGCGCGTCGCGATCCTTTCGCGGCATATGGGGTGCACACTCAGGTGACCGCGATATAATGCTAAATCGTAACAGAGGCAAATACTAATTCTTTTTAGTCCGGAGCAAATCCTCCAAGATTTCAAGAGCTTCTACTACGAGACAGCACTGAGCGCACATGAAACGACTCTATCAGCTATCGAGACGTTTGTTTGCCCCCAACAAATTTTGTTTGGGACGGATTTTCCTGGTCAGTCCTACTCTGAGGTCCAACTGATTTTGCCAACATGCATTGAACAGCCGTGACCTCTGAAATGGTGAGATGGTACACCCGAAATCTAGAAGCCTTCCACGCAGCAGACGCGGACAAATTAGCGAACATCATGGCAAATAATGCACTAGACCTCTTTCCAAAATTTCGTACCGCTGATAGAACCAGATTATACACCAAGCTGTAATAGTGAATGGAGATAGTGTAAATTCTAAATGGAGTCTCAAGAGGTTTCCCGAAGCCATTGCAGGACCCTGGTATGTCCCGCACCTCCCGGCTTCAACGCGTCCCCGTGGAGGCCATCTGGATCAAACCAAATGCCTTTCCGTACGCCGTGCGATGTGAGGTATTTCTTGACCCGCTGTGTATGGTCGTCGGTTGATACGCGATAGTATATCTAGAGAGGAAGCCGAAAACAGACCTGAGCATTGATGATATCGTCTCTTCCGCCGAGCAAAAAGTATGTCTTGGATGGGTTTCGCGCATTAGGTATTTCTTCGTACCAAAGAGCATTGGAAGACCAGTCGAAGTGTCGCCGGAGGAGATTTGCCACACCCAGCTCGCAGCCCACGAAGAAGCTCACCACCAGTTCAAAACCCTGGAAGCACGTAAGCCGTGGATAATGTTTTCAAAGAATAGCACTCACGGTGGTGGGAAGCCGGTAAAGGAAGTTGTAACAAGCGTCTAAAATGATGATTTTTTTTTTCATATCTCGTTCAGTTGAATATTGAGCGGTCTTACCGCCTTCCCAGGAGCAAAACGTCACTGGGTCAACAAAGCATGAACGAGTGATTATTTCGGGGTGTCGTTTCAAGCACCAAGCGTGCAAGTAGGACCCACTGCCACGCTTAAGCAAGATAGGAGGGAAACAATTGCAGTAAATGGAACTGACTTGGAATGGCTAACCATGGTAACGCCCGGAGAAGCAACCGCATCTTCTTGGCTCAAGTCGATATTGTCCTGGAAGGGCAAGTCTATCCACCCCAGTTCATGCATCAGTCCCGCGAGTCTGTCAGCGAGGTCTTGCCGACATATTGGATCGAGAAAACGCGGATGGAAGATGTCTTGGCTAATGTGCGGTTGCAGGGGAATGAGCAAGGGTCGGTCGGGAAATTGAAGACGCAGGTCCCGGGTCACAGGATAATACTGTAACAGTCCGAGACCTAAACCGTGGAGAAACACGGTGGGTCTTGGCCCGTTGACGGCATCCCAATTCTCAGGAACATACACAAGATATCTTTTGACGGGAATTCAGGTGCTGGTATGGACTTGATTGTGAATCACTTACTCGAGACCTTTGTAATCGCCATGGCGCAAATTCCAGTGTTTTGCGTACCATGTTCGGAGGTACCAGTTAACGGCGACGATGAATGCGTAATAAAAGAATGGTCGGCCGTAAACATGAACCTTGTCTAGTGTCATTCGTATAGGGGAAGCGGCGGGGTTGGAGCCATCAGGGACTCGGGTCCCCAGTCGCTTCTCTAGTAACTCCAGGGTTTCATCCAGAATGGCTTGATGCGATGAAGGCATGTCGTACTCTTCAGGTAATTCCTTGTTGAATATCGACCCTTCGACGGATAAGTCAAGGCATTATGAGCCTGTTTACATACTTACAGTAAAGCCATTGTTTTACTTGCACGCGCCTGATAGAGGACCAAGGTACTCGGCCGAACCACTGCAAGAGTGAAATTTATTTTATTCGACAGGGAGAATGGATGGTGGACTTGCGGTGCGAAGGACGTTCCGAAATTCTATTCCACGGGGATCTGTGGGCTCTAATTGCGTGATGGGTTCCGCAGGGCTCCCGGGTCGGTCGAGATCCAGGGATTCCTCATCATAGCCTTCCTCCGGTAAAACAGCGAGCCCGGATTTCAGCACGCGTGTAAAGGCTAGTTGCAGTTGGGCGATGTTGCCTACTGGGGGGTTAGGTGCGGTAACGGAAGTATGTAAGACGCTCAGACCTGGCTTGTGCTTCCACGGCACAGACACCAAAGTTACGAGGTGCTGGTGATACACACTGAAGAACACCTTCGAGGGGCTCGCTTAACGTAGATGCGGTCGAACCAGAGAGAATTCTACCTCGCAGAGGGCCAACGCAAAGAAGAAATGGCCTCGCCAGGTAAATAACCAAATGGATCCGGTGTGTAGGGAGTACAGTACAAAGAACCATGACAGAGGGGCAACCAAGCGAAGAGGAGCCACAACGAACAGAGCGACGAAGAAAAAAGAGAGATCCCTTCGCCGAGGCCTGTCGGGTGCCTCTGAGACATCGAGGCCCATGACCGTAAGGAACAAAAGAGTGAGGGGACACTGTCGATTTGCTGTCGACGCCAAAATATTGAGTGGGATTGATCGGATCTTGCGGTCCGATTGATCCGCTCCGAGCTCTCACTTTCTTTCTCGTTCACCATGTTGCGTGCTGGACTCTCTGCCGCTACTCGCCCGGCTCTTTCTGTATGTATACTCAACCATTTACTGCCTTTTCTTACTGGTTTGCCAGAGACCTGCCAGTGCATTGGCTGCCGACTTCGCCAAGGTCACGAAAAGAGTTCGTATTGATGTGGCACTTTCTCTGATTCCTGTTCACCTTTTGCTGTCCAGCCAACGACAAAATACGGCGGCATATACACTGTACGTTTTTCATCCATCTCTGTATCCTCCGATCCCAATTGTCGCAGGTTACCCTTATTCCCGGTGACGGTATCGGCGCGGAAATCACAGACTCCGTCAAGGAAATCTTCGAGCATGTCAATGCGCCTATTGAGTGGGAGCAGTACGACGTGTCCGGCATGTCGTCCTCGGGTGAGGCGCTATTCAAGCAGGCTATGGACAGTTTGAAGCGCAACAGAGTTGGTCTGAAGGGTGCGCGGTCCAGCGCGCTCCGTTGTGCATTCCCTTATTCCCAACAGGGATCCTCTTCACCCCGATCTCTCAGTCGGGACATATCTCATGGAACGTCGCCATGCGCCAACAACTCGATATCTATGCTTCCGTCGTTCTTTGCAAGTCTCTTCCTGGGGTCCCGACTCGCCATTCGAACGTCGACTTTGCCATCATCCGCGAGAACACGGAGGGCGAGTACTCTGGTCTCGAACACCAGAGCTACCCTGGCGTCGTTGAGAGCTTAAAAGTCTCAACCCGTGCCAAAGCCGAGCGCATCTCGCGTTTCGCCTTTGACTTTGCCCTGAAGAACAATCGCAAGGTACAACAGCAGTTCATCCGCTCAATTTCCTACTTACTAGGATGTTAGAAAGTCACTTGTGTGCACAAGGCAAACATCATGAAGCTTGGCGATGGTTTATTTCTAAACACCTTCCGCCGGGTCGCGGACGAGTACAAGTCGCATGGTATTGAGTTCAACGACATGATCGTCGACAACACGTTTGTGTTTCGTTTGTCTGTGATATCCTATTTACACAACAGTTTAGATCTATGCAACTCGTCGCGAAGCCTGGCCAGTTTGACGTCATGGTCATGCCCAACTTGTACGGCGCCATTGTTTCCAACATTGGTGCTGCTCTTGTTGGTGGACCCGGAATCGTTCCGGGGTGCAACATCGGATCCGTACGTGTTCCTCCTATCTATTTATCTTGGTTCTTAACTTCCTCAGGAATACGCCTTGTTTGAGCCGGGATGCCGCCACGTCGCCAGCGATATCATGGGTACCAACCGTGCCAATCCTACGGCCATGATTCTCAGCGCTACTATGTTGCTCAGGCACCTGGGGTGAGTACTTTCTGCCTCATGGTCATTTGTACCTTATCCCTTTCTAGACTTGACCCCGTCGCCAACCAAATTGCCGCTGCGACGTTCGACGTCATCAACAGTGGTAAAGTTCGGACCGCTGACCTGGGAGGATCCGCCACCACCTCCGACTTCACCTCCGCCATCATCAAAAGTCTGTAATGCCGATCGCCCAAATATATCTAGTGAGCGGGATCTCTGTAGACATTTAGATTTATATTACTACTAGGGATACGTTTTGTCGTCAGTACCGAGGTCAAGGTCAATATCGTCGAAAGTGTTGTCTTGGTCTAATTCAGCTTCGTACTCTTCCAACGTAAGGCCACGAGTCCTTTTCTGCGGCGGTTCCGAGTCTTCTTCGTACTGGATTGATTCGGACTTGACCACGGCATCAATCTTGCCCGCAAGTTTTACACTACCTGTGCTCTTTCGAAGGCCCAATATTGTCTCGCACTTCACTTCCGCTCTTTCGCCCCATCCTTTGACCTCTGGTCGGAAGTCGGCATACAATGCCCAGCCTCTGGCGTTTATTTCTTCGGGAGTGAAGCTCTCCACCAACAGACGCAGTGCCCCAATGATATGGGGTGTTGTTTTTCGGAGCGCGCGGCAGATGTACGAAAAGGCTGTACTCGGTTGAACAACAGTACCGTTCGAAAGTGCTCGCCATTGGGAGTTTTGGGTCTTGAACAGTGGTCTGCGACAAGCATCGAAACATTATTATTGATGAATGTAGACCACTCACATTCTAGACGGTCGTATGTCAATGTTTAGAGGTGTCTGCGAAAAAAAGTCGATGAGCTCACCGTCGTCCCATTAATTCGACGTATGGTTGAGAGCCTCCTTTGGATGCTTCTGTGCTCCGTTTGTATTGTGTGCCTGGCTTGTATATTCCCATAGAGATTCCCTTCGAAACGGCGTTCATTTCAGTATAGACCGAGGCTTTGTAGAGGGGAAAGAATCAGCGCGGATAAAAATGACAGAGATTTGAAAGTTAGCTTGCCGATACTCAGCGCCTCTTCGCGCTGAAATCCAAGACGCTCGGCCACAAGAGTCGACCATGCAGTCATCAGCGGAGCGCGGTTAACTACCGTACTTTTTGTCTTCAGAACCTAATGGGCGGGGTCATTCCTATGTTTACCAAACGAGCACAGAGGCTGACATCTTCATCCAGAATCTCGTCGAATTCGAGATTCCCGACGTTGGCAGTTTCGTCTTTGGGGGGAGGTAGAAATTCGTTTACATCCTCAACAGGCTGCTTGCGCTTTCTCTTGGTTGGAGTGGTCTAGATACAGACGCGATATGAATCTAGTTCCTGTAAGATGCACGGTCCGTACCAGAACCTCGACAGCAGTCATGCGCTGGGTCGAAGAACCTGCTGAACTTTGATTCGGACGCGTGAATTTGACGCGGTATCCGCCTTTGTGCAACGCAGTCATGACTATTTTGCGTGAGTCCTTGTCATCTATACCGGCGGCCAATAGCTTCGCCTTTAAAGAAACAGATGAGACATAAAATAACCAGATGATTAACCGCGAGACCTCGTCCAATTCAGAGAGCTTCGCAGGGGTGTTGAATTCTTTGTATCTGCAAATGCAAGTTGAAGTGCTTTGCTCGTATGCTTAACGGCAGTGCGACATTTTACCAGCTACGGCCATTGCTTTGGGCAAAGGCACATTGTTGGAAGTAAATATCTTGAGGAATTTCGGTAAGGGAATTGCGGTCTGTTCCATAGCAATGAATAGAGTCAGACTCAGAGCGTTCGCACTCTATGTATGACATAATGTAGATCTCGTTTTGTGATCAGAGTGACGTAAGTTACGGAAACCGCCAATCACGTTACTTTAGAACTTGGAAGCGCAAATGAACTCTCCGATTTCTCAGGAACGAGGTTCGGCCGCCAACACTCCATCGAGCAGCAGGATTGATACCGCGTCACCGCAAAAGTCGCCCTACATCTACGACGACGACGGCTACGACTCAGAACCGCCCGACGACAATGGGCCCAAGTTTTCAATTCAAGGCCAGTTCGTTGCGCCCAAGACTGAGGTGGCTAATCTATACTGCTTTGAATATGGTTAACATGTCAGCAGACTCTGACTATACGTGAATTACACAGTTTGTGTTGCCACCAAAAAACTTCTGAAAAGGTTCGATTAAGACTCACGTTGTAGGTCTGATTCACGAGGGAACAATTGACCTCAACCCACCGTATCAGCGAGGTCAGTGGCATAGACTCTGATTTTTGATTCCTTATTCAACGGGATCCCAGATATTGTTTGGCCTGCACAGAAGCAGGCTCTGCTCATTGACTCCCTTTTTCGCAAATTCTACATCCCCCCTGTGGTTTTTGCTGTAACGCAGGATGAAGACGGCATGCCCACCAGGTGCGCTCTTTCATTCTATTTATTTCTTTCAATGAAAGCTGAATCATTTCTGTTTCTCGAATTCCAGGATATGCGTGGATGGCAAACAGGTGGGTTCAATTCCGTGATCACGACCAGTGTACGCTCTAACTTTATATTTATCAGCGCCTTACCAGCATTCAACGGTATTTCAATTCCATTCATAGCTTGGTTCCCTGTAGATAATGTTGATGCATAGATTCCTGGATGGACAGCTTGCTTATGTTCAGTCCAAAAAACACTGGTATTACACCTGTCCAGAATCGACCAAGAAACAAAAGTTACAGCTGCCGGATGACGTGAAAAGAGAATTCGACGCAAAACCAATTACTTGTGGTGCGCCGAGTCTCAAAATATCAGTTAGTAACTTACTGTCCTAATTTGCGATCAAGTGGAGTACAGTGACCTGACTCCTGCAATGGAGCGGGAAATCTTTCAGCGAGTGCAACTGGGGATGCCTTTAACGACGTCAGTTCCTTAACGTTCGTGTAATCCATATGCTCAATATTTCATGTAGGGCAGAGAAATTAGCTGCAATTCATTCCCCTTGGACTGAGTCAGTTTTCCCTTGTCGCCCAGCCTCTATGCACCAGTTAACGCAGACGTTTGTAGATGGATTTCGAAGCTCGAAAGCTCGTATATATGTGAGTCTGCCCGTAACCTCCCGACATTCCATGGCGTCCTCAATGTCATTGATGCAGCCGTCGAAGAAGGACTATCTACCAAGCTCCATTGGGACACAAAACGGGGCCGTGAATGGCAAAACGTGGCCCACTTTGTGTACTGCTGCGACGGATACCCCGAATCCGAGAACGTGCCAACGCAACAGAAGATGGACAAGGTGCGTCAACGTCTTCTCTGCCTTGGGGCACCTTCTGATACCGACGCAGTGGTTGTCGCGCGTCGATTCACCAGGCGAACAGTTTAAACAAGAGATTGACGAAGCCCTAGCTGAATTTGTGGATATCGCATCGGATCCGGCCCTGCATAAAATAGCTTTCACCAAGAACCCCAACAGAATTGCTCCAATAGAATTTGTCTTCATCGGTATGTTTTGTCGAGAAAGGACAGTACATGCTGAGTTCATTGCCATTGGTCTGATCTAGGAGTTCTGATCTACGCACTACGAAAAGCAACTCGCACAGAGCGGGCGCATGCCATATACCATCTCCGCACTGACATTCGTGAGCAATTTCTGGATATCAGGTTCAACAGTGCAATAGGAGCAGCTATGTGGCGGCTCATCCGTCATTTAAAGCACAGTCCCACGACCTCTATCTCCAGTGCCGTGAGTGCAACGGTGACTCCGAAACGGAAGCGGAGGATGTCGAACGATAGCGACGACGAATACCACCCGTCCCCCATCAGGAGTCTCGGCAGGAACCCTAAGACGCGCTCAAGGCGGGACTGAAGCTAACGGAGAGGAAAGCGGCCTGGAAGGAATACTACTTTTACCGCATGTACTTAGCATGCATTTATTTCTTGGTGTACCATACTCCATGACTGTCTGTCGTGATACGTGTATATTTGAGGAGCAATTTATCGCGGTCTTTCGTGTTGACTGCGATATCAGAAAGGAAAGGTGCGATGTCGTCAGCCTTCCACCGTGGTCGTGTGAGGAACAGATCGATGAAGCGGCTCGCAGGATCAACCGGGAGAGCTGAGGAGGGGAAGTAAGTGAGGAGATCGGTACCAGGAGACACGAGGTAATTTCCCTGGCATCACGATAAGAGCTTGGAAGCATGGGGTGATCCATGACAACTTACCGTGAGCAAGGTTAGAGACACAGACGCCTCGAAAGTGTCCCCGACTGCCAATCGCCACTTGTCCAACAGCATATCCTTCGCAATGGGGTCGTCCTAAGAATCCTCGTTTAGCCCTGCATCGGGAAACAAGTTGCAAGGAATGTAAACCTTATACTGTCTCAGAATTCCGAGCCCAATCTCTCTGAGCACGTCCTCCACATCCATCGTCCACACCCCATTGTTAATCTCGCCAAACCAGGCCATAACCTGCATCGACACCGCGCGGGAGATCTCGCTCTCGTCCGCGAGCGTCGCGGCGAGGTCCTCGACGGGCACAGCGCGCGGCACCATCGACTGAGACACGAGGAGGTTCAGAATCGTTTCGAGGATGGTGGTGAGATAGCCGGGCGCGATAGAGCGCAGGGCGCCGTGGATGTCGAGAATGCGCTGTTGACGCAACCCACGTGCGAGCTCCGCATCGCTTGCTTGGATAGTCGCGCGGGCGGCGGCGTAAGTCAAGTGTCCCTAGTTATCATCAACGAGTGACCACTGGAACGACCCGCGTGCGGCTCACCGGCTCGGGCGACGGCTGGTGTTCTTCGCTGTCATGCACATCGTCGTACTCGCGGCCTCGTAATAGCGCAGAGATCTTGTGGAGCTTCGGGACGGCCGGAGTGAGCTCGAGGATCTCGTTGACTTGATCACGGACGACCACGGTTTCTACGCCAAACGAATCTGGCGGTGGCGTGACGATCAGTACTGTATTGGACAATACGACTGAGCGGATGGTATATGTGGCATCGTCGGTGCAGAGGACTGCGTCTTCGCCCGGTTGGCCTTTGATAGATAGCCTAGAACACGTCGTTTGAGAGAGAATGAAGAGTAAATAATAGGTTCACCTTAGAGGACTGAGATTCTCCACTGCAGCCTCAATCAACTTGCACAGCTCGGAAGGAAGCTCCAGGAGTTTGTGGAGCCTGTGTCGTCAGTAAGGGACCCAGAAAATTCAACGTCGACCTCGGTCATGGCCAAAACACGAACTGTCACGCGTCGCGTCACACCATCACGCTCAACTTAAGTATTACTCCTTGCAAGCCAAGGAAATAGGGAGAGGAGAAATTGAAGCCTTGTTCAGGCACGGTCTCCTCTGGTCTCAACTGACGCTCGCTCTCGACTATCTAGTCTGGATGTGATGCAAAACTAACCCCGTTTGATAACCATAATAAAACAATTTAATTCCTTCTTAAGCTTACTGTGTAGGACCCTCTGGAGCTCTTCTGATTACTGGTCAAGGCAAGTGGTCTCGACGATGATCGAGGTCACACGGTATGGGTCTACGAGAAAATGAGAATAAAACACGCGCAGCAGCAAGCCGTACGAACCGATATTGGAGGCCGGGCGTCTGTCTTCGAGGTAGCCATACCCCTGGGCGGCGACATGTCGGGGAATACGGATGGAGGCGCCGCGGTTCGCGACGCCTGAGCTGAAGCTGGTGATGTGGCCGGTCTCATGGCGGCCCGTCAGCCTGAGGTCGTTGTCCTCTCCGTACACGGCAATGTGCTCGTTGTGCTTCTTGGACATCTTCGCAATGGCGGCCTCGATGTGCTCCATTCCTCCGGGCTCGCGCATGGCCTTGGTGGAATAGTTGGAGTGGCAGCCGGCACCGTTCCAGTCGCCGGCGAGGGGCTTGGGGTGGAAGGAGACGACGATGCCCCACTGCTCAGCGATCTAGCACAAATAATTAGAGTTTTGGGTATGGAGAAAATAAAAGAGGAGAAGTACGCGGATAAGCAGGTAGCGCGCCATCCAAAGATGGTCGCCCATGTCAATACCCTCACACGGGCCAATTTGAAACTCCCACTGGGATGGCATAACCTCAGCGTTGATTCCGCTGATGTTGACCTTCGCGTAAAGGCAAGCTCGGTAGTGCGCTTCAATTAAGTCACGGGCGAAAACCTTGCCAGTACCTATAGTATTCCCCCGTCCATTCAAGCCCGATCCGCGAATATAGGAGATAGACGTACCAGCACCACAATAGTATGGGCCCTGGGGGCCGGGAAAGCCGCCCTTTGGCCAAGCATAAGGCTTGCCGTCGGTGTCAAAAAGGGTGTACTCTTGCTCGAGCCCGAACCAGGGCTCGAGGCCTTTGCCTGCTCCATGACCTTCTGGGCGTGGTGGCGGTAATTGGTCCTGTTCGGTGTGCCGTCGTTGTTGTAAGTTTCTGCGAGGACGAGAATGTTGTCGCCGCCGCGGAATGGATCCGGGAAGATAGCGACAGGACCTTGTGCGCCTTCAGTAAAAGTTCAAGGTGCGGGGGAGCGGACACACGGAGGAGGACATCCGAGTCATGGCCAGGGGCCTGGTTTGTCGACGAGCCGTCGAAGTCCCAGGTGCGAAGCTGGCCAATATCCGTGACCTTCTTGCTCACAGTTGTCGTCTTGGAACGAAGGCCGCCATCGCCGTCGATCCACACGTCTGTGCGTCGGTTGAGCAGTTGAATGGGTTAAACAAGACGGAATACATACACTCGGCCTGAATCTTCTCGCCCTGAGGAAGAGCCAAGTAGGGAGCAAGCAATTCGTTGTTGTATCTCTGGGTCATGGTGGTATGGAAAGGAGATGATAGTACGACCAGTTGGTTAAATATATAGCACGGATGGCACTGCTGTAATTGTCCTTTTTGGTCGTTTCAGGTACCGATTTCCGATAAGACATTGTGCTCAGGCCCGCTGCCAGTAATTCCCAACGCATTTTGAGTGTAAATGCAAAAAGCCGAATAAAATAACGGGAGTCAAGAACAATAGCATATCTAACCGCTGCGTGAACCTAGTCGTGCCATCGTGTCCTCCGAAGTCTCCTGCTCTTCCACAGTGTCCGATTGAGTCACCTGCGTTCTGTATTGTCAATATGAAATTCGGCCACAGGGGAGGGACACGCACAACCCGCAGCACCGATTTCTTGGACGATTCTTGCAGCTCGCCCGATATTATTAGCTCATCTAAAATCTGTGCCCAGTTTTAGCGGTCCAACTCGCCGCCGCAGTACGCGACTCACAGCATATGCCTTCTGAAAATTGAAGATCCTGTGCACGGAGCTTCGTTAGCAGTGCCTCTGCACAATAGATCTCGTGTCTCACAAATCCAATTCGCAGACCTGCGTGCAGAGGGGCAATTATCGGTCAGTCCACGCTGCCTGCTGCACACAATGTTACATACGTTGCCGAAATATCGGTCCAGGACCTCCACATAGCGGTGTATGATCTCGAGTGTCACCAGTTCGTTGTCATTCGAGCCGATCCCGCACACGAAGAACAGCGACGCATACCGCCGATAGACGACCTTCGTGTCTGCGCACAATTCAAGATAAGGCCCAAAGCATATCCGACGATGGCGTGCCTTTGTATTCCAGGAAATTACACATGCGAGTGCGTCGTGCGAGGACCAGCTGGGTCACATCCTTGACAATCTTTGCCTTTGCCTTCGGCGCTGTCGTCGTAAACCATTTGGAGAGGCGAACTTTACCTGTTCAGCGCGTCAATTCAGATCCCAAAAGTTATATCGCCAAAACGAGCCTTGACGCGATACGAGAAGAATGTAGTTGATCATATCGCGTAGGAAATGTTTGTCGGTATTTACCAGAACTTGACCCTCTCTCGCTGAATCTCATCCCTTCAATTTCATTGGTCGTATTTCATACAACTCACCCGAACACCCACAAGTACTATTGCAGTTGTACAGACATTGTAACAGAATGCAATATGATCACCGCTTCTTTGTTACCCTTTTCCGCTTTCCACCAGACGGCTTGCCTTCTTTTGGGGTGGCCGTTCCACTTCCTGGCGCTTCCGAAGCGCTCGTCGACTCATTGTCGTCGTCACCTTCGGGTTCCGGCGACATGCGTTCCTTCGGCGGACCTGTGACACGGTCGACGGCGTTGTGGTAGAGCGATTTGACAAGTGCAAAGAACCAAGTGTTCAGGAAGGCGGGTTTGGTCGCGGTTGACTTGTTCAAAATGTGCATTTCGCCTGAAGGATCCAGCTGTAAAAAAGAAACGAGCGTCAGCATTCGCCAAAAATTCTGAGTGCAAGAAACCCACGATGTACACATTCTTTGAGTCAACAACCATGTCGACCCACCGTTTCCGTATGCTCTCGCCGTCATCATCGGCACGCGCAGCCACGTTCACCTTAACCTTCAAGCCAGGAAAATATGAGGGGTCGAACTCTTTTGAAAGAAATCAGACCAGGATCACACCTTGCGCTGCCCTTCAATGGGAATTAACTTCGGCCCCCAAGCAGCCAACTGCGCTTCCTTCACGAACCTCTCTACTCGTACTATATCATTTCTATAATTTATATGCTGGGGATCATGGGTTAACGACGAGGGAAGTTTGTTAAATTTATGAGAAACCCACTTGAACGATGTAGTGGAATCCGGACGTGACGAGAATGAGGAACACGAAGACCGACTGCGCATAGACGGGTCAGACGTCCATCTATATACTTAGCAGAGCGAGCAACGTACGCCGAGGCCGGGTCGGAACCTCGAGTAATAGTAGCCTGTGCCGCGCCAGACTGGTACGCCATTTTTGTAGAAAAAGTCGTATCTCTCGCGACTTTCCCTGTTCCTCAGGATGGTTGAAACAACGCCGAGGCGCGCAAAGCGCTCTTGGATAGTGTTATCGTTGGGGTTCTTGTCCGGGCTACGCGTCGTTAAATAAACGGCATGCATTCCATTGCTTGCGGACGCACTGGAGCACCATGCTCTTCTTCCTGTACGCCTTGGCGATCTCCGCGGTGGTGGCGGTGAAAGGGACATCGAGCCAGGAGTAGAATGTTGTGCCCTTGCCCTCGGACGCCTCGACCGCGCTGCGTTACAGGTTAGCAGCTCAAACCGAATGGACTGAAAGCACCCCGTACGAGACAAGATCAAAAATTTCATGGTCTTCCTTCTCCCATGCGAGCACAGTCGTTACCAGCACCGCCAGAAACGCGAAGAGAACAAAGGCCCTCATTGCGGGCAATAGCAAGGAAAAGAGAAAGCAAAAAATGATGGCGGCTGATGGCGGCTTCTGCCAACGTGACGCGACATGGCGCCGCGCAAGCGCTGTCCAGTGTGCAGGTCCAAGCAGTGGCACAAGGAGCCGTCGAGCGGCCTTATCGCCTGCAGCGAGGGACACATCCTTCAAGTATTCATTCTTAGTGGCGCATTGCCGCCTCAACGCTAATTGCAACAGAACTACAGAAAAGAAGTAGCAGAAGTCGACGAACCCAGCCGGCACGCAGTCAAAAAGCGCACCCTCAAGGCCAATAGGCAGAAGAACGTCCAAACTGATAAAACCGATGCTAAATGTTGGTTCATTTTTTTTGGTTACGAGCTCAGATTCCAACGACTCCAGTGTACCACGGCAACAGGGGACGGTACTTTTACTTTCAATGCCTCCAGCTTATCCTTCGCCACCAAGTCGCGGTGTTGATCGAGCGGTGGGCACTTCCCCCCGAACTCGTGGTCTGTGGCGACTGGACACTTCTGGTTCAACATTTAATTGGTGAAACAGGTGGTTTGCAGGGATCTCTGGGCGCTCCACCTGAGTCTCCTGCGCAACCCTCCCCCGTCGGAGCCGTACATTGCTACACCCGAATCGGATACCGAAAAACCTAAAGACGAGAATGGCGCAGATGCCAGCGCTGCTTTGCTGGGAAGGCGAGGGAAAAGCTCATCTCCCGAGTTGGAAGATCCGAAGACACCCTCCAGCGACGACGACGACGAGAACGACGTGAAACAGGAGGAAACCGACCACGAGTTGGATGAGCTTCTCGCGGAAAATTCTGCCTCCGAGTCGTCTTCATCCGACAGCGAGGACAAGATCGATGGTGACAAAACCAACCTCATGCCGCCCGGAAAACGCAAGGCGAAAGGCGGCTTATCCAGGTTTGAGCAGCCGGCGAACACGATTGCGGTAATCGTCCTTGCCTGTTGGACGTTGCGGATCCCGATTTTGTACCGCGATTTGACGCAGTGCGTAGGCTTTGCTCAAGACCCTTCGCGCGTATAGTTTGCCTGACTGGTTGTGTCGATGCCCACAGGCTAATTGAGTCGTTTGAACTACCGTACTTGGAAGCTACCCGAGTATTGCCGCAAAGCATGACTGTGCACCTTACAAAACAGAATATCCAAGCACTCTCTCCTCCTGTGAGCATCCCTCATACTTTCTGAATACAGGCAAATGAAAATTTTAAGAAATAGAAGACGCCCAGCGCGTTGGCTCTGCATAACCTCGCGTCATCTCTTGCCAGACGGGTGCATTTGTCATTTGGCGTCAGGACGCCTGAAGCTAACGCTGCCCCGATCCTGTGGCGCGTAGTAACACAGTGTCTCGGCGGTACTCGTATGTTCCAGCCGGTACAGAACGTTGGCAGCAGCAATTCATCTCCGCATTGCAGCGACATTGTATGGACTCACGAAACGGCTATCGACGGTACTGTCACTTCCCCTTACGCTCCACCACTCGCTCGCGCCGCGCCTGAAACGGGTGAAACAAAACGATGGAGAGAGCCACAAGTTCGACAACGTCGCGCCGGAGCTGGGGTTTGTTGTGACAGGTCTTATTGTGCTAAAGATGGTATATGGACTGGATGGGAAAGAACGGTTCGCCGTTGCCATACCGCGTTTGTGTCGACTGACGGAATACATGGACAGACTTCCAACCGATTCGGAAGACCCGGCAAGTGATCTGCCCCGGATAGATCAGTATCTTGAACTGCTGGGGAGATTGGAGGACGCGGACGATGAAACTCGGGCTGCCGAATTCGACTCGAGGACAGCAATGTAGAGTGATGAATTGCGGGGAAACGGCAGAGACTGACTGACTGACAATTAGGGTGATTGAGGATCTCAGCGACGATACGGTGGACGAGTACCTAGCATTCTGCGAGCGCGCATTGGTGGGGCCGGCGAATGGTAAGCAACTATTGCTGGGCATTCGTTACGGAACTGACGAGAAAGCAGACTTGCTAGAGCGATTCTTTCCCCTGCCAGAACGTCAGACGGTCGTAAAGGCGACGAGTGGGGATGAGGAGGGCCTGCGGGGAGAGTTACAGGCGACGAGGCTGCCGGACAGAGAGGAGGAGGCGCTTCGGCCGGGGGATGAATACACGTTTGACACGGGAGAGATGCCCGAACAATATGCAGCAATAGTCAGGCGGGCTGCAGGGTGGGTAGGGGTACGGGAGGAATATTTGCGGAGAGTGCTGGAGAGCTATGAGCGTCGGCTGTGGCGGTCTTGGACGAGGATACGGCTGGGGGACGATTAGTAGCCGTTGACAGAATATGTTACGGATATGTTGTGCTTTGGTTGAATTTTGATGGCTCATTTCACTGCACGTTCTTCATGAAGCCACTTGAAGTTTTTTCTTCAAGTCCCCCCTCCTTCTAGGCTCTCTCCCCGCCGTTCTCCCCGTCGAGCTTATTGGTCTCCTCGTCGTGCTCTTCGTTCTCCTCCTCGTCCGCTATGCGCCGTATAGCTTCTGTCTTTGGTCGCAGGGACAAGGACCGCGCAGTCGTGCCTCTGGCACCGACGCCGCCCCCTGTACCGAGCTTGACGAGCGAGCCAGCGTCTTCTTCTTCCTCCAATGGGTCTGCACTTCACACGCCGGCCGACGATTATGACCATGTTCTCACCCGCACCCCGTCACGATCCAAGTCCTGGACAGCCTGGCTAGGCAAAAAATCAGGTACAATCAAGCGTCGCCGGCCAGGAGATCAGGACACACCGCTCGACCAGGGCTGGGTTGAGACTGTGCCCGACTGGCGGCCCAAACAGCCCCCGCCCATTCTACACGCCCCGCCAACCCCAAAATCCCTTCTGCACCCGCTTGTCGACATCCACATCGACTCAGAAGAAGATGCGTCTTCCTCGGGGTCAGACGATGATGAAGCCGTGCCACACTCTGGCCCCGCCGTCCACCCCCAAATCACCCCAACTTCCGTGGCCCAATCTAGAAAAAACCTTGAAATATTGATTCAGAACAGCCTAATCCCGCCATTGGCCCCATCCACACCCTTCTCTCATCTTACCGGTCGTCCGATGTATCCGCGCTCCTCCAACCCGCCCCATTCACTCCCGGCCCGGCCAACCATGCAGACCGCTATGCACAGGTCGCTCTTACTCCGGCGTTTACAACAGCCCGATGTATCAACCCTTCAGCAGCTCGACCGCTCAATATTAGCCTTGGCGTCTCGACCGTCCCCCCCATCTGTCGATCCCCCACCACCCCTTCAGTGGTTTAACGACCGAGCCTTGCCGGCAGCAATGAAGCTATCCTCCTCCAGTTCAGGCCTCCGTCGTTGGATGGCGCGACCGTGCTTTGAAGAGAGAATTGTTGTGTGGGCTCCCTTGGACGGCGTCGTCACCTGCCAACCTGTAGCGGGTTCGTCGTGCGCCGTCGCCGAGCTCGAGTACTCCGCCGCTCTCGATGCGATGATCGGTTTCGGTCTCCCGCCCGTCGAGGAGGAGGCGCCATCTCCTATAGCGGTGGCGCCGGTGTCGACCGCGCAGCAGCCTGCTGCTGGTAAGTTTACAAACCCTCGATGCAATGATCGATCCTCAAAGTTTTTTAGCCTCGGCAGTACGGAACGCGCCGTATCAGGCTGTCCCATCCCCACTGCGCAACTCTACTCTCAAATCCAAGAAGCCCGCGTCCCAGTCACATCCCTTGAGCCCCGGCGCTACAACTTCTCCTGCACCCCCAACTCTGTCGGCTGCCCCCATGCCGACGGTATCACGAGTGCGGTTCGTCGAGGACGACAAGGAAGATGTTATTCCCCTTGGTTACACTTTACGTCTCAAAAAACGGCGCGAAGAAAAGGCAAAATTCTTACGCGAAGAACAGGAGAGACGAGCTCACGAGGAAGAAAGGGCCAAGCAGGAGGCAGAGCGGCAGAGGAGAGAGCAGGAGCGGAAGCAGTGGGAGGAGGAGAAAAGGGCATGGGAGAAAGAGCAGCGAGCTATGGAGGAGGAACGGAAGCGGCGTGTTTACGCTGAAGAAGTCGCGGCCACCCGATTACGGAGAGAACATCAGAGGGCCGGTGGAGGATATGGTGCCAGCGAGACGAACCTGCTCGCCCCGTCGAGTTCTACAGCATCCTTACGGGACGAACGTAATAAGCAGGACACTGGAAACTACTCTCGACCATTGCACGATCCACTAGGGCCGCGGCGTCATGCTTCCGAGCCCGCGCAGCAGCTCGCCACCCCCTCTAGCTCGCCACACACGTCGTCTCCCGGCAGTTCGCGGCCCCCGAGTGTTGCAGGACATCAAGCCGGCAGTTTGCGGGGGAACTCTTCTAGACCGCCGTCGGTCCACACCTCGTCCTCTGAGGATGCGCGGCAGCAGCACACTAATGGTAATGCCACGAAACGTAGCTCGATGGCTTCTCTACCCGCGAAAATGCCGAGTAACCAATTTGATCCCTACTCGACGTCGTTTGCGTTTGCGAGCAATCCAACACTCATGGTGCCTCCGGTTCCTCCCGTCCCCATGGTCCCCATGTACGCCATGGACATGCCGTTACTGCCACCAACGCCACCGTTTATGCTCCAACAGTACCCCCGTCCTAAGTCCCAGAATTCAGCGTCTCCAGGTCGTTCATCATCGTCAGAGTCACGGCATCGTCTCCCGAGTAGTGGTAGCTCGGAGCGGGTTAATGTCGTGCAGCACCAGCAGCCCAGGTCGTCGTCCTCTTCTCGAAGACCGTCAAACGCATCCGCTTCTTCTCTCGTTCGACCCGCTGCGTCCCACCAACGACGCAGCAGCGACGACGCCCGACGGGCAAGCTTACCGCCACCCAAGGACTCACAACAGGCCCGGGGCCGCTCGCAGCCCAGCTCGATGCGATCGCAGTCTAGCAGCTCGTTGGTGCGCGGACGGCCGCCGATGCCGTCGTCGTATCAACAACCGGTGCCTAGTCCATGGTCCGCACCGCCGCTTGCGACGTCGTACTCGCAGCAGCAGCTCAGTCCAGCAGCCATCATGAACGGGTACGGTCAGCGGGTGCCACCTAAAGCAAGCCGGCGCCAGACCACAATTTCCTAGTCCGCGCCTTCATGCCTGCACATCATAATTTTCACCCGCCATTGGCCTTGCGATAGCAGCCATCTCATGGGTATGTATTATCACCCGTAGTACTTTCCATTGCACTCTCATTTATTCGACCCTGCAACCATCTTTAAAACCACCACACTCATTTAACAGCGCATTATTCCAATGTAGGGCACGCATACCACCCCCCTACAAGTAGACACATAGCGGAGTTCCTTTGGCACTTATAGTAACAGTACATCATCGCATACGAGTAATCTTCGCTGGACTCAGACGTTGGACCAATGCATACGCGCACGTATAGTTTATTCTTCATGTACGCCTGATTATTGCATTTTTCTCGGTACTTATGAAGACATCTATCCATTTTTTGTATGTTACACATCCATATTGTATCATTGCAATTTGCTTCAGTACTTCATGAATTATGGGTGAAAAATTGCCATTTTCGGACGTCGGCGTTGTCCCCGGAAGTCGTAGCAAAACAAGACCACCTTCCCCGCCTCGATTGTACGACAGGATCTACACTTCTGCTTCGTTGCGCAACCATGAGTTGGAACGGGTATGTGCTATTTCCCTCTATTTCTGCGCAGAACACCTAGTGATTGGCATATAAAGTATCAAGAAATCGTTTAACCGCGCTGGGACGACGGTAGGTTGCGCAACTGCCGCCCAATTCTGGGCACCGCTAATACATATCCTTGGTATCTACAGCTCCTCCAGAAGACGGGGCAGATTGAGCGCACGGTCGACCGCGAGTTCACGGATGAGGAGGCCAAATTCAGAACGTGTGTGCAAGATGAATTTGGAACCGGGTTTCGCTTACGGGCTGGCTTGTTTAGATTCGAAAAGGAATGTCAGGCGCTACAGAAGGACAGCAAGAGCTACTGGGATGCCATGCGCGGTAAGCCCAGCCATCGCGCCGCGGCAACGACCGACTCGGTTATCTTTGTTTGCAGCGATGACAGCGGCGCAGACCCGAATAGCGGACACCCTCGAGACTTTCTACGGCGCAGCGGATCGGACGTCGGAGGGTGCGATGGCGGGTCATGCATACAAACGCTCCGTCGATGATTTGGACGGTGGATTCGGCCGAGAGCTCGTATGTTGTCCCTGCACATTCCTCTGGACAGTACTGACTGCTTGGCTGCTAGGATGGACCGTACCGCACGACAATTTCGGAGCCGCTTGGGAAGATGTGCGCGTACTTCCCTGTGGTGAACGAACATATAACTAAGCGGAATAAGAAAGTACATACTCTCGCTCTTACAATACCGCGGACTAATCTCGGACTGCATTTCAGCTCCTAGACTACGATGCAGCTCGGAGCAAAGTGCGCAAACTCATCGACAAGCCGAGTGAGGACCCCACCAAGCTCCCGAAAGTAGGTTGATGGCCTCCAAGCTTGGACCGAGCCTTACGTGGATGCGCAGGCACAGCAAGAGCACGACGAAGCGAAGGAGGTCTTCGACATGCTAAACGATCAGCTTGTTGCAGAGCTTCCTCAGCTGATGGATCTGCGTGTACCGTATTTCGACCCAAGCTTTGAGGCGATGATTAGGATGCAGTCTAAATTCGCAGAGGAGGGGTACGAGAAACTGAGTGGTGTTCAGCGCTATTTTGCCGATACCATCCGCGACGACTACGCCGCGGGCCAGTTGGACGCTCAGGTCGGTGTCCATTCGTATGCTTCCCAGTCATAACATCTAATCTTTTTCGGTCAAATAGGTCGAGGGTGTCCTTCAAGAAATGCGAGAACTGTCCATTTGCGGTGCCAACTAATCTGTGTATCTAATTGTAATTTCTGTATTCACACTGGATTTTTGGTCATCATGCAATTTTGAGAGTGTATACAGAGGAGAGGGTATAGTACATTCGTTGAATTTACGATAACAAAAGGACAGCCACAAGAAACCAACAAGAAACTGCTCACTGACTTACCTTGCTACGTCCTAGATCAACGACGCAATGGTCGCCATGAGCGTATTTTTTCGAAATCAAGAGTGTACGCACCGCTATCAATACATACGCTCGGCTAGAGACACTTCACCGCGACCGCGGCCTCGCGTCTTATTCGCACGTCCTCTGGTTGCACCTCTTCCGCGAGGAGTACCGCGACCAAGACGGGGATCGCTGAGACGAGACAGCAGGCCTTCGTTTCTGGGAGTCTGGCTTTCATAATCTGGGTTCAGATGCCCGTTCCATGAATCCGGGGCAGCGCCCAGCCGATTTTCAAGGGAAGGACGGCCCGTTTCTAGTTCAAGGGATCGCGAAGAAGCCGCTGAAACATTTCGACCGTCGTCTTTGAAACGTTTCTGAGAGTGGAACTGCGGGATGTATTCATCTTCGCGCGGGCGCTTCTGATTCTGAGACGGAACGCGTGGAATGCTGTGGCGAGGACCTTTAGGCGGCGAGTCCTGTCGCGGAGAATAGAAAGCAGCTGGTGCAGACGGTCGATGGGGCGCATGGTCCGCGGAAAAAGTCCGCCTTGCCGGAGAGTCGGGGCGCTGCTGGGGCGGCGGAGTAATCCGTCCGCGATGGCGTAACGGAGAAGGTGAGCGTGTGGGTCGTGCGGGTTCTGGAGACGACCACTTAGGAGACCGCATATAGTAGTCGCTGGGTGGGCTCCGTGACCGAGCCCATTCTCGTCTGGAAAGTGGTGGGGGGGTTCTCCTACCAAATCTCTCGGGTTCCTCTGGGCGGTATGAATTGAATCCCCGTCCTTCAAATCTGTCTTTGCCTGGTGTTGGGGAACGGTGCCGAGCGAAGCGGGGAGGAGATCGACGACGCAAGGAGCCAGATACCCTTTCATTTAGGGAGCGACCCGAAGAACCGTTATTGTCTGGAACTGGTGTAGACACCCCGGAACCTGGATTAGATGGTCGCGAGTCCTCTCGAGCTCTCGGTAATGGCCGCGCTTCCGTCGGGATGGATGCAGCAGATGTAGTGGGGGCTATAGCAGGAGGCGACCGTTTGGTAATAGGTGGAGCCTTGGCTGGCAGTTCCTCGAAGGGATGGTGAGTGAAACGAGGCTTTACCTGGGGTTGTACCGAGCCATCGGCTACTGAAGATGTAGACGGTTCGCTGTTGCTTGTATTACCGGTCTGCGGCTTCGATTTGTTGAACTTCGGCAATTGTTTTCTGCCGGGTGGAGGGTTATGAGCCACAGAAGAAGCCACAGAAGCCGCTGGAGCACTGAGTGAAGGAGTATTAACCGGTGTAGGACGCTGTGACGAGCTCGGAACGGGTTTCAACTGCGCTGCTGAGGGAAAACCGTCTTCCACATCCTCCGTCTTTACCCCAGGCAGTGGTGGCCGGCTTCTTGAAATTGCTTCCCAAGTTATGCCTTCGTCTTGCAAAGCAAATCGCAAATTCATCAGCTGAATATCGGTCAAGAGGTGAGATGGCAAGTTTGGTGTTTGAGGGATGATAGGAATATCCCCAGGGTCAGAACCCGTCCGGTGGGCAGATATATCGTCGGTTTGCGGCGATTCAGGATCGATGTGGGAGATCGGAGGAACACTGTGATTCCGCGTCTTTTTGGGTTTAGAACTCGGCACGGTGTCTGCGGCCTTCGTGCGCACACGGAGTCCCAGTGCAGCTGCACGCTCTAATGCAGGAGAAGGTTCAGTGGACACGGAAGGATCGGTCAACGGAGGACAGTCCGTCGGCACAGAAGGGTCTGCCTTCACAGCGACATCGGGGCCCAATTTGACTCCGCCCGACACCGGTTTCGACTTCTTCGCCTTGACCTTGACTTGAGTCGATGGAAAAACTGTGTTCCTCGCAACTACATTACCGAACTGCGGCTGAGTGTCGCCGTTCGATATGGGAGGGGGAGTTTGCGGTGCGCTCTTGCTCTTCGCTACTGCATCTTGCCTCTCCTTCAGAATGGAAAGCGCGGCTGCGGCTTGTGCCTGCTCCTTCTGTATCCGAACCTGTTCCCGCCGGGCTTCCTGCTGCTTTCGCAGAGTAGCCTCCCTGTCCAAAGCAGCTTCGTTTGCGGGCAGCGCTTCGGCAGGGAGGTATTCGGCGTGCGAGTAGCCTATGGCCCGCTCCATTTTACCCTCCACCGTAGAATCCTTGGTCGACGGTCGCCGTAGGTCCGGAGTCGTAATCTGCTCGGCGAGTGCCACGAGGGCTGCAGCAGCGTCCTCCTCCAAACGACGAGGTTCGTCCATTTGCATAGCAGCTTCACCCTCCCCGTTTGGCGCAGGATTGTCGGCAGCTGGTAATTGCGCTCTGGTATCGCTCGCGTCGCAAACCTCGCCATCTGTATCGGTGTCGTCCGGCGCGACCATCATCATCTTACTAGCTTCCTCCTCTTCCCGCATTTGGCTGATATCCCTGTGCACAGTGGCGGTTGCCAAACGTACACTTTCCTGTTCTTCAACCCATAGCCGGAGCGAGTCAAGATCTTTCTTCATTTCCTCGATGAGCTCCGAGTTGCCGTTAACGGGCTCCGGAGTTGGAGCACGAGGAGACGGTTCCTCGAGTAATCTTTTGGTCTCCTCAGCGGCATCGACGGCCGCACGAGAAGACAACAGCGTCGCCTGCGCCTCCTCGGCGGCTTGGCGAGCTTGTAAAAGCGTCTTCTGAGCCATTTCAAGCGTCATGCGCGCGGCCGCAAGTGCCTGCACAAGATTGTCTACAACCGTTTGGGCGGCGGTAACGCCATGCTCTGAGATCGCTGCACGGGTCTGCGATGCCTGAAGGGCCTCTTTCGCGGCCGCGAGTGTCTTCTCACTGTGGTGGACAGCTTTGTTGGCCGCTATAACCGATAGCTGAGAAAATTCAGGCAGTGGAGTCGGGGATGTCTTAGGGAGCGGAGGTACGGCCAGAACTTTGTGTGCTGTTTCGAGACGCGCGTGCAGTTCTTTCAATGCTGTATAATCCGGGACAAACGGTGGTGGAGGGGAGGGTGGGGGTGAAGTGGGTTTACGGCTAGTTATGGGGGGCAATTCCTGGACTGAGGACTCAGGATACTGCAACACCATTGAGTCGGCGTCTATCTCGGGAGATTCTACAGCCGGTTGTGGGTGCTGAAAAGGCTCCAAGACCGCCGAGAATGAGGACTGCCGACCCTCAGAAGGCTGGTTCGTGAGCACCTGGAGTAACGATGGCCGTGTTCGCGCCTCATTGCGTGCGGGAAGCTGTGGCTCAGGCGACGGGCTGTACTGATAACGAGCATCGGGCTCTGGTGACGGACTGTACTGGTAATGGACACCTTCTTCGTAACTGGAAATTCTCTTCAAAAGCTCGGGCTCCTTTCCAATCGACTTGAATGTGAACTGGTGGAAATCTGTTCCTCCCGATGACTTGAGGATATTAGGATCGGGCTGCCCGAATAAGGGAGCCATCTGCGCAACTATTATCAGCATGTGTCGAGAAATAGATATGAGTAGGCACTTGCAACAAGATGAGAAAAGCTGGCAATATTAAAGACGAAGAAAGGAGGTGAGAACCCTTGGTTATTATATACGGGTTTGCCAAGCAAGCACAAGTAAATGTACACAACGCGAACGCGCCAATATTAATCTTTGGGTTTGGGGGGTCGATTTACAATGTGCCACTTCACCAGGTCCAACGTCGCAATAGAATCCTCCACTGACGAATGCCCTACGCTGCCTCCCCCGCTCTGAATCGTTATCCCAAGGTGCTCTCGTGCCCTGCATCCAGTTTAGCGGCGCAAAGGAAATATGAGGCTTTCGTACAAATCCTTCAACGCCTTGCGGTATGGAGGTCCGGCAGAATGTTTGAAAATCAATGCCGTGTCCACCAGCCGGTCGTGGACTATTCGCAATGTGTTCAGGTCATTGTCGATAGAATGACCAATGAGAACTGTGTCTCTATCGATAATATTATCGAGCGATTCCCGAATCGACGAGAGGGGCAAAACTGCTTTAGCATAGTCCGCCTCTGTGATGCCGGAGAAGCGGGTGTTGAAATCTCTGTAATGGATTGGGATCACGAAGACACAACTTGTAAAAAGAAGAGACTGACATTACTTCGACACCGTCGTCCATGCGTACCTGTTGATGATGAGTTCCCCACCGATGTGCATGGTCATGCATACCAGTTCATCTAATACCTCGTTACCGGCGCCGTCAACCACAGAAACACGGGCAGCTCGCATCCCGCCGGTGGTGTATATCATTTCACAATCCAAAGCAGCGACGTCCAACACGGTGCTCGCCGACGGTGGAGATTTCAAGTAAGAAAATGCGTGTCGGGAATGCAGATCTTCCGGCTTCGACTCGTAGAACACATGCGGGCCATGGGTGCAGCCGTCATCGTCGCCTGGAGCGGCCCTGTAGCAACATCTAAATACTCGCTCTCTTTGGCCACCGGCAGTCCGAGTTATAGGCTTTCCCCAGTGATAGATGCATCCATCGGCCTCGTCCTTGCGCTTGACCAGAAAGTCCTTCCCGCACCGATCACATTTCGAGATTTTGTTTTCAAGGCTTGGCTGGTCGCCACCAACTCCCTCCGGGATATCGAGAATGAAGCCCCATATCTTCAAGTCTTCTGCAGACACGATAAGATGCTCGACGTTAGCGCGAGTGACGCGCAAGGACTTCCGGGTCTTAAGGGCCTCGGCACGCGCAATCACCTCTTCCTCGGTTCCGACAGACGGATGAGAAGACGTGTCGGGCAGTGGACGGCGTTTGAGGGCGGCAGCACACTGTATGACAGCCTGCAATACGTAGGTGACGAAGAGGAAGGAGGAGAATATAACGCACCACTCGGTATGTTTGCCTGTTTGACTTCTTGTATAGTTCCTCTTCCTGACGGAGTGCGTGTTCGGAAGCCAGTCCAGGATTTGCTGGGAGGATGGCGTCATAAAGGACGACGAAGTGGTCGTATAGAGTCTTGAGCAACGTCTGCCGCACCGGGATTGGAACAACCGATTGCGCGCCATTTACTCTGAGTACAGGCGGGCCGGTGGTAGTGGTCTGCTGAGAGGCGAAAGCGGCTCGATTAGATGAGAGTTTCTGCTGCTTCCTGGGCGGTTCTTGGGGTGCAGCTGAGGTCGAGGCGACGGCGCGTTTAGCAGGAATGGTGGCCGAGGAACTCGCCTGGGAACTGCTCGCCACGGGCTGCTCTACTGGGACGATAAGGGTCGGCGGAGGTGGCAGGTCTGTACGGTGACTAAATAAACACTGGGGGCGGTTGCACCTTCCGCTATCGGGACATGCTAGCTGCTGAAACAATTGGATGGAAGAGAACATGTCCAAACGAATACGCGTCGAAAGTGAATAAAATCGAATAAAGCGGGGATGTAAAATCATGAAGTTGCGAGCTGTCGTGAGCCGTGACTCATCGGAGAATGACTAAAGGGGCTTTACGTTACATTGCAATTGCTTTTGCATCTTACCCATCCAATGCCGGAGAAAAAGTCAAAGACCCGCAAGCAGTTCACCGTCAGCACAGAGTAATGGCCACTGAGCACCCTTACTTCCTTGTACTCACTCCTTGCTAGTGATCCTGCCCACCATTTCGCAGACCCGTTCCAGCCCCAAACGTCAGCTTGTCCTCCTCTCTCTCCAATATTCATCTCATTTCCTTCAATATCTAGTCCGTTAGGTTCCAATACACCCGAGCGCTCCCCTACGCCTCTCGGTCGCCGCCCACCCCCTCCGAAGGTGTCCCCCTGGTTGCGCTGGGTCATCGAACCAGGTTCGGGGACCGCACTATATTATCGTCAACGTCGTCAAGCTCACCCCGCTTTCCTCCAGCGGAGTCATTCAGATTGCTTCTCATCCCCCTTGTCTTATATCTAAACTGGGAACTCTTGACCCCGCACCTCAAACCGCTCCTCGAGCCTTACGCCCCGTCTATTGGCCCGTATCTCCCCGATGGTGCTGCAGGCAACCCATTTGCTTCCATGTTCCTGCTTTCCGGGAAAGTTCAGACTTCAGACCCGGACGACCCTCGATACGCAAAGGACTGGCGTGATCTGCTGTTCCTCGCCTACAACATTGTGTTCTTTTCCTGCTTTCGCCAGCTCATCACCGTCACTATGTTCAAACGTATTGCGAAATACTTTGGCATAAAAAAAGAAGCCAAGCTCGACAGATTCGGGGAACAAGGATACGCTATGGTTTATTTCGGCATCACCGGCGCATGGGGTTTGGTAAGCAATACGCGTATCCCACACCCCGTTCGTTTTCCGATTCGATACGCGTAGCGCATCATGTCCCAATTGCCGACTTGGTGGTATCGTACCGATACTTCTGGATAGGTGAGTGATGTGATTCTTTGAACGCGACTTGACTCATCTATTTTTAACAGACTATCCTCATTGGGACATGAAGCCCGAACTCAAGCGCTACTACCTAATGCAAATGTCCTATTGGTGCCAGCAGCTTATTGTGCTCGTCCTTGGCCTTGAGAAGCCGAGGAAAGACTACCATGAGTTGGTTGCACACCATATCGTTACCCTGTGGTTGGTCGGGTACGTCTACCTCTCCTTTCTGGCGCGTCGGATGTTGAAGCTGTTGCACAATAGCTGGAGCTACCTGGTCAATCTCACCTTGATAGGTAATGCGGTATATATGAGCATGGATATTCCAGACATGGCCCTTGCTGTAAGTATCTAGACCACCACAAACTCACTCTCATCATTCCTTTAGATTTCTAAGCTGTTTAATTACCTTCAATTAGAACGACCCAAAGTTGTCTCGTTCGCTATCTTTGTCTGTTTGTGGACGTACGAGCATTCGGTCTTTCTTAGTGGCACAATTAACGTGACCTCAGCTATTTCCGACACTACCTCAACCTTGTCATCCTCTGGTCCGTCTGGACAGAGTATGGCCTGGCTCCGTGGGTGTCGCCTTCATTCTCGTCCTTTGTAATCGCTCTTACAACACACCAGAGAGATCGCAAAACAGTGGTCATGGGTAGAAGGGACCTACCTTGTGGGGTGGATGCAGTATCAAGTCTTCATCCCCATTATGCTCCTACAGTTTATCAATCTGTTCTGGTACTATCTAATCCTGCGCATCCTCGTACGGTATGTCCTCGTATCCCCAACCTCAATCAAATCGAGCTCTTATACGGCGAACTCTTAGGACCATTCTCGTTTCCGAGACCGTAGATGATGTTCGCTCCGACGACGAGGACGACGATGAGGAGGTGGAGAAGGTGGAGGAGAAGCCGGTAGAGAAAAAAAAGGCCTCAAGCAGCAAGAAGCTCCAGGAGAAGGAAACAAAATCGTCTGCATTGAAAGCTGTGACGACGGCAAAATAGCGGTGCACGCAGCCCCAGATCTTTCATCTTATTTAGGAACACATTCGCCATCTCCCGGAGTGCATTGGATCGTAGGTATATTACAATATGTATGTGGGCCGGCGGCGACCTGTGTAATGGATACAACAAGAACGTAGGAAAGTACAGCAAGATACCAAGAAAAGAGTACAGTTTGCAAGAAGAGAGAAGAACGCAGATAAGTCTAGATCAGCTTCTGTGGAGGAAAGCAGCCCTCGAGGTCGCCGAATTGGGGATTCTCCTCCCAAGGGGGAAATTCCACCTCGACTTCTGTTTGTGTGTGGTCTGGCCAGCGCACTTCACGCTGAGCGTCGAGCTGCGGTCCTGAGGCCATGGAACGCAGAGCTTGCAACATTCCCTGCGTGAAAAATGAGTCCGCCGACACAAAGACGATACACCATGGAGTGGCAAACCTTGGCGTCGGTGCCTGCATTGCGAATAGACCCGACCTTTATTTCCAGGTGCTTGAAGATGCGGTCCAAGTTGTGGTCGATGTCTACGTCCCCGCTTCCGGTCAGAGCGTCGAAGAGCTCCGCGGGGTCGACGATGAATACGCCTGCATAGGGCATGGTCTCCGGGAGCTCGAGAACAAGATTCGTTAATGGGATTTGGAAATCTTTGGATCGCAGGTACCTGGAACGTGAGGTAAGAAAGCGGATCAAGTCGAAGGCAGAAAATATACTTCAAATCTCCTTTCATATCGTTCGACACCAGAAAAATCGGGGCGTGTTGGCCGAGCTGAGAGAAGAGCTCGCAGAGCTTTTGTTTGAGCACAGACTTGGACACCATTTCGTGCTCGCCGTCATTCTGAGAAAGCAGCAGTGAGTGAACCATGTACCGAAAAGAGCGGCAGCACCTCGCACCTCCAGATTCGTCGTTTTGTATTTTTGGTTCGCTTCCACGACTAGATGCACACTTTCCGTGACCTCGGTGCCACTGGACTCGCAGCGGACAAGGCTCCAACCCACGTCCGAGATAGCTGTGTGGTCGACTTCCCAGGCCGCGAAATTAAGCGCGCACCAAACGCCTTTCTTTGCGTTCCAAAGGGAACGGACGCGTTCGAAGGTCGCGCGTCGTGGTACCAGCAACGGCTTCTCTTTCAAAGTGAGGTTCATGCGGCCGAGTTTCTGGGGTAAAAGAAGAATCTGAGAACGCGATACAGCGCGGAGAGAAAAGACCAACCTTGCTGGTAGCGCTCAACGCGCCAAGACTCTGGAAAACGGTCGGAACGACGGTGGCGACGCTCGATTTCTATCCGTTCATCAATATTAGCCTTCAGTAACTGAATAGGACAAAATCACCAGAAACAAGCAATCAGAATAGGGCAGAGGTATAAGTTTTTCCGTGAGCTTCATCGCATGTATCCAGTATCGCAGATAATCGACTTGAGCAGAGGAGAAAAGTAGTCGCGCTTGCCCGTCGCGAAAAGTGCCTACAAGAAGAGATTGAAACATCGCAAACAACCTCGACGGCCTTTGTACCGATATACGCTTGAATACCTTCCGACGCGCCATCTGCAGCTAGCGGATGTCTCGGATGAAGTATGGCATCTCTGTCTACGCGCATGGCATGAAGAGAGCAACAGCGCGTCGAAAAAACATTTACTGAGGATCTTTTGGAGCTGAATAGTGTCACGGCTGTTTTTCAAGGATTCAGGGTAGTGGTACAAGATGTCGGTGCATCGATAAAAGCCGGTCAGCCCAACGGGCGGCGAAGCGTCGATGGCCATTGCAACGTGAGGAATGGAAAAGTTGGATTGACGGGACAGAAGAACGATTTCCTTTGTAGTGATCGGAACGAACACCTCGTGCCAATTCTTCAAGGCGTACTCCAATTCTTCAGCCAAAGTTGGCCAGCGAACTTCAAAAATGAAGCAGCATACAACGACTTCACTGGGAAAGACATCCGAGTCGTATATAAGGAAGCGAACAAGTGCAAGTTGATTTCGAGGCTCCTGATATGGGTACCGGTAATACGAAAACTTTGGCAAAATCATTCTCTGAGGACGCCAGTGCGTGGATTATAACCGCCCATCAATCCTTCTTGGTCAGAATAATCCGAATCCTCTTCGTAGGGTGCAAATTGCACCTTGACATCCGGGCCAGCGGTACGGTTGGGCCACCGAATTTCCCGTTGCGTGTCCAGTGGTTCTCCAGACGCCATAACTCGCAAAGCCGACAACGTATACTATGAATGGTGAGGTCGGGCACAAGCAAAGGAATAGATTGCGCGAACATGGGCATCATTGCCTGCGTTATGGATATAGCCGTTTTCGATCTGGAGGTGGTTGCATGTTTGTTGGAGGCCCGTCTTTTTCATGTCTTCCCCAATCAAAGCCGCAAAGAGTATACCAGTGTCGATAATGAAGATACCCTTGCTTGGAACTGCTTCTGGAAGGTCAAAGACAGGGCTGTCCAATTGTACATCGAGCTTCTTCAGAGTTCTGGAGAGTAGTCAAGATCAACTGCAGGATTTGCGAACTGGAGACTTGCTTTAGATCCTGGCTATCATCGTGAAATACAAGGAATACAGGGCCTCGGGAATGCATGGATTCCATCATGTTCGAAATTTTGGTCTTCAGTGCACCTTTAGAAACTGCGACTGTCTTTCCGAACAAATAGTGCTGTGGAGGCTCCGTTAAGCACGTAGCATGGGTGAAGGTGTCTCAAGTACTTCTCGGTTATCTGCCACGTACTGGCCATTCCGGTACATGGCGTTCTCCTTGACGGTCCAATGGCCACAATCCTCAATCTCCTTTCCATTTTCGAAATGAATAGAGCGGTAACCGAATTCGGTGAGAACTGAATGGTCTCTCTCCCACTCCTCGAAGTCCAAGGCACACCACGTCCCAATTTTGGCTGCCCAATATTTGCGTACACGCTCGAATGCGTCGCGGCGAGATAACAGTCTCGGGTTGGAGTTGTTGAGACGCTTATTGTTCTTGGTGATATTCTTTCATAAGGGATCAGCGAGCGAGAAGAATGATTTGGTGCGAAGTATGGGGACCTTGATGGAGCTGCGCAGGGACCCTCCGTCGCGATAAATGACTGGGGAAACATTGGAGAATTCTGACGAAGTGAGGAGACATTCGGAATAGGGAAGTGGGATGATGGAAGAGGTGAGTTGCATCGCATGAAGCCAATAGCGGACTGAAAAACAAAAATGTTTAGCCTGGCAGGCAGCTCGACAAGGGATGTCAAGCACCGTAGTCCACTTGGGCAGATGAAAACAAGAGGCGCTGCTGGCCGTCGTGGAACGTTCCTAGATAGATGTTACGGGTACTTTCTTCGTTTCAAAAGGTGTCCCACCGAGGAACAACGAGACGCCATTCACGCCTTCCAGGTGAAGCGGATTTTCGCTATGCACGATGGCATCGTGGGCTCACGAATCCGTCATTTAATTTTCCGCCTGGCGAGATCAAGCACACCTAAGACGGCTTTCAAGGGATCTCTGTCGCACGGGGGAAGAACTTCCGGCCTGCGATGACGCGTCGACTTTGTGGATTGCATAGATCATGAAGAGCGACGAGATTTACCACTGCGCTGCAATTAAGGATCACGGAGAGACAAGGGCAGGTTGAGACTCAACGTGAAACCAGATATCGGTGTACCGATAATACCCAGTCACTATCGGAGTTTCTGAAGGCATTGATACTGATAGACCGAGAGGGAGGGTGCGTGTAAACTGAGAGGAGGCTGGCGCTTAGATCAGTGTTCGTAAATTAGGAACTCGCGATCACGTTCTCGAATTGAGACCAAAAATGTGACTCTCGAAGTTGCAGCCAGCATGTCCTTGGAATCATTTCCCTTGCCAATTATTGATGTACCCATGCCTGAATTTTTTCTTGGCTAATAACACGAGGAGGGAACTCTGAGAAGGACGATAATACTTTTACTTACCTGAATGGGTCTGGTGGTTCAAAGGATTTCCTTTTTCGGCACAGACGGTTTGTTCTTGTACTTTGTTTCTTGGCCACTCTCAGACGCCGTCCATGCCTCAGCAAACCGCCTCAGGCTCAAAACGCAAGAATGCTGCCCCCGCCAGCTCAGACCCCCCGACCCCTGCCAAAAAAGCTAAAGTGACGGCGCGTAAAAGCACTGGAGGCAAGCCCCCGCGGCGCAAGTCCGCTGCAAACGACAACGCTCCCGGTATCTCTCCCAGCTTTTCAGACTCTCAGTCACCGCTCACCCCGTCATAGCTCCACGAAAGAAGCGCTTTCGCCCTGGGACCGTCGCGTTACGCGAAATTCGCAAGTACCAAAAATCGACAGACCTGTTATTGAGGAAACTGCCATTTTCGCGTCTGGTACGTCCTGTGTGTTCATGTGGGATCTCTTCACCCACAGAGACCAACCAGGTCCGCGAAATCGCAAGTGAAATGACCACGGACATGAACGACAATTACCAACCAGGTGCCGATCTGCGCTGGCAAAGTTCGGCGCTAATGGCGTTGCAGGAGGCAACGGAGGCGTATCTCGTCCATTTGTTCGAAGACGCGTACGTCCACCCACTTGTTCCAATTGCGAGCTGAACAGCAACCACCTAGCAATTTATGTGCTATTCACGCGAAACGAGTGACCATCATGCAACGGGACATCCAACTCGCCCGGCGAATAAGAGGACCGTGGGGTGGCATGGGATGATTTAGGTTCTTGGCCTTGATGGGTTGTATTTCTACCGTTAATCTTGTTTTATCTGCTCCGCCAGCTTGAACGTTTCTAGTCATTCATTACAATGGTACTTTGTACACTATCCCCGCTTTGGATGCAGTAATATACGCGAGTCGTCTGTAATGCGACGGCGTCTGACGCCCAAGACCAAGAGGATCTCTCTGCGGTCAGTCAATCTAAGGGTCGTTGTCAGCTGTTGTGGGATGAAAGTCGTGTGTCCATGGAGCGGTCATATTAGATCAAGAAATATTCACAAGGCGCCTACAGGCCGGAAATGTTATTCCTGTCGCCCGGGATCCCTCACAACCACTTTTGTTTTCATTCCGCGCGAAAGAGGACCTCGAAAAAAAGACAAGCTCACCAAGAGTGACGTTTATTTTTGTGTTTTTTGGTCGTCTTTTCAGTGGCTACCTGTGAAGGTGGTGCGATCACCGGCTTTTCGAGTGGTTTCGGAGCTTGTGCTGATTGCACAGACTGTGAAGGTATTGCAGCAATCCGGCCAGTCGACTTCTCCGCCGGTGTATAATCCAGGATCCAGGTCTGGACGAGACCACAGATTGCGGAGGTGGTCCAGTATAGGACAACACTCTACCGCATTACATATTGATTTTATTTGGCGTGAAAGAGCGCGATTGGACCTACCCCAGGACTGATACCAGCCAGCACGATACGCCCAACGGAGAGCCCGTACAAGGCAGTCTTCATAATTTTGTGCGGCTGAAGGACAAAACCTTTACCGGCTGCCATCATTTGCGCGCGTTTCTCCTCTGCTTTACGCAAGCGGTCCCTCTGAACGGCGGACATGAGCCAGTTGTTCGATTCGACGTTCGCCATTGTGACAAATCCCAGGATTATGGGTATTGTCCACGTTGGATCGGGGTGATTTAAGGTGGTGAGAGTGAAAAACGCCTCGGAGTCGAAGGGTGTTGGATCCTGAGCTAGGCGGTTGAACATCATGCTCAGGACGACGAACACGGGGAGCTGGCTGGCTGGGCTCGCGACCATGGAAAGGCCAGGGTGACACTTGTGTTCAGCGATGAGACGCTTCTGTTCAGCCTTGACCTGCCAAAAAAATCTGAACAAAAAACGCGACGCCCTCATGAGGCTGACCTTCTCTATCATTCGGGATAGATGTATCTGCTGTAGCTTAGCAGGAACCAGGTCCTCTTTACGCATTCCTTGTCGTTTCATATCGTCTAGAACCTGCTTGGATATTATTGGTTTCAAGCGTTCCACCTCCGGTAAAACAACATTCTCGAGGCGTCGAACGCGATTTCGGCCCTATAGCACGGATTACTGACAGCCCCACTGCTTATGAATGGGACTGACCCATAAAGCGATCGGGAAGAGAGCAAGTCTTGAGACCACAGTCACTAGGATAATAGTTCCCGAGTATGCGGGTATGGAAGGCGGAAATGGGAGTGCAGTAGCCAAATCCAAGAAGCCATTACAGAGAGACTGCACAAAAAAGCGTCTATCGAACGACCGAGAGCGCAAGCGTAAAGGTATTCGCCGTAGTGGTGGCCGACTGTGAACAGCAAGCATCAAATTTTCGCTTATTTGTTTTTCAATGTCCCGTCTCTCACGACACCTGCAACTCTCCGATCTTATAATGGCTGTATACATAGTAGCGCGAGAACGGGGCATAAACAACATGTAATTGCATAAGACACGCTGTCGATATCCTCAGAACACTAGCTGATGCGGGAATTGCCCCTTCGACAACCCCCAGCTCGCGCTGAGATATTTGCCCAGGTTCTCCGTCTTCTTGACCGAAGCAAGGATGGCCTTGTCGACCGCCTTCTGGTCGGCGGATTTGGATTCGGGGAACGCCTCCTTGGCCTTGGGCTTGCCGCCCTCGAAGAATTCTGACTCGGCGGAGCGAGCACCCTTGGTGGCGGCCTTCGTGAAGTAGCTGTCGTTGATTTTGTCGTCGACCTATACGCGAAGAAACAAAATAATCAGTGCAAGAACCTTGGACTGGTGTTCAGCGTGAACGTACTGTGAAGCCGTCTAGTTCAATCCTGGTCGTTGTCGCAATAACATACGCCTGGTTCACCCGTCGCAGGGGAACACCGTTGACCTTGAACGGGCCGGTGACCAGCAGCAGTCCGCTCTCCAACTGCTTCAGGAATACGACGCGCTTGCCACGGAAGCGACCCGCGAGCAAGATGAGGACGGTACCGGGGGTGATGGAAGAACGGAGGGAGGCGGGTTTGGGGGATTTACGGCTCTTTTTGGGCTGGCGCACGTCCTCGGCGGGGTAAAAACGCGATGCTTTGGACGTGGGAATGAGACGCTTTCCACCGTTCTTGTCGCCGCCGATGGATTTTTCGATGGTCGCTGGCGACTCGGTCGCGGCGGGCTTGTCAGATTTTTTGAGGCCCTTCCAGAGGCCACGACGAGCGGCGACCTGGGAGCGGGAGAGGCGACCTACGCCAGGGACGAGTTCCTTACTTCTGGCCATCTGAAGGAAATGGGATAAGCGCGGTGCGGGGAACAGCAGGAAATGCGCGTACGTCGTCGTTCTTGCTGAGGCCGATTGATGCTAGATTCGTGAGAGCAAAACGGTTACAAAACTGCAAAGTCACATTGTTTCGCACTCCGCTCGGCAGGTCCCGAAGTTGGTGCTGCCGATCAATTCCATGATGTTGGTTCGCGCATGTAAATAGTCAGCGCGAGTCAGCTCAAGCGCTCAAGCTCTATTTGACTCACCCCACAATCGATTATCTCTCCACCACGATGAGTGCGTCCACTGAGAAATGCACGGTTTTCCTAGACATAGGTATGCGCAGATGCCTCGCGTTAAGTCGCGGTATCTCAATAAACGCTCCAGACAACACCCTCTACTCGGCCAGCACTGGAATAAGCGCCGCAATGGGTTCCAAAATACATGGTACACACTAACCTCATCGATCTCGAGTCGCTTCCGACCTGGCTGGCTAGACTACTTCGTTACTCTTGGGCTCGATGAGGACGAAGCGTCCGAGCTCCATCTCAAGTACTACACCCAGTACGGTCTCGCTCTCCGTGGTCTCATTTTGCATCACGACGTCGGTAGATCATCCCTGCAACTGTCAAAATATTCCGGCTCCTCATCTGCTCTGCAGATCCCGTTGATTTCGACAAGAAATGCGACGGCGCCCTGCCTCTAGAAGACCTGATCAGCCCAAATCCGAAGTTGCGCAAACTGCTGCAAGACTTTGACCGAACCAAAGTCAACGTCTGGGCCCTCACGAACGCGTACCGTCCTGTGAGCGGCTTTGCTCAAGATCCTGAGGGCTCAATAATAATGCCGACATAAGCATGCCGAACGCGTCCTGCGCATCCTCAATCTAGACGATCAAATAGACGGCCTCATTTTTTGTGATTATCAACAACCTAATTTCTCGTGCAAACCAGACGCCAAATACTACCATGACGGTGAGACAGACTAATTTTCCCTAATGTTCGACCCACTAACCTTCCTCAAAAGCTCTGGTAAAGGCACAAGTAACCGACGTTAACAAGTGTTACTTTGTAGACGACAATAAGGTCAACGTAGATGCTGCACGCGCCCTCGGATGGGGTCATGTCGCACATTTTCGTGAAGCAGGTGTGTATTGTCTTGTCCCGTGAATAGTTCATAGTCGAATGAATATTTAGGGCTAGTGCACGTAGAAGGCGGTAAATCGAAAGAAATTGGGAGCGAGACACAGGTCAACGGGGGGAATGGTGTCGAAGTAATAGCAAACTTGGAGGAATTGAGGCGGATATGGCCTGAAGTATTTGTTTCGTAATACTCACGAACTGTGAACGCTTTGTGATGAATTGAATACGCGTCATAAGCACCAGTGCGCCGTCGCGGTGTTTCTTCTTTCTTTGTCTTGAACCCACTTCCCTGTAAATGGATTACAAACCGCGTTATCCACAACCCTTCTCTCTGGGCGAGGCGAAGCTCCTCGACGTCGAGACAATCACCGAAGGTCCTTCTCTGAATCATGTCCTTCCTGCTCCTGGGGCCTCATAGTTCTTCGCGACCCAGAAATCGCCCGTCTTCAAAACTCGCTCCAGCGCCTTGGTGAAACGCAATCCATGCTGCGGGAGCATGTCGCCGCGATGCAGCCCAGTGAAGAGGTAGATCCTGAAATTACCAAGGCCATCGAAGAGAACGAGACGGTCATGTACGCTTACTTGCTTGAACGTGCCGCCCGTTTTCATCTTGATCTGTTCGGTGTAGTGGTTCTCAGTCGGAGCGAATCTCGATGCTCAAGATGGCACTTCTGGACAAGGGGATAGTGGCCGGGAGCCACTATGATATTGCTCTTCCGCCTCCTCGCGTTGTCGCGGCACCCACCGCAACGCGTCCGGCTGAGGATGGCGGAGTCGATTTATAACTCATGTTCAGGCCAAAATTCAAAGATGCCAGACTGTATTATTGGTAGTTCATTCAACTTCAAGTGTTCATTACATTATTTAATTTGTACAATCCAATCGTCATATCGTACACGTTGCATCTAGTCAGCTCAGAACAACATGACCGCGACCACCTGTGACGACTCCGAGACCTCCAGGATGATACCGTCGTACCCGTGGACTGAGAAAAGAAAGAAGAAAGATGTAAGGCATCTTTTGAAGAAGACAGAAATAGCACGCACGGCGAGTGGTAGCACTGGGGAGTGTCATGGCTTCTTCATCGTCAGTGCGGTCTAGCAGCATTGACGGCGGAGGGTCATGAGGTGAGAGAAAGTGGCTGATTGTCTCGAACTGTGTGACAGATTGAAATGCGGCGGAAAAAAATATTCTGAAATTCATACTCGGTCGTAAAATCGTTTCCGAGGGGGCGTGTCTGCGGACGATGAGTTATGGAAAGCAGTTATGACACAAGGGATCCGACCATCTTCGTCATCTTCTGGTGTACCCTCTATTTCCCAGTTACACCGCTTGTAGCGTTGAAATAAAGGTGAGCCGGGCTTTCAAACGATAAATCGTGCCATGTCGGAATGTATGTAAAACTCACGATATTGGAATGAAGGATGATCTTTGTAACGACATGTGTGGGCGAGAGCAGAAAGTCGACGCCATGCTGAAAATAATTATAGAAGTCTGCCGAAAACGTCAGTGAAAACGTGAGGCCCGCCCTCTTCGACCACACAAACATGCAGGTTCCGAGTTGTCGTTAGCACGGGCAGTCGAGTGAATTGTCATTCTATCATCCTCCTTATAGTGTACCCTATTCGGTGGTCCCAGGTCTACTGTCAGGTCCTGTGCTGTAGTTTCGCCTATTACGATGTGGATTGCTTGGGCCGTCGCTACAGGATGGAAGTACAAGGTTACCCCTTCGTGGACCTTGCGAGGCGAACATGTGAGAAGAGGACGATTTCGCTTGGGCGTTAAGAATACCTTCACGATTGCCCGAGCAATCTCACCGTCCATGGCGGGACATTCAACAATTTCACCCAAAGCGTCTCGGTCTTCGCCTTCCAGTTCCTTCTGCGATATGATGACCCGCTTGACCTCTTGCATTCTGTCTTCAGACTGTATGCCTTTCAATCCATCCCCCATACCATCTTCTTCAAAACTGAACCAAACCCCAGGGTATCGTAGGTCGGCGCGCAAATCATCGCCGGGAGGGGGGTAAGTAGGACCGAACGTTCGACTTATGAAGACTCGCTTCAGGACCTCTTCAGGAGACGATAACACAACGTCCTTATATCGCAGAGTTACAGGCGGGTCGCCGAAGCGTAGTTTCCGCACGACTATAGTGTGTAGGCGTTGCTGTTTCCCTGAAAAGAGTAGGTCCAAATGCTCATGAAAGTATCAACATAATAAAATGAAATAGATGCGCGAGGGGCTCACCGGTCGTATGTGTAGAATTATAGGTGTTGTAGATGAAGCATCTGTGTCGTACTTGATGTCTACTTGAGGAAAAGAATGTTGTAGGCGACGCAACAGGTCCAATATATTCCACAAAGATGTTCCTTTGATCAATAGGATGTCAATTGAGACCCGATTCGTAATGAGCTGGCAGCTACCCAATTCAAAGATCCCCAAACCAGAACCAGGCCTTACATCACAGTCTAACGCAGATATCATAGATTGTGTGGCCTTTCTTGAGAACGACTGTCTTCCCAATACACAGGAAAAAATCCAGTGAACGAGACTATGTGTGGCCTAGACAGACAAAGAAACCAAGAAGCAGGGACAGTAACCTGGCAGAGGCACAGAGTGACTTGTGTTCGGCGAGAACGACGTAATGTAATCAGTAACGGTCACGCTGTCACGCACGCGACGCGTTTTGAGCGAGGACACCGACGACAATGGCCGACGCGCGTCAAAGAACCATAATAAAGGCATTCTCCCTTAATTCGTATTACTTTGTTGTACTCACTTTCTATCCAGGTATTTCGAAAATACAGTAATTCTCTGGGCCCAGACACGCTCGAACTGCTGGAAGCGATACTGGACAGCCATGAAATCGAGGATGCCGACGTCGAGTCTTCCATTGAGACAATTGCGAGAGAGTACAACAAGCAAGACGGTGCGTGTCCAGATCTCTGCGTTTCGATTTATGCTGACGCGTAGAACACTCAAGACGCGTTGATGAAAGTGTCAATCGACGTTCTCCAACGCGTTTACGAGTCTCTGCAGGATCAAGGGCAACGCTCAGACCCAGAAAAAGAAGCCATTGATCCTGAAAGTCACCTTTTCGTCATTGACGCGTTCGAAATGCCTCTCTGGCATTGGTCTCCGGAGCGCGGGAGTTTTGAGAAGTAGCAGCCTTCCTTGTGCATGTCCGTTCGCCGAACATGACTGTTCAGATTCTCCGCTCCGTTGACAATGTCAGGCTCCGCTGAATCGCGGGTATTCGCCATGCGGGATCGGCTCAACATTATAAAACAATGTGTCCTGCGAAACGAGCATTTTGCGCCTTCCACCTTGCCTTCACGAGATCGAGAACGCCTGGTGACGGTAAGTCATGCCTTTCCCGAGAGCCATTCCGTTCAAAGTTTGCACTAGTTAAAATCTACAAAACAACTCCTTGGCCGTGCTGGAGAGCGATTCTTACTTTTAGGGATGCTTGCCCATTCCAAGGAAGGGAAACTCTGCATCGAGGACGCTGACGGTAGTGTCGAGCTGGATTACGCGAAGCTTGTGAGTGAACTCTCTTTCAACCGAGTGTCCTACAGACGGGGAATACGAGTTGCAATAGGACGAGCCAGGCGACGGTTTTTTTACTGAAGGGTCTTTCGCACTTGTGGAAGGCGAGTATACCGAAGACGGCACCCTAGAAATTATTGCCATCGGGCAACCTCCATGCGAGCCTCGAGAAGCGGCCAGGTAAGTGGTACATCTTTGAACCGTCTCAAACCGCAACCAACATATGTCAGATCAATATACGGCCACATAGATTTTCTCGGCAAGGGTTCGACGTCCTTGCTGGAAGACGTAATTTGTCTCGTTGGGAATTCTTTCCTTGACCTGAATCTATTCTAGTCGCAGCTTTCCGCCCGCGTTCGGGAGGAATTCTCGGATCTTAATTTCTTCTTCCTTTCAGACGTTTGGTTGGACCACCCGAAGACTCTACCCGCACTTCAAAAGATGTTCGAAAATTGTGTCGAAAATCATTTTGTGCCCAAGCTTATTGTTCTGTGCGGAAACTTTACGAGTCGATCTATAAGTCACGGCCAGGGTCGAGATCTCCAGCGCTACCAAGGTCCGTCTTTTTCTTGCCCGCGTCGCTAGACTAACACCTTTCCCAGAAAACTTCGATGCGTTGGCAGATTTAATCGCCTCTTACCCAATAATTACCCGATCAACCCATTTTGTGTTCGTCCCGGGTCCGTTCGACATAACGATGAATTCAACGTTACCTCGCCGACCCTTGTTATCAAGCTTTGTCGGTCGTTTGAAGGCGAAGATTCCCAAAGTGCATTTCGCGACGAACCCATGTAGGATCAAGTTTTTCGATCAAGAGATCGTCATATTCCGGGAAGATTCGATGGCCAAAATGTTAAGAAATGTTGTCGGCGTGAAGCCGAATGCTCGCAGTGATGATTTGAAGAAATTTGTATGAGCTTTCTCTTCGATTGATTTGCTGCCTCACCGAGAAAATGTAGCTGGTTCAATCTATCCTGGACCAGGGCCATCTGTGCCCTTTGACAGTCAACATTCAGGCTACTCTTTCAGATTACAGCCATTCCCTTCGTTTATATCCTCTACCAACGGCTGTGAGTGTTCCTCGATCAACTTGAATTTCTGTTCATAGCTCCAATGTTCAGCTCGTCCTCGCAGACAAGTACGACAGATACAAAATCACTTACACAGGGTGTCATGTCTTTAATCCGGGTAGTTTCGTGGGAGCTTCGTTCGTGTTCTCGACGTACCAACCGGCGGAAGTCAACTCCGAAGAATGGTGAGCCCTGATATCGGTGTAAAGATGGGCTCTAACCAGTCTTCAGCGTCCTTGAGGATGATCCAGAAGATTAATGTGAATTGTTTACTTACTAGTAGTGATTTTTGCGATGTAAGTATAGGATGTAAAAATTATTACAGAAGTTGTTGTATCCGTGGTACTATCAAGCACCGGGTAGTCGGCCACCTGAGCTTTTTGCACCTATTCCTGTAGGTAGGACGCACCCCAACCACACAGGCTGTTCTCAGACGCTTTGCAGACATCCTACGAACACATTGAGCACAGTTTCCTGAATATACAACAATATTTGCAGATGCAATGAATTTTTGTTTGACGCCAGTCCCGAAATAGCAATTGATGGCCTAATAGGCTCTCCCAAGCATTTCGGTACCCCTTCACCAAAAAGCACACGGACACCTCAAATTTGATATATATCTGGTACCAACGAGTGATTACACCTATCTGGCACCAAATTGCGCTGTCCAAAGTCTCAAATCCATTCCCCCAAAGCCGCAAGTTCTAGAGTTGAAATTTGGGTGATTTTGGGTTGTCGACGCCAATGGTCGAGTACTGCTTGAGTGTAAATTTTGATATGTATCACAATGTGGGCTCCTCCATGCGCAAAACACCCATGGCAATATTCAGTCTGGTACCGTTGACGGGTCGTACGCTACCGGGGTGGCCGCACCTATGAGCTCAAAAAGAGTGTCGATTCTTATTGGGCACCTAGTACCTGCTTATCTTAGTTTCTTCGAATTGGATGCACACATAATGAAAGGCCCGGGTGAGACGAACAGAATGAGCCCTGAAAGTCGCCCATCGGTGAAGATTTGACGTAGAACGAGCGGAGACAAGATGTGGGCGTCGGGTAACGTTAAGGAAATGATGTTCCCACCCTCCGGCACGGTCATCAAAGCACCGCAACTTCTGATGATCACATCACATTCTGTCCAGATTTGGTCTGGACCTGCGTCATAGGTCGTATTTCATCCTCCGAGGTCGCGTGCATCGTAATTCGAAGTTCTGCAGGTGTTTGACTCGAGTGGCCGAGTACCTAGGGGTGGCCGACTACCCAGTGACAGATAGTAAGTAATTGGCAGCCTTCGTACCACGCACAGTGAACGCCCAGTACACTTTATGGCTTATTCCCACTACGCCCTTTCCACCAACAAGATTCCGGGTCTAAAAGATCGTCGCAGTGTCTGGAAGAATATACCCGTTCACGGAAGACTTGTTCACGTCGAACTTTCGGCGACATAGAGCGTCCATACATTGGCTCCGAAGTCTGAGAGATCTGCTACCCATATCAAGGTGCTAATAAACGAACTTAAAATCATTACATAAAATGTCTAAATCACACAACGCCCTTTTCGTTGGCGGGAGGGACGACCATACGTTCGTCCAACGCCGTCTCTGCACCTAGAAAACCATCCGACGCATTCCGCTGAATGTCACCATGTCCGTTACCCACTTTCTTCTCTGTATCGACGTTAGCAGACCCATTCCGACGCAGATTCGTGTCCAACTCGGCGCCATACGTCGCGGGGTGCTCCATCGCAAGCGCCGCACGCAGGCGCTCTTTGACCTTCTCGACCCGCTTCGTATGATTTCCACCGATTGCGATGAAGATCGCGGCCCCGATACCGCAGAGGAAACTTGCGGGAATAAGACAGCCCGTGCTCCAAGCGGGGCGTTGGAACCTGAGTGGCGCATGTCAATTTTTTCAGCAGCGAAAAGTATGCCAACATACCGGTTGAGGCCCCACATTGTCCCACATAGCATGATCTGCATGAGGCGTCAAATCCCTAGATCGGAAAGGTATTCTGTAGAAACTTACCTGGAAGATGGAATTGCCATCGTTCAGACAACAAATCAGCAGGGCAGTGCTAGTAAAACGTTGGGGTTCGCTTTTCACACTGTCGAATTGGATCAACTCTCACTTGATTGGAAACGCCTGACAGTCAAATCAGCGAGGGATGGTACAGAGGAAGGGGATATTTACGCGATGGGTCTCCGTTCCATGAGCTCTGTACCAAGTCTGATGCCGTTGGAATTTGACTTGTTCTAAAAATTTGTTAGCGGACTCGATAGTAAAGCAAAGAGGAGCCCAAACGCCGGTGGAGGAATTTCTGTTCCTTGTCTGTCAAGACGTGCACGTAATTGGGGTCGTATATCGGGTCAGGCAGATCATCGACATCGAAAAGTGCGGGGAGCCCAGCCTTGGCACGCAGGACCCGCGTACGTCGCTTGTAGTACCAAATCCAGAATATCCCTGCCGTAGGAATTAGGTGAAGTTGGCAATTCCCCACATCGGTCGAACTCACGGTACGTGTCCAGTACGCGAGATGGGATGAGCCCGATCCCAGTTACTGTGAACAGACCTACGCTAATGCGTCAAAATAGCTGTGAATTATTTGAAAAAAAAAAACCGCAAACCGTTTACAACCTGAGAACTGACTTCCACCCAGAAGCCTTGAGTGTTGGCATTGTGGAAATTGATGAATTTAGCCAAGAAAAAAACGATGGCGGCGCCCCAAAAAACTGAGGACCACATGAGGCGTAGAGACAATATTATAGAACAGCCCACAAACCGACGCAAAAACCGTATATTCCGGCAAGAATCTGTGAAACACGGTTACCTACAGCGGGTCAAATGGACCCATAGACTTACTCCAAGCGCTGCGGCATAACTTGTTAAGAAGCGTCATTGAAGACGACGATATGTACATACGCGTTTTGAGAAAAGCCCAGACGCCTTTCATTGTGCGTTTGAATTTCGAAGGCTTTTGGAGGACATCCTCGACATGGCGATCTAATGAGTCTTCGTACTCTTTCCCTGGGCGCCCGCCTTGCTCTGTGTCGGACACATCCACAGTCGAGGGGGAGGACAATGTAACGACCGGTTTGCGAGAATACCAGGTTGGGGGACTGTGGAGAGTTGGCAACAGCACCGATGAACCCAATTAGCTGGACGTACAACAAGAGTGCGTTCGCGGCATTGGTAAGCGTGGACACTGTCCCGACTTGAGGGTCTAGATAAGCGAGTAAATGACTTGGGTTATCCGAGTCGGCTGAGGCATACCTATCACGTCGAGATGTTCGACTATATCGTCGTGGTGATCTAAATCGTCACCTTGTTCAGAATGAGGCAGACTGAGAGCGCTGCCAATGAGGCCTGGCTCGCCGTCCGGCCGAGCATGGACAACGACGTCCGTTTGCGCGCCGGAGTGGTGCGAAAGGGGTGTGGTGGCTCTTCCCTCGGAATCCGGAGAGGTAGGCGCCGGACCGCCGCTGGTTATAGAGGTCCTAGCTACAGAGTTGGCCCGACCACGAGAGCCGGTGATATGGCTGTGGATTTTGCTGCCTCGGATGGAATTTTGCAGAAATGGTGGAGCAGGGAGAGGCGGGACTTCATCGGACTGGCCCGCGGCGAAGAGAGCGGCCAGCGAGCGGTCTTGAGAGCGCTCGCTGACACTGGAATAGGTACTCCTCCGAACGCGAACGGAGGGCATGACGGAAAGCCAGTGCTAGTGAAGAGCAGAATGACCCATGATCCTAAAGTGGAATTGATCGAGGTATTTTCGGTCTCGCCACGCCCGCCTCCGCCCGCATCAGAGAGTAATACGATATCCATAATTTAGTGTATACTACAGTATAGTGTATAGGTGCGTATATGCTATGATGCTACATTTTGTGACAAGTCGCTCGCAGTCGTCGACGCACTGTGGTTCGTTTTAGTCCGTCCGAAAAGTGTAAACTTGCGATTCCTGCTCGGCGGTCGTGATTCTTCCTCGGGTTCGGCCGTAAACGCCGCCCCGGGGACGATAGGTGGAACGACATCTCCTCTCTTCCTCCTGCGCCAACGAGAAGAAGAGTGCGATCGGTCGGACTCGGCGCCGTCGTCCTCAGTGTAGAGGATCGCTTTGCGCGCCTTCGGAGGGGACGTCAAGTCCTGCCCGCTCTTGTTATTGGCGATCCACTTCGTCTTGGAGATGAGTTCGCGCGCCACGGGAAGGACCGGGACAAGAGGCTGGTGGAATGCCATTTTCAACCAGCCTTTCCAAGACATGTCTGAAGGGATGAACTGATCAACCAGCTCTTCAAACTTGCGTGATACGCGCATTAGTCCAAGTTTTTATTATAAGAAATAGATCCCAAAACACGCACACTCCACGTCTGATTCCGGTACTCCAGGTCACGCGTTCGAATATGTGCATCGCGACACACAAACGAATCTTCCTTCATAATGCTGAGCAGTAAGTTGAGACTAGGGGCAGAGTTAGGCTTGAACATCTTGGACATACGAAATCTTACCTCGAAACCCGCACCATGACGAAACTCTTTTGTGATGACCGAGTTTTCATCTCCGCCGCATCTCCAGTTTTCCTCCTTGTCAACTGAGCAACCTTATTGGACGAATCGGATCGGTTTTTCTTTCGCGACGGGTCCATAGGAGGTGCTACGGTCGTAGTGCCATGTCGAAGGGCACCAGACGAAGCTGTTCGATGCAGGCCGGGTCGGGAAGGAGGTGCAAGTGTGACCGCCGAACGCAAGTCGGTGAACGAACGAGAGGCACTGAGCCTCGCAGGAGACAGAGACGGCGGCGATATTGAAGCATTCCTCGTTTGTGATCGAGGTGAATCCAGCGACGAACGAACCAGCACAATATCAGGAGTATTGTCTGCCGTCGCAAATGATTCGTCTTCTATCAATTGTTTCCGATTCCTCCGCGCTGGCCACACATACTCCATTATCCGACGTCCGACTTTGGCGTCAACTTGAAGACGCATCGGGTGGAAGTTCAGCTCGAAAGATTCGTAGATCGTGATGCCGCCCACGGGCGCCAGAATCGACCAGTTGGCCAGGACGAACAAGCCCTTCTGGAGGAAAAATCAGACTCCAGTTAATATCACAGAGGATTGGACGCACTTTCAGCAGTGCGTGATTTGCTGGTTCATCGTACTTGGACAGGATCTCCGCCCAGCGAGCGTCTCGGGATCCATCGAAAGCTTGAAGATTGCCGACCGTCAGGTTGTTGACAGTCGAACTGTCTTGACGACTGAGCCAGAAGAAATCGATGTTCTGGACCACCAATTTAGCCAGCATTTCTTTGTGGTCATCAAGCATCCTCCACGAGATCTCGGAGGAATACGTATGCAATAGGAGAGCGGACTTGGGTTCTGTTTGATTCTCCCGTTGGTCCTGAGCCAATGTGATGCACTCAAAGAGCCCGCTCAGCTCCTCTGAGAGAAGCTGCAAAAGAAAAGCGTCAGAGCGAATAAGAGGCCCAGAATTGTGCAGACCATTTTGTGAGCTTTTAACTTGAGGATCTCCAGCTTCGCCGCCTTAGCAGTCAGATGTGAGACGTCCGCCATGAGCTCTGTCTCAATCGCGTCCCTTAAGCTCGTTTGAAGGTCAGTAACAACGTCGGCGACAGATGCCAGGTCATTGAAGTCATAAGTGAATAGGAGGGTCTCTAGTTTATTCATGCGTGTTTTGTGGGCAGCGTCGGAAAACAAAAGAAGCTTGGTGACTATATTGGAGATGGTGTCGAAATGTTGGTCGTTCGCGGTGACCGTAAATTGCGGTACATTAACTTGAATCAAATCCTATAAAGAAGGGCATGAGATGGTTACCCGATTTTAAGGAAGAAGGAAACTAACCGTTTGATCTTGCAGATGATCATGACTTCCCAAACCGGTCTTCTCTGCGGATCGAATCACGGAGGTGACATTATTTCTCAACCTTAGCCGGTTGAACTTGTCGTAGTGGAATGTCGCTTCAGTCTGGGGAACCAACCGTTCGAAGTTGTTGCTTTCGCATCGGAAGTCGATAAGCACTTCCAGAGGCACACAACCATCTCCAGAATAATCCGCAGAAGCAGGTGAAAATGTCTGCAGCCCGGAAAGCTTGGTGAAAGTTCTACAGAATGATGAGAGATTGCTTTTTCCTGCCCGATGGAGTTTACCTTGACATGACTTTTCCGCTGACGGGATCGTCCACGTTGGAGTCATCCATGATTGCATACGACTGGAGTTTGGCCTGAACAGCCGCGACTACACATGTACGAACAGAGGTAGTGTCATCGCGTAACACAATCTGCGGCTTCAGAAGCAGGCAACAGTGTCCTTTTCGAAGCGAAACGCCATTGGACCAGCCATCAAGAGGATCTAGGTCAATCGGGGGCTCGCGGTGGACAGGTCCTTCGTCCAATGATTTTCGTTCATGGCCAGTCAGGATCTTGCGCAAAGCATGAGCAGCAGCCTGCGCAGTACCCATAGACCGATGCTTGTCCGGACCCGCCATGACGCTGACGTCCTCCGCTTGATCTCGAATGAATTTGACAGCCTAAACCGCTCGATCAGCGGCATTATAAATTTGATTGGAGAATTTACCGCGTGGCCATATGGTACTCGATTCCTCTACGTGCTCTGGAGCAATAGTAATATTGCATCATTATCTGGAAAGTTCATGAACGCTGAAACGCAAAACAAAGACAGAGTCAACATCACGAACATCTCGGATGGCACTATCGAGGAAGATTTTGGGGCAGTGTATCTGATAAACGTTGTCAAATTCCGCCCATTCAGCTTCCGAGAGTGTGTCTGCGGGGATATGATAACTGTGGCCCTTGGTATCACCCGTCGGTTTGGAGCCGGCCTCGGTTTGCTGAAGAAGGGCAATGTAATCCTCGAGGAGCACGAGCATTTTTGCCATAGTCTGAAGGTCAGCATCCGCCTAAGAAACACTCTTTCAATAAAATTGTTTGAAACGTAAGAAAAAGGAGCACCTTTGCGCCATTAAGCTGCCTGTCTCTGATTGTTCCTTGCAGTTCCGCTATGCGGTCCGTGGCCAGATCAATCTGAACTCGAAGTACAGCTGTAACAAGAGACTGTCAATGAAAGGTTGGTGAATTTTATGGACAGACCTACAAGGCTCTTTGCCGAGATAGCAGGTGTGAGATTTCTCTAATCCGAACTTGGTGGTATCAGTTACTGCACCGCGTCTGAAATAAGTGAAGCGGGGGCAAGTCGCTACTGGGAGGAAGTGAGGAGATGGCGTTGAGGGCGGCGTCCAGTCAAGCTCTATGAAGTCATCCTCGTCCATCCATTCGGAGTCAGCAGGAGTTGGAGGAAGGTCCGTGCAAGTTCTGTAATTGCTCCTCTGTGGAGATGAACTCACGCCGACATCTATTTTCAAAGGATCGTCGAAAGTCGCTAGCATGGCACGCAAGTCAAGACCCTTCAAAACTAGCTCCACGGCAGAAAATGGTTTCTTCCGGACAACCTTGGTCGAGTTGGGAAGAAGCCCTGGGACATTTATTTCTTCCTCCCGCTGATGCATATCGACCTGAAATTCTTCGATGATTCCCTTGACTCCTATCCACGGTGTCACTCCATCGGCCCAAGCTATACCCAGATTAATATCTAGTTCCCACGCGTGAAAGAAATGCTGCTTACTTTCCCTTGAATCATCGATATACGCATGCATGACGGCAAGATTCTTTACTGCAATACGATACTTGAGCGTCGCCAAATGTCGTCCAAATTTTGGCGAGATGGGTCGAATAGGCCAGGCAGATCCTTGTCGAATGGGGAGGCTGAGAACACCCTCGAAAAGTGTCCACCACTTCCAAAAGTGTGTGAATGCTTGAGGGGTCAAATGAAAACTGCTCGGTTCGAGTTGCAGTCCGGGTGTCGCGTTCAACGCGGATGTTAAAGAGACCGACAAATGGATGAAATCTGAACGAAACCCGTTGAAGGAGTCTTCTGGGCTCTGTTGCGTATCGAGTTAAGAACAACATCTTGAATGAGGAAGACATACCTTTCTTGTAGGCACCCGTGGTTGTTTTTGCAGCTTGATTTTATAGTGAGGTAAGAAATCAAAGAACCTGCATTTCCGGTGAAAAGGCGATCCACTACAGGCGAGCATTCTGGTCCGCAGGATCTTTCCATGACGAAGCCAAGGCCAAAACGAACGCCCGATCGAAACTTGGCACAGATTTTCTGGAATGGTCTGGGTTTGTCCGCGTCTCCCTGGGCGCCGCGAGGCTTTCTCTTTGACTTGGGCATGAGATGGGAGAAACTTCGTCGTTAGTATTCAACCATAGTAGCGGGAGTAAACAACTTACTCCGGTATAGCAATGACCATAGAATCACTTGTGACTTGAATAAGTTCTTTGTCGTCGTTTTCATGACCTATGAGTAATCTCGGACTTCCTTGCCATGCAAAGACAAATCCTGCTCCGGCGCCGTTCACGTTGTAAGGATCGCGTAAACCTACCCAAGTTAAATACGAAAACCTGTCTTAAACTGGGGTTGCACCTTTCATTTGAAGCCGAACTTCTCCAGCAAAATCAGTCCTTGCAGTCCAATGAAAGATGAGCCTCATCTGGTGGAATCAGACAATATTCGCGGCCAGATAGCATGGAATTTACCTTGTCCCAAAATCCCATTCCGGGAGACGAGTCTCGAGGGGAGCTCGCCAGTGTTTCAACAACTCTCATAACGTCCTGAGTGCCGGGGCCATAGCTGACACCCCAAGAGAAGGTTGTGGGTGCAGTAGCCGTTACATCGATGACTGGATTGGCGTAAGATTTCACTGGCATTATTGTTTTGGGGACAGTCAGAGAAAACGGCGCAGCACCAGGCAAACCATAATCGGATGCAACCACCAGACAATCAACCCAATCCACAGACCGCTCTGTGCCCATTTCCTCAGCAACAACAAGGTCGCTGTCGAAATCGAAGATGATCAGCGTCTTGTCGACTTGGGCGGGGATGTGCACAAGGGGGATCGGATAGTCTCGCAGTGTGACGCGTAAGGATGAAAGACCGAAATTGATGTGCAGAGGAACTAACAGAGAAAACTGTGTATCGAGTGGCAGCCCACTTCCCTGCTTGTTTAGGAACTGAGGGAGTTCGCTGATGGGAAACGAGGGAGGACCAAGGTTCAGAGTGATGTGGGTTAGCACAAGTCGGAACAACGGTGGGGTCGACGGAGTAGGCGTCACTTCAACGAGGTTAGGTACTGAGCTGGCCATTCGCAGGGGTTGCGGGCCCAAATGCTTCCGACTGACGGCCTCCTCGTCCCTGGCCTGCCGTTGTCTGGCAACATTGAGTCGCATTGCCCAGTCGACCGAATGCACTTCGTCAAGGCGTTCACGAGCTTCCTCTATCGAGATCGAATGCTTCGCGTCGAAACTATATTCCGGGCTTGTGGCATTTTGAGTTCCAGAATAGGTTTCTGCGCTCAAAATACTTTGAACCTTGGCATCGAATGCCCGTTCGCGGTCCTTTCGATTCCTTGCAGCATCCAGCCCCGTCCAAGAAATAACGGCCAACTTGCTCTCGAAAGGGTCATCGGCCGCTTCGACACAAAGAGACCGAATGTTTAACAGCAGCTTTGGAACACGCTTGGGGCCCTCAGCCTCCGGCGTAGGCACGGCGTAATATTGCCCCACAACACAAATCCGAGCAAGGTGCTTGACGGCCTTGGCGATGACCGAGATGTCAAGGATTAGTTCCGACAACACAAATCCGTATGGGATTCGTAGTTTGGCATTATCCGCTTCGATCTCGATGGAACTAGGGTGAAAGGTCCCACTCCACTTTTGCAGAGATATGAACTCCTCCCAGCGATCTTCATTTGGTTCTGGATGCCACCGGTTCGTGGAGGCGCGGACCTTGACGCATGCTACGCTCCTGTCCCACTTGACGACGGGTGGTTTGTTCGGTAGAGACAACAGGGTGATCGCATCGAAGCGAAGAGTAGCACTCTGCTTGAGCAACGCACAAAATATTTGTATCGTCCGAATGGTTACGTTGCATTTCAGCTGAATAGATCGGCCACGAGGAGAGGGAGCGTAGGAGCTGCGCTGGATCTGAGACGGTCTTGCCTGTGCCAATTGCCGCAGTGTTGCGACACCGAGAAGTATGCTGTACAGGTGGGCAAGCTGGAGCGATCCATGGATGTATGGTATTACCAAAGACACGTCGCAACTATCGGCGTGACTGACTGTCGGCCAGAATGTACCGCTAGAGAGGGATACCAGACCATGAGAGTTGTTCAAATGTAAAAACTCTTGCGGCTTGAGAAGGGGATCGTCCCGCTCGGCGATCAATGGATCGTCTGCGTCATATTGGGTTGCAACAGCACTTCGGAAGACGAGGTCCGGAATGGCAATTGCAACAAAAACAGCAGAACTCTGCGTTCTCGAGGTGGCCAAAAGAGCCGGCAGCAGGGTCTCCTGAGAGAGGTACAACTTCTGCCGCGTGGAAGATCGCCACTCGGAATGGCGATCCGGATTGTGTCGAAGGGAGCAATACTGCACTGACAATCCGGTGGCGCGAATGGCAAATCCGCGACACAGGTCCATGGTGTCATCCGGGTTGATGTCCGGAGCAGTAATGAAAACCACAAATCGAGCCAGGGACAACGTCGCTGAGATGCCCTTGGGCATTTTCTCGACGATGGACGAGGATGGACGAGATGGTTGTCTTTGCGCCGTAGGTGGCAGAGACGAAAGCACTCGCGTAAGAGTATCTATGACGAGAAGATGCCACAGCTCTACACAGAGTGCATCAGTGGTGCACTGAAGCTGCAGCACTTGGGAAGGCAAGTCTACAAGTGCGATATTGTCGTCTTCACACATGGATGCATCCGCTTTATAGTGTCCGGTTAACTCTAATGCCTCCATGGAGAGCAGTACTGGATCTTCAGCGGGGACTTGGGAAGGTTCAGAGCGTTTCGAACGCACACGGATGAAGAGGGGCTTCAGCACCACGGCCATCTCGGCGTGAAGTTGGAATGAGAGTTCTGGACGAGGGGGAGGGCTAGTATAAGAGGACCGCAGAGGAGGGCGCGGGGAGTAACGCGATACGATCGAGACGACGAAGCCATCTGTACGCACTTCAAGCGCAGAAGGGTCGACGGGCTTGGCTCCAACAATGAGACGTCCGCAGATCGGGCCACACTCGACCTCGAGGGATATTCGCGGAATAGGATAAGTGTGCAAGGGTACGAGGGAAGGTGGCTCTGGAGGACCGTTTTGAGAGGGAACTGGCAGGTCGACGAAAAACTGCGTCACGTAATCGAGGCGCCCGGTCAAATCTATCGCACCCAATGTAGCATGGATCGCAAGCAGCGGAGCGTTCGGGTCTCCGCCTATGAATGGCGAAGAGTGTAACCAGTTGATTGGCCACTGCATCCCAAGTGACTGGAAATCCATCGACTGTATGACCAACAATCGGATTCGACTGAGGTGAGTTTTTCGATCCAAAGTGATCTGTCCTGTCGCAAAATCAAGAACATAACCATTAGGGTCCAGTGGGTCTATGTTTTTACTGCCACCAAGCCACCGCCGATGGAGAGGGTTGCGGTCGGGATGGCTCATCTCCGCCTTGGCACAGATATCCTGCACAGCGAGCCTGTACTCTTCGTTTGTAGTTTTGTGCGACACCGTCGCAGTTATTTTGGACATGCGGAAACTGGCGCCGGCTAAAAAGGCCAACAGCGACTGCAGAGTGCATTCAATACCGTTCAAACAATAACGGGGGAAAAATTACCGTATCTTTGACTTCCTTTAACTTAACGCATGGTGGAATATGACGGCGTGTCATTGCTCCAGAAAATGCGCCGAAGAACGGGGAGCGGGGAGACGTCGGAGATGCTGGCGAGAAGAAAGCCAGACTGGACGGAGATAGAAGGGGGGACGCCAGAGAATCCCTGACACGGGGGGACGACATAACCCGAAGGGGCGGCGGCTCACAAGGGGGCTCAGCGGAGGGCTCGGAATGGTCTGGTTGCTCTGGGCACTTGAGTGACTCCAGCAAATCAATCACGGCGCGAAGATCGACGTGGGCGTCAGTCATAGTGAGTGAAACGTCAACGCTATGAGGGTCGATGGTCCCACGCTTGGGACTGAACCCAAGGGATGCGTTAAAGCCAATGGAACCGGGAAGACTGAAGAACTCTACGGATTCTCCTGTAATGACTGTAAAACGCGGTCAGAGTGGCAACCACGTCTGCAGCATTGGACCTACCGAAGGAGTCCTTGACAGAGTCCATAGAGCCTATTATATCGTTCAACTTGAGCTCCACTGTCGCGGAACCGTGCGTCTGTCCCCAAGCGCGGTCCCAAGACCGCTGCACGCTGTTGGTGAGCCGGCGCCTCCAGGCGCCCACACTGTACGACGCCCGCGCAGGCGAATGCGCCTTCAGGGGGTGCCGTACCTCTTCAGTCTTCTCCGTCTGGGTGAACGCCAGGAGCGTGCGAACAGATATCGTGCCAATCACAATTTTGGTCCCGGGCACATCCGCAAACGTTATTGTGGGCGAGTGAAGGTCGAGCGCCAGCGCCTGGCTGATCCCCGGCACCCAGTTGATGAGAAGACGAAGACAGGCCGCGAAATAAGAACGGAACAGCGGCCGCAGGAGCGGGTCGATCAGCGCGTAGAATTGGGAGACCAGGATCCAGAGACGGTGGACCATCGGCGAGGGCGCAAAGTCCGCTAGCGTGAGCGCCCCGTGTTGGCGCTCGGCAGACCGCTGCGCGGGGGAGCCGACCTCCAAAGTGAGCCCGTGGACCTGGAAAGTCATGCGCCGGGATCCGTCTACATACGACCACGTCCAACTGATTCGGTCGACGCGCAGGGTGTGGGGACCGGCGCGCGCATATAAACCACGGACTGAGCGGAAGCTGATGCTCCGGACGCGCAGGTGTCGGGACATGCGGCTGAGAGCCCATGGAATAATATACGTGCGCAAGAGAAGCGAGAAGGCGATGAGTCTGACGAGCCAGACGGAGAACGTCGACCACCACACGTCGGACTGGGGTGTGAGTAGCAGGACTCGTAGGATGTAGAGAATCCAGTTCAAGAGGCTGGTGGGAGCCATGGCTTGGTGGCCAGGTCTAAAGAAGCGCGTAGCGCAGTGACCACTGCAAGGACAAGTCTCAATCTAGGACGCCCAAAACATAATGCTATGCTATGTTCGGACATCGATCGGCCCGTTTGGGTAAAAGCTTATTCACCAATTCAGTCTTGGAACCCCAAAAACTTTGTCGGTCCAAAGAAAATTGTATATTACAAGGTATAACATGTATGCAAGATCTCGAGGTGGCATTCCGGTCATCAGTAATTCGTCAGTGAGACATTAAAACAAATCCTAATCCTCATTTCCGTTCCCCGTCAAAAAACGCAACCAGCTGCCCAATAGGCACCTTCCCATTCCCAGCAACCTTGCCAGTGCCAGTCTCTTTCCCGCCGCCCCCGGACTGCTTCCTCAGCACCAACGGATCCACAAAATTCCCAGCTGAAGTCCCGAACCGATCGATCGACCGCGATCGGCCATGCGGCAGCGGCGAGGGCCGGCGGCCAAGGGACGCAGCGGTGTTGGGGGAGGCTTGAACGATGGAAGACAGCCCGTACGCCGACTGCGCGCGCGACCGCGGCTCCTTCGGGGCAGGCAGCGTGGCGTTCCTGCTCTGCGCCAACTTCGCGGCGGCGGATTTCCCTATCGTCTCGCCGCCAAACTCTTCGCTCTCTTCGTTATCGTTGTCGGGGCGGGAGAACTTGGCCGTGCCCAATTCGAGGCCGGATTCCGAGTCGGACTCGGCACCGCCCAGGGCAACGGTGTACCGCTTCCTGGGCGTTGGCTGACGCTCCCGCCCACTCCCGGGTCGAGGGACGCTGTGGGGAGGGAAGGTCATTCCCTTCAACGGTAGCCCAGAAGACATTGATGAAGCCGATGAGAAAGATGCACTGGAATACGACGCGGAGGCCGAGCCAGCCAAATTAGTGGTGCCTGTGCCTGGTAGACCAGAGACGGAGGACGAGGGCGATGTCGTAAACACATCTTGCGAAAGCAACTTCGAATCCGGGGGCGTAGCATAATCGCCACTGGGACGGGGCAGCCTGTGACTGCTGTTCGTCGAAGACGCCATGGGCGGGGACGTGGATTCACGCGCAGTGTATCCAGCAGACCTTGGCGAAGTAGCGCTGGGAATAGCAAACGACGACGACGGCGTCAAGGGCCCGGCGGATATCTCAGCGGGATACTGCGCCTGTGTTGACTGCGAAAGATTGGACGGGGTAGTAGCCAACTTCGCCATTTCACGGCCAAGAGCAGACACCGGCTCTCCAGTTCCTGCAACCCGTCCCGCATCTCCGAAAGTGCTTCGCCACCGTCTTCGTGGTTATGCGAAGCAGGCTGGTGCGGGGCCTGTTGCTGCGCCTCCTTCTCGTTCTCCTTATCCACCAGCCACCTCTCCACGTCTCCCATCCTCTCCTCCAGCGCGCGTACGTGACCGACCTAGCAGGATTGTGAGAGGTTACTCCGTAAGATCGACACAGGCACGCGACCAACCGTCCATTTCTCGAGCTTTTCAAAGCGTTTCGCATATTGAGCAGCGTAACATGCACGTCCAGCGTCCCCGTCGTCTCATCAAAGTGCGCATACAGTGGAGGCACTTCCTTCTCTCGTTCTCGTGGAGAGGAAGATATAGTATCCGGCCGCATCGGTGACGGCGTCAGTTCGGCGGCATATTGGCATTGGGGATTTGCGGACGAGTGGGTGTAGTAGGCGAGGATGATCCCGGAACGGGGCGGCGCTGCGGCGGAGGTACGAGACTAGTGAGCGACGGATTCGCGTATTTCGCCTGACCATTCGCCGGCCATTCCTTCTCCTTCTCCTTCCCCTTACTATTCTTCTTCTCCTTTTCCCGCGCCTTGGTCTCTTGAATCACCTGCTGCGCAGGCGTAAGATCTTTGTCGGCGTCAGCCTGTTCTTGGCCGCAGCCCACCACCCCCGGCCTCCTTCTGCGAGGACGACGGCGACGGCGGGTCAAGCGACTGCGATCGCGAAGGCGGAGGCGGCAACGACTTCGTGCTCTCCATCATCGCAAGAACGCGCTCCTCGACCAATCTCCGGTCCTCCGCCTCCCTAGTGAGAATCCTCTCCGCCTCCCGCCGACTGCGATCCCGCTCCCTCTCCGCCTCCGCCTCGAGCTCCGCGTCCGTCAACATGGCGCCCGGCGTGCGCGGTGTCATGTTGTTCACCAGCGAAGTCACGCTCCTCGCAAAGTTGGCAGCCATCTGCGATACAGACGAAGTAGGCGAGGGCGACCGGGTCCATTCGGCACGGTCGTCGTCCTCGTCGTCGCTGCCCTCAAAGTCGGGGTCGACGCCCGTAAACGTATTGGGAAGGTATCCATTGCGGAGAGGAGACGGCGGGCGACCGGTATGTTGGGAACCGCCTTCTGGCTGTACGGAACGAGGATAAGTTTGGGGTACTGGAAATAATGGGGATCAAGGACATACGGGTTGCAGAGAAGAGGCGGGGGCGGTCATTCGCCGCTGCTGCTTCGCGGTTTGCATAGCGTCGAGCCCAAGCGAGGGAGGAGGCAACTGTTTGGCTATGTTGCGACCTGGGGTTCTTTCTCCCACCACAGCGTCGATAGCTAAGAGCGGATATGCCTCGCCCAAAATCCTCTGGCTGCTGAGCGACGCGCGTAGATACGACCCAAAGCAATTCGGATTCAGTTGATCGCTTCCCAATTTTAGAAACCGCGAGGATCAGTCGTGTTGTGTATATACTGTACTCTGCTTTGCCTACCCAAAAGCAATAGAATTATGTTGAACATACGAAACGAGGCTTTGCTTCATCCAGGCAACATTATTGTAATAAACCCTAGTGCCCCAAACCACACCGCAAGTCCAGGTCTAGGATGATATTTCAGCTCGCAAACCTACCACACGTCGTTGTCTCAAGTGGCGTATTATTCGTTCAGCATAATCATATAACGACATGCAACATGGGTCTAGGTAATGCAGGGAAATCACTCGTCCTGGACGACAGTGCCCTTGCCCGAGACGTAGATACCGTCGAGAAACTTGCGGATGTCCTTGTTCCGGACAAGGCAAGAGCCGTGGATGGATGCGGCTGGGGGGGAGTGAGTTGAATGCAGACGAGGGCCAAGCAAGAGGACTGACCTGACTGGGAAACCATGTCAATGTCGTTCCCCTCGAGGATGAGCTCGTCTTTTACGCCCGAGGTGGACTCTGCGACGGTGACGCCTGAGAGCATGGAGACGTGGCGTACGGTCTTTTCGCCGAGGAAGTTGCGGATCTCGACCTGGCGGCCGTCGTCCTGGATGATGCAGTTGATGGGGAAGTGGGCGTAGACTGCGCGCATTTTGTATTGGAAGCCCTAAATTTGTTAGACTTAAAGGAAATGCAATGAGAGAAACGCACACCTTTGTTACACCGATGATCATGTTGTTGATGAGACTGCGGATGGTGCGGAGACAGGCGACATGCTTGCGGCCGCCTTGCCAGACAGCGAGGGTGACGCGGTTTTTTGTGTTGGACTTTGCGAGGCGGATGTCCATGTTCACGTGGCGGACGTTCTTGGAGAGGGTGCCGCGGGGACCGGTGACGGTGATGAGGCGGGACTTGATGCTGACCTGGATGCCCTCGGGGATGTCCAGTTCTTCTGTCTGAAGCACGTCGCGCATCTGCAGCCAGTCAGTATCCACAGCGCCAACTCCGCATCCAGCCGGCCCGCGTCCCTCCCAAGGCAATATGGGGCTCACAAGGGAGCTGCAAGGCCCCTGGGCAGTGGACGCGGTGTCGGCGCAGCACAGACAACCCACGCACCCTGGCCGATGGTTTTGCTGGGGGAGAAAATGAGCGGTGAGCGGTGGCTGTGCGCTGCACGTGAGTGTTTGCCAGCGACTCTCTGCCATGTACCCCCAGCACCAGCAGTACCCGCCGCCGCAGCCGTATGGCTACTCGGCGTACTACCACCAGCCGCCGCCCCCGCCGGTCTACAACCCCGACCCCGTGACCTTCCGCAGGGACTACGCCAACCAGCTCGCAGAACTCAAGGTCAACTCCCGCCCCATCATCCAGAATCTCTCCATGATCGCACAAGAGTTCGTCCGCTTCGCCGACATCGTCGCCCAGTCCCTCGAGTCCCACATCCGCCGCGTGAGTCCCTTTCCGATAGATAAGGCTTGTCTCACATTGTAACAGGTCCCCCAGTGGATGAAGCTCCCCGCCTTCTATCTGCTAGATGCCATCTCAAAAAACGTCTACGATCCTTATGCCCGCAACTTCGCCCCCTTTGTCGTCCCCCTCTTCCTCGACACGTATGCCCAGGTCGACGAGCCCACCCGCAGCAAGATGGAGGAGATGCTCATCACATGGCGCACCGGCTCCCCCGCAGCCACCCAGCTCTTCGGTGTCCAAGCCCAGCTCGCAATCGAGCGCGGCGTCTGGGGCGACGGTGCCTCCTCTGCCACCGTACGCCGCTCCCAGCCACCCGTGCCGCTCCCTAATCCCCACACCCAGACCAACTCCTTTTATTCTGGCTCGGGCCAGATAACACGGTCCCAAGTCCTTGCAGAGCTCGAATTCATCCTCAACCAGAAGGAGCGCGCCGTCCAAGCAAATCCCTATGACACCACCTCCCAGAATCACATCAACATCCTAATCCAGGTCAGTCATCCGTTTCATTCCTTGCCCGAATCTCACCCGGTCCAGCTCCGCAAACTCGTCGAGGCCGGCGTCTCCCAAGATGAACTCCAGCAGATCCTCAACCAGCTCCGCAGTCTCGTCCGATCCGCCGCTGTACCTCAACCTCAACCTCCCGCCCCGCCGCCGCCTGTAGCTCCGCCCGCTTGGTCCGCACCGTATCCTGTCCAAGCTACCTTTCCTCCTGCGGCTCCTTTGTACCCTTTCCCTACTACGTACGATACTGTGAAAACAGAAACTCCCGTACTTTCCTCGACTGCTGCTTCTGGTTCATCGTCCGCTCAGAACAGTCTGCTCAGCCTGCTCTCAACCCTTAAGAAGGCGGGCATGGTATCAGAGAACGGGACGCCTCACGGCGCCGGTACATCCACCGAAGACGTCAAACCTGAGCCTGATCTAGAGCGAGAGTCGTCTCGTACTTACAGGGACGCGATCCTCATGCACGACGTTAAGCTCACTAGCACCGAAATATCAAGGTGCGGACACTCTGCTCGAGCCCTACCCTCACAGCTGAGCCCATGTCTCAGAAAGCGGCCCGAAATCGTAGAGTTCCTGTACGACCGCCTCGCCGCGCAGTGCAAACAGTGTGGTATCCGCTTCCCCGACACCGTCTTTGGCAAGAAGCGCATGGAGGACCACCTCGATATGCATTTCAAACAGAACCGTAAGGCTAACCAGAACATCGGCCGTGGACACAGCCGCAGTTGGTTTGTCGGGCTGGAGGTGCGTGCCCCCCTTCCATCCTCTCCCGTCCCGTTCTCGTCTCCCCACCCGCTGGCGCTGACCTAACGCTTGTTTGTTGAAAAAAGGACTGGGTGCACGATGTGTCGGTGGATGTCAAGGGCAAGGGTCGCGCAGTCCCTGTCAATGCTAAAGCTGCTGCCGCTGCCGAGGTTGCGAAGCGTGACGCTGATCTACGAGCCCAGTTCGTCGTCGTGCCCCCTGGGCAGGAAGCCAAGCCTGTCGCATGCCCGATATGTAAGGAATCGTTCAAGTCTGAGTGGGTTGAGGAGGTTGAGGATTGGGTGTGGCGGAATGCGGTGCTTAGGGACGAACGCGTGCGTCCATCCCCTTCTCCCCCTCTCCCTTCAAGACGATAACATGTCTTTGCAGGTGTACCACGCAACGTGCCACGCCGAAGCGACCAACGGGCTCGCACAACGGTTACGCAGTGAAATGGCGAGTCTGCGGAGCCATTCGAGTACGCCAGAGGCGGGAGCGCGCGCGGTGGGGACACCGCCGCCGCCGCCGTCATCCAGCTCCAGTTTAAAGATTTCCGAGACCGAGTCCGAGTCCGACGCATTACGTTCAGTATCACCAGAGTCTAAGCTCGTCGGGACGAAACGTAAGGTTGACGATACAGAGTGTGCAGTAAGTGCTGAGGCTGAGGGCACACCGCGAATGAAGAAGTTGGCTTTGGCTGTTTGAATGCCCGTTGTGGATTCATTGAATGCCGGGTAAGGTTTTTTGTTTAAAAAAGACGTCAACGCGGAGGCCGGCCATTTCTTCAGTCAGCGTCCGACCTTGGAAGCTGTTCTTTATTCGCAACACTCATTTGTATTGGAAACGCACATAACATGAAATTAAATATTATGGTTTTTGGAGGGGTGATTATGTAAGCTTGCGGAAGATTGGCGCCCAATAGGCGCTCGGCAGTGATCATCGCGTTACTCATACGGCGTGTGTCACGATCGACTTCATTGTCTCGTACACAAAAGACGAAATGGACCTCTAGCTCTAACCTCCCTTCATGGCCACTGACCCAGACACCCCCCAAGCCCCGCCCACCCAGCCCACCCCGCCGCCCAAGTACACCGGCCGCATCCCCAACACCCCCCTCTTCGCGTCCCTCATCTCCTTCCTCCTCGGCGCCGTATTCGCGCTCGGCCTCAGCACCGCACTCGCCCTCGGCAGACCCTGGTGGGCGACCTACCAGCTCGGCGTCTTCTTCGCCGCGTGGGCGGCGTTTCACTGGGGGGAGTATGCGGTTACGGCGGGGTGGAATTTGGAGAAGTGTAGCGTTGATTGTGCGTTTGTCTCCCTCTGAACGAGTGCAGTGTGTGTGACGAGGATCGACGAAATAAAATAGCCTTTTTGCTCGAAAACGGGAGCACGTACCATATCGCGCATGGCACTGCCGTTGCAGAATACGTCCTCACGCTCTACTTGCGCCCCGCGTGGAAAGCCCACCCATATATCTCGCTCCTCGGTCCGTCTCGTTTCGTCTCGCTTAATCCGCATAATTATATTTAATTAAAACAGGCATCACCCTCGTCCTCCTCGGCCAATCCCTCCGCTCCGCCGCCATGATCCAAGCCTCCACCAACTTCTCGCACGCCGTCGCCTTCCGCAAACGCCCCACCCACACGCTCGTCACCGACGGCGTCTACGCCTACCTCCGCCACCCGTCCTACGCGGGGTTCTTCTACTGGGCGCTCGGCACGCAGGTCGTGCTCCTGAATCCGGTGTCGTTCGTGCTGTATGCGGGGGCGATGTGGCGGTTCTTTTATTACCGGACGAGGGCGGAGGAGAGGGCGTTGGTGGCGTTTTTTGGGGAGGAGTATGAGGCGTATAGGAGGAGGGTGGGGACGGCGATTCCGTTTGTGCCGTAGTGCTGGTGTAGCAAAGACCACATAAATTCAGTCACCGTCAGGTTATATTTGAAGAGCACGTCGATTCGGATTTCGAGAGCTTTGAGATTTCCGGGCCATTCCAAGTTTTCCGTGAATGAGAACACAGCGAGCGTCGTCGAGCCAGTCAGGCAATTAGGCCGTAAAATGGCGGTGCATGGGGGGACACACGGTCCGTTGGCAGTAAGCTACTCAGTAATGTCAAGCGGAGATGCCGAATTGTTCTTCCAAGTCCACCAGTTCTTGCCAATAGTGGAGTGCCCTGCTCGGAGTCGACGTTGGAAGGCTTGAAGTTGACGCACAGCCACTGATTGACAGATTTCGCTCGTCCCCCACGGTACAATTTGAACCGGGTTGAACCCGTCTCCCATGCTCATTTGGCGGCGGCGTCTGCCCAAATGTCTGCAACTCTGCCGTGGGCTGGCGTCGACAGGCCACGACCCCGCAAAAATCCGCAACATGGCCCTCGTGGCGCATATTGGTTGGTCCTACCCCTTGTACGCGTACATCTCATTGAATTTCGTAGATTCTGGGAAAACAACGCTCACCGAGTCCATTCTCTCGCGTCCTCGTATCTCTCGACCCCCGGCACCGTCGACACAGGCAGCACGACCACAGACTTTCTACCCGCTGAACGCGAGCGCGGGATCACAATCCAGTCGGCCAGCATCCCCGTCCGATGGAACGACTGCCTTTTTAATCTCGTCGATACCCCCGGCCACGCCGACTTTGGCATGGAGGTGGAGAGCGCGAGCCGTATCGTCGACGGTGCCGTCGTGCTCATCGACTCTGTCGAGGGCGTCGAGGCCCAGACCAAGGGTGTCTGGAAGCAACTCGATAGGTGCGTTCTCTAGGTGAGACGCCCCATTTAGACGTCGCCAAAGGTTTAGATCCCTGCAGGTACGACGTACGCACGCGTATAATGTTCCTGAACAAGCTGGACCGCCCCGGCGCGTCCTTCAGCGCGTCTCTGGCGTCGCTGCTGTCCCACCGCCTGCATCCGCACCCAATGGCCCTCGCGCTCCCAATCGCGTCCTTCGACCCCCAGGACTACGCCCACGCCGAACCAGGCATCCAAGGCCTCGTCGACCTCGTCAATTGGGAGGTCTGGAAATGGGACGCGGACGGCCAGTGCGCGCGGCACCGCCTGCCCACAGACTCTCCCGACCTACGCGGACTCGACTTCATCCCCTCGACACATCCCATACTTCCGCACCTCGCATCCGCGCGCACACAGCTGCTCGATAATCTCTCCATGTTCTCTGAAGAGCTGATGGAGTCGCTCCTCGGCCTCCGCCGGGCCCGCAGGCATATCTCGCCTTCGATAACAAGGTGCTGATGCGCCATTTGCGCCAGGCGACGCTGCGGAACGAGATCCTCCCGGTCCTGTGCGGCGCGGCCATGAAGCACATCGGCACGGACCTGGTTTTGGACTACGTTGCCGGCGCTGCTCGCGAGCCCGGTGGATATTGACCATGAGCCCAAGCGCGAAAACGCGCCGTTGCGGCTCCTTGCGTGGAAGGTTACATGGGACAAGCGTCTGGGGTGGATGACTTTCGTTCGGGTGTACTCAGGTATACATCCGAACAATGTTCTCTGTGGCTCAAAACTGATTCGTCTCCCAGGCAAAGTAAACCGTAAGAGTACCCTCATTAACCACACACGGGGGCAGAAGGAGCGGATCGCGAAGCTCCTTCTGCTCTACGCCTCTCAGACAGAGGAGGTCGAGGAGCTGTCCTTTGGCTCCGTCGGCGTCCTCCTCGGCCTCAAGCACACCCGAACCGGAGACACGCTCGAGTCCGCCGGCGCCCCAGCCGCGTCCCGGACCTCCCTGCACGAAATCTCCGCACCCCCCGCTGTCATCGCGGCCTCCGTGATCCCCAATTCGCACAGCGACCTCCAGCCCGTGCAGGACGCGCTCGAGGCGCTCTCCCGCACGGACCCCTCCGTGCGCGTCGACACACAGGACGGGCAGCTCCTCGCACACGGGCTCGGCGCGCTCCACCTCGAGATCGTCGAGGGCCGCCTGCGCGACGAGTGGGGCGTGCACTTTGAGTTCGGTGCGCGGCGCGTGAGTTTCCGCGAGGGGCTCGGGCCGGGTACGCCCTCCGCCGCAGCCCGGGTGTGGAAGACGGACGTCGGAGCCGCAGTCTCGATCGTCCTGCACCTGCGCCCGCTCGCCGCGAACGAGCAAGGGGACCCGGCGTGGGACGGGAACGTCGTGGTCGACGCCGCGGGGCGGCCGTTCGACGTGCCCGGTTCGTTCGCGGGGACGCCGGGCGCGCTCGTTGCGGCCGGGCTCGCGAGCGCGCTGTCGAACTCGCCCCACACGTCGCTCGCGATGTCGCACCTGCATATCGCGGTGCAGCGCATCGACCTCCCGGGGAGCGTGCCGCCGAGCGTGCTCACGGGCGCGGCGGCGGTGATCCTGCGGCAGCACGTCCGCGAGGCGGGGATGGGGCCCGTGCTGGAGCCGTTCGTCGCGCTGAAGGTGTCGGTGGGCGAGGACAGCCTGGGCAAGGCGGTGAAGGATCTGACGGAGCATGGCGCGGAGGTGCTGGACCTGGGCACGGGCTCGGTGGTTGGTGCGGATGGGACGGAGGACGTCGGCGGGTATCCTGAGGAGGGGAACTATATCCCCCCGGCGTGGCTCTCGCCGTCGGGGTTCGACTCGCGCGAGGGTGCGGCGGCGCGCTTGAAGCGCACTATCAACGCGGTCGCGCCGCTCAGCCAGATGCTCGACTACTCGAACCGCCTGCGCGCGCTGTCGGGCGGGCATGGGCTGTTCGAGATGGCCAATGCGGGCTTCAGGGAGGTCTCCCCCGCCCGGCGGCTCGAGATCCTCAAAGAGATTGGGCGCGCATAAGTAGTCGAAAAGTATTCATATATAGAGTATAGAAGATAATCATATGTGTTCAACTCAACTCAACTCCCGAATCTCATCCGCGTCGCCGAAGAACACCGCCCCCTCGAGGTCGTCGTCGTCCGCCGCCGCCCCGGCAGGGAGGTGGCTGTAGCTGTTCATGGCCTGGCTGAACGCCATCATGCCGCCGTTATCTGACTGCTCCCCGTCATCCTCCTCCGCCTCCTCTTCGTCGAACAGCGGAACAGGGGGCCGAGATCCCTGCCCGATGAAGGGCGCAGGCGTCTCGCCTCTCTCCTCATCGTCGGGCAAAAAGAGCGGGGTTTGCGCTCGTCGACCCGGAGCAGGCGGGGGTGCGGCGCTTTGGCTTTGACCTCGCGAGGCAAACAACGGGGCGACTGTGGGTGCGCGGGAGGCCGCTCGTGGGGGTGGTCGCAGCGGGGGGTATGGCTGGACGACGATGACGAGACAGTGCCCGTAAATGCTGAAATCTCGATATTTGAGATTGAGTATCGGCTTCGGTTTCTCTTCGTCTTCGTCCACGTCGATGTGGATTGGGGCCGTCGCACCCCCCGACTCATGCTGCGCCCCGACTTGTGTTAACTGCGGTTCAGTCATCTCATCTTTGACCTGTACATAATCTGCTTCTGAATCGTTCTGGTGTGCTTTATGAGCGCGATTTCGCCGTGTCAGTGCTTTGTTTTTTACCTGTGCCTGTGGTCGGTCTTCCATCTCGACGTCTGAATCCGGAGAGGCTCCGTCGTTGTTCTGGTATCCACCAGCCACAATTTTCTTGCTCCGTTGCGATCTACGAGGTTGGCTCGGAGCAGCGTCAAACTCTATGACGTCCTCATCCTCGCTGGATAAAGCCTCGTCGGTGACATCGCCATCGTGCGCCTTCCCCTTACCCTTCGTTTTGCGGCGCTTATTTGACGATTGCGGTGTGCTGTTCTTGCGGCCCTTGCGCTTCGGGGCTTGCGGAGGCGGGGGCGGCATGTTGGGCTTTGGTCGCGGCGGCGCAGCAGAAAAATATCTCGTCTAGGATGCCGATGGACTGACTGTGTCATCCGTAAACAACATACATACCTTGATAAGCACAGAGTGTTGCTCGGTCTAAAATACATCGATGGACGAGCCGCGGCGTACATAAACATACGCACCTTGCGGATGAAATAGCAGAATTCGTATGAATCTAACAGGTAAATAATGTTTGAACGAAACCACGAGACGCGGAAGCCAAGTCAACCGACCTACCTCCTCTGTGTGTGTCGACGGTCGCCTTCTTATTGGCAGCTGGCCCCGACTTGAGTGCATCGGCCTCTGCCTTCAATTTGGGTAATATCCTGCCGACCTAAGCGGTGAGGACACCACAGACACCGAAAAGACCCGTCTAAAGCGCACTTGGGCTGCAGATCCGCCAAGACGCGTTGGAGAATGCTGTCGGTCATCCAGTTGACGTGGGCCTCGTCGAGGTAGACATAGAGAGGGAGGACGTTCTTTTCTGAGATGCGCAGATAGAAGGGGTTGCGAGTGCGGAATACCATTGCGCAGGAGGGTGGACAGTAAGTACAAGGCGGACGTCAAGACGCGTATAGTTGTTTGGTTGATGCGAAATGGCATTGACAGATAGGAGCTCCCGTGAGCGTTTCGCTACAACTTCAAGCCATGCTGAGGTTTCCTGTGACAACCACGACTATCTGCACAATTCCGTGTAACATGTTGCGCGAGCTTGTCCAGCGCCTGGCAGACGAGGCTCTCGAAAATCTCGGGATGCGGTCACGAGCCTCGTGTGGACACGGTGTGGACTGGTTCGAGCCTAGGTTGTTCTACGTTCCCTTCCTCCTCTGTTTATCGACCGCCCTTTCTACCGAACACATCAACATATTTCTCAGTGACATATCTTGGGCGATACTTGCGCCGTGGCCGCAACCGCGACCAAGCGATTCTCTTGACGCGTTTACCATAAAAAATCGCCCAAGCGCGCGCAGGGTCTTTCGTCGAAAAGTGGAATACTTATACCGGTACTTCAGAACGACGTCTCACTCAACTTAACTGAAAAGCAGGACCACAATACTATATCCAGCCATTTATGAATTTTGGCCCACGACTCATCCCAAACAGCAACCTTGCAATCGTTTTTCTTGCATATTTATCCAAGTCCATGACACCAATTCGAGCCGACGACGTGAGGTCCGGTAGGTCCATTGAATTAAGCTCTTATGCTACGAAGAACGTTAACGTTCCGTGTCGATTCATAGCACAAGTCTCTCTCTCCGACGCCACTGAAGGGGTTTCATTCCTTGTTCGATAAGGGCTCTCAGCGCTGCGCCTCCCTCATTCATCCCGCTGCCTGACACTTTTTTGCCTCTTCAACTGCCCACCCCCGCCCTCGGACGTTGGCTGCATCAGGCGTACGATTTTGGCCCATCGTTGCGCTTCCTTTCCGGCGTCATCGCTGCTGCGGCATTTCCGCCAGGCGCTTGGGTTCCGCGCACAACGTTGTTGCGTATGAGGCGCGCACTCCTCATCGTCTCGGGCCATCTTCCATCGTCTGCGGCGTCGACATCTTCGCTGCTACGTCGCAGTTCGGCGTCGGGGAACGTTGATGGTCACTTCGGGCTGAGCGCTTTGTTACTTGCTTGCGATCTTATAACTCGTTGAATTTTTGGCGCTCCCCGGCGCTTAGACCATTCAGGTAAACATCTGTTTCACAGTAAGTTACTGAAGACTGCCAGCTCACTGTGATAGCAACGGCCACCATCTACGCCGCAGCGCCGCTGGTGCTGAATACTGGTCCGCCACGATCGCCGTAAACGCTAGAACGTAGGTCACCGAGACTCGGACCGGTATGCGTAGCTCCTTCCATTCTCCTCTGTTGTTCTCCTCGTCAGGCTCCGAGTCGTCTGGTGGAGATGGAGTGTTTCCATTTCACGTGCACCTTGCGGAGAACCTACATAGACGCGACAACCTGCCCGATTTGTATCTGCTTCAGAAGTGACGTTGAATATGGCTTGGATGATCTGCCGGCCGGGATCGGCGAAACACTTGGAATCGTACTTCAGGTCAGATTTCTCGCTATTCTTCCTCCCACCACCAGCAATCTCCCTTCAAGGGAGAATAAATTAACGACGACAACGGAAGCATCACCGTTATCTCCATCTGTAATCTCGGTTGCACAGCCATCTCCACGGCGACGTGACTTTGTTCTCCTCCTTGGTCGCCGACTCCGATTCGGATTCGGATTCGTTTTCATTCCTTCCCCTTCGCTTTTCTCCCCTTCTTTTTCTTTGCACGACCCCCCCTTTCTCCCCGCAGTCTCTTCCATTCTTTGTTGCAACAGCAGCGTATAAAGGCGCGCGCGTCTTCAAGCTGTAGTCATGTCGGAAGCAAAACCCACCAGCTCCAGTGGGTCAACTACCCCAATTTCCGCTCCAGCGACGAACCTGAAGACGCCTTTAATGACCCCCAAAACCTCCTCCCCCCTCAATCCCACGCGGAGCCCGGTCAACTCTTTGTCCTCATCAAGCCCACCTGTTCTCCCCGTTCCCCCGAGCGGGCGTCCGCGCGGGCAGTCCCTCTCTTCTGCGCTTAGTCCCCAGCAGCGCTCCTCGTCTGCGTCCCCTCTTCGATCCTCCGCGTCTTCGCAACGAACTATATCTGGGGCTGTTCGCACGGACAACAGCCCCTCATCCGAGCTCTCGCAGCTCCGCCCGGAGTCACCTGCATCCGACGCGCGCTCCCGGTCGCGGTCGCGGTCTCCGTCTGCGTACGACCGTGTCATATCGAGTGCCATTCTCGAGAATCCGCCCACACCGCCTAACGCCCCGCCATCTACCTGGTGGGGCCGCACCATCCGGCGCGAGCGCCCATGGCGGGAACCCGGATCGCCCTTGTCTTCTGGGCATTCATCTCTGTCAGGGTCACCACAAACCAGTCCCAAGCAGGCAGCACGGAAGCTGGCAGGCAAGGGAGAGCCAGAGAAGGCCAAAGCGAAAGGGGACGATGATTGGACCGACGAAGAGGAACACGGATCGCTATTCGGTGCACCTCTTCGCCGACGCTCAACGGTCGCGACGGTCCCGAAGGAACAGACGGAAGGCTGGGAGCGCACCCGCCAGGTCAGCACATGTTCTCTTTCTACGCCATTCGCCCATTCTGACTGCTATTTTTTTTACAGCGTGTGTCTGAGGCGCTCAGCAAACTGCTCCCCCCAGCGCTACTGGTCGCTCACGATCTCCTGGAAGTCAGCACGGAAGTCTTGAAATTCGTTCCCATCCCTGGGCTCGATGTCGCTGCGACCCTGCTCCTCAGTATATGGGACAACGTCCAGGGTGTAGACGTGCGTATCTTTGTTTCTCTACTTCTTCGTGTCTTTTGACCCTCGCAATTTCCAGATGAATCGTCTTGCATGCCTACGACTTTCGGAACGTTGTGCCAGCTTTCTTCTATCGGTGGCGCAGGAGGTTCATGAAATGGGGGATAAAGTGGAGAAGGAGTTGACGGAACCTCTCAACAAACTTGTCCAGTACTTGGTTACCTACTCTTTCCACCTCATTTGCTTATGCACTCTACAGAACTTTCACTCAAATTCGTAACCTGCTCATCAAGCAGGCCCATCGGCCCTTCTTGAAGCGATACCTTAAGCGGGACGAGACACTCCGCGAACTCGCTGGTTGTGACACGTCGCTCACTGATGCCTTGTCTATGTTCTCTGTGCGTTTTGTCGTTATTCACATTCGATCTTGAGTTAATTTCCCACTGTTCGTCAGCTCTCCGTTCAGATGCGGATCCTCAGGCAAGTCAAAGAGACAGAAGACCGCCGGGATGCAGAGAATCGCGCCCTTATTGAAGCCCTTCGCTCAAAGCAGGAAACCAACGCACTTGGCATCACCATCGAAAAGGAGCCGCTTACCCCGCGACCGGTGCTCTCTGCGTTGCCCACCGACAACGCAGACGTTTTCCCCGCCATCTGTTCCATTCACTCAACGCAGAACACACTTGACTTCGCGCGCGACACGGCTGATCTCCGTGCCCTTTTGCGCGATGCGCTAGCAACGAGCAGCGACGTGGAGATGTTACAGGTTCTTCAGGTGTGCATTGCGCTATTCTGTAATGTTTCTCGGTGTATGACGAAACTTATGATAGGTTGGACGTGCGGAAATGCCTGAAGCGCTCAAGACACTGCAGCGCGCCCTCGAGAACGTTACGACGACTCCCCCGCCACTCGATGCTCCCACCGGTGCGCCGTTGCAGCCAGCACCTCCAGCGTACACTCCCCGCGGCGGGTTGTCACAGCGATCCGCAACGCTTTCAAGCTCGGAGAGCAGCGATACCACCAGTGCTGGTCTTGTTATGCCACACGACACGCTTGACCGTGAGTTTATCGAAGGCGGTATCGACGCGCTGCGGCGCATGAGCAAGGGCGGGGAGATGCTGCCTAGCTGGACGATCACCCGGTACACCCGTTTTATTGTCTTTATTTTCTTTACCAATGATGTATGGGCCACAGATACGAGGTCGACCGTGACACGAAGATTGGCATTGGCTTCTTCAGCGACGTGTACAAAGGCACCTGGCGTGGGCGCACCGTCGCGATTAAGTGCCTTGCGGCTACGACCCCGCGGGACTTGTTTCTGCGGGAGGTCAAAATCTGGAAGGAGCTCAAGCACCCAAATGTACTGGATCTCTATGGCGCGAGTGGGGCGAGTGGTGACGGCCCGTGGTTCTTTGTTTGTCCTTATGAGCGGTTCGGGAGCCTAAGCAGCTTCTTGCGACGCGTAGCACAAGAGGGAGACGCGGCGAAGAATAGTCGAGAGAGCGATCTTCCCAGGTTCATGCATGAGATCGCCAAGGGCATGGCGTATCTTCACGAGAAGGGGGTACTTCATGGGGATCTTAAGGTAAGGTACGGTCGTGGCGATATATCTGCTCAACATCTCATTATAGGCGGCCAACGTTCTCGTCGACGACCGAATCCACTGTCTGGTCTCTGACTTCGGGCAAAGCGAGATGAAATCGGAGGCGTACCGCATTAGCGGGGCCGCTCCTCGTGGGACCTTACGTTGGCAGGCGCCCGAACTTATGCTTGGATCAAGCCAGCTAACGGCCGAGATGGATGTTTACTCGTATGCGATTTGCTGTGTTGAAATCTTATCGATGGGCCGTCTGCCTTGGCCGTTGATGAGCGATGAAGCTGTCAGGGATTTCGTTCTGAGTACGTACCTCCTTGATGCTGCCGCTGTGACTGACTGTCCGCCGTCGCGCTGCAGAAGATAACACGCGCCCGACAATCCCGCCCTCGCGTTTCAACACCCCAGCGCTGCAGGCGCTGCTACGCGTTTGCTGGGACAAAGAACCCACGATCCGTCCACCCTTCTCTAATATAGTGAAGGAGGCGAAGCAGCTGCGCAAAGCTGCCGAGCTCCCGTTCGAGGGTTTCAGTGATCTCGCCTCGCCTCCGGTGTCGCCGCGCGGACCCAACTGGCCCGACGTTGAGAATGCGCGGCCTTCACCGGACATGCATCCAGTTCCTCTACCAAAGACAACTACCACGCCTCGTAAGTTGGGTCAACTCCTAAGTCATTCGATCCCTTAATGCTCAAATAGCCATGCGCGTACCATCCTTCCCGTTTCCTGGAAACTCGGTTTCGCCGGAGCCATCTTCAATTGACTCATATCACACTGTGTCCCAGTCTTGGCCCCCCGCGGGTGGGCTCTATTCACACCAGGAGGACACGGTCTCATCGTCAGGGTCGGAAGGACCTGAACCCGTGGTGTACTCGGCTTCCAGTCGGGCGTCGTCAATCTTCACACCTAGCACCAAGAGTTCGTCCGTCGATGACCTCACCGACATGCTACTCGGAGATTATAGTGGTTATGAGTCCCCGATGCCCGCTAACGAGCGGATATCCGAGATACGCAACGAGCGACGGTACCGCATACTGCTCATGCATGATTTCCACCCCTCGCGTCAGTACATTGAGATCCTTCCCAACCCCCATACTCACTTGTTTTCGCGACACAGTAACCCTTCCGTTGTGGAATCCTATGTCTGTCGCCATTGGCGCAGTCGGGTTCCTCAATAAATCGACCGGCAAGTTCATAACGCTCTTCAACTGCTTTTATCCAGACAAAACCGCCAATGGCGATAGTGGACTGCCTTCCGTGTATGGATATGGGCGAGTCACCATGGGGAATCAGCGACTAGACAAGCGCACGGCGGCCCAGCGTGGGCTCGACGCAATCACTGGGCTGTTAACGTTCAACAGAAGCAGCGGACCTGTCTCGTATGTGATTCGTAGCCTTCGATGTTCTCTCGAAACTAAATTGCCCAAGTCAAAACATTGCCCGGAGATATTCCTATCCATTGCGGAGTGGGCACAAATTTGCGGCTTTGGTCACCGAAACTACAATATATAAATATATAGAGAGTTTGGAGGCACCAAAAAAGTGGTTCAAGGTATGATTCCATTAGCATTTTAAAGGGCAAACGTTGAATGGTCCAAGTCAAATATAGACGCAATTATGCATCAGTACGGATCATCGCATCAGATTCAGAAGGAGGACCTCTATCTCGGTTAGTTCCCGTTTTTCTGAAAACACAGACCAATTTTTGACACTTTTCTGCAGTGATCGGTACCCTTGACGCCCCAGATTACGCCCTGTTTGTGAGCCACAACCATCCCGATGGACAGGTGCATTTCAATATCTATTCGTCACCGAAAACCAATCAGCCGTGGGGCACCTTCACGACGGACGCCGAACCGGAGCAAGGAGGACCTTCATACCACGAACCTATTTCTGGCAACGCGCACTCCGCATCCAAGGTGTCGCTCACAGGCGGGTCTTGGGACACGGTACTCGTGGCCCGTCTGCGCTTCAAGCCGGACGTACTGGAGCCTACATCTCTTTGATCGCTTCCCAATATTTGTGGAACACACTTTTCTTGGATTCGTATAGCATGGACTCGCCACTCAAGTATGTACGCGTGATAGTCGAGCAACTGTTCACGAGAAACTTCATGTTGGATGCGACAGTAAGGCGACATTGCAAACAAAGAGGTATGAATCGATAGTCTTAATGCTGATGTCGACATGGGTCGGCTTTTGAATCGCGGGATAGTGTGAACAGGTATACAGTTAATGCATAAGTAGTAAAAGTACAGGCTTTGATTTAGTGAAGAGGATTAGTTCTCATCGATGGAGACATCCGGACCAGAGATGATGGCCTTTATTACGCCCTTTCCATCTTCACTCTTCCCCGCACGTGTCGCTTTGAAGGCAGTAATGGCCTCATTGAAGGGGAACCTGTGCACAGTGCAGATATTGTGATTGAGAGCGGGGCATTGTAAGAAAAACAACACAAACCTATGAGTAACAAGCGGCCTGAGGTTGATCTTGCCCCGTGCGACAAGGCCAATAGCGAGCGGGTAGTCTCCGGGCTGAGGAAGGAATGGCTGAGAACGCAGATCCATGGAATCTCCACGAAACAAGGTACGTACCCCATAGCGGAAGGAGCCCTTGTAATTCAGCTCTTTGACCTGTCCACGAGTTGAACTAGAGCAGGGAACCAGTGAGATAATTTGAATAAATACCATGAGCATCCCAAGATTGATCGTCACGTTCGGGTTTCCCATGCCCACCTGCTCATGAATGAGTATTAGCTCGGCTTCGACGAGCGAAGATATTTACGCGCCTGGACAAAAGTGCCTCCGATCTTGACGATGTGGAATGCGGTTTGAATCGACACTTCAGCCCCGCTTGCATCAATGACCAAGTCGATAGCGTGCGCGCCTCGGTCCTCAATGCGAAGCTGCTGTTTCATCGCCTCGGCATTTCGCTTGCTGTAGTCGATCTTGCTCTCGCCCTCGTTGGTCGCAATTGGGATATATGTGTCCGTCGCAGCGTATTCTTTTGCAAACTCGAGCCGGGCGGGAACGATATCAACTGCGATGATGCGTGAGGCACCAAGGGCTTTCGCGACAGCCATACATAACAGTCCGACGGGGCCGCAGCCAAAGATGGCGATAGACTGGTTGGCGCGGAAACCTCCGAGGTTGGAGACGGAGTGGACTCCAACCGCAAGAGGTTCCATCTGTAGTAAAATCAGCATGGCACATAGATACAAATTATCTGGGAAGCTGACCATGGCACCATCCTCAAGGGAGACTCCGTCCGGGAGAGGATACGCGAGATCCGCTGGAACGCGATAGAACCGGCCCAAGGTTCCGTCGTAGGGAGGTGTAGCGGCGAAGACAATGTCAGGGCAAAGCTAGAATATGTTTAAGTTAAACCGGGACAGATGGGGAAGAAAGTGCCGACATTGTAGCGGCCCAGCTTGCAGGCCTCGCAGGCACCTGTGGGGCCAGCGTGTAAAGGTCTGCGTGGAGAAAAATGCAGGCCACAGCTTACCGCAAGTGGCTCCCGGCTCCACTGCGACGCGGTCGCCGACTTTGAGGTGCTTGACGTTGGGACCCACTGGTAAGTAATCTCATGAACAGAGCGACCTGAAAATCGGGGATAAAGCTACCTTTGCAGACAATGCCAGCGGATTCATGGCCGAGGACCTACGCGTCATGAAAACATTTCCTGTGCGAAAGGATTACACGACTACCATGGGATTGTTCACAACGAAATCGCCAATTCTTCCATGGGCTAAGTAGTGCACCTTGAAGGGTATCAGCGGAATATAAAATGGCCAGTGAAATCGATTTACATCAGAGCCACAGATGCCTTGTGCGTTATGAGAATACGGACAAAATCGCCGACGTCGTGGTCATTTACCTGTTTTCTTGACTTCAATGAGAACTTGGTTGCCTGAGATTTCTGGGATGGGGCGTTGCTCGTAAACAACCTCTTCGATCGCTGGAAGCGGGTTAGAGAAAGGATTGTATGGCCAGCAAGGGTACCTTTCAGCACAAAAGATGGGTTGTCCGACATGGTTAGAGGCAAGGAGTACTCTACTATAGGTTCAGTGTTCACGAGTCGGCTACCGGATTGGCCGGGCCGGAAGATCTGCCGACGTCGCCCCGATGTTGTGAAGCTGCCTTTGTAAACGCGTTTGGGACGCGTCTTTGCGCGTTGAACACAGTATTCGACGCGTCTTCTGCTAGGAGAAATGTTTGCCGATCAAGTGGATCGAGGTGGCTGGCCGGCAGTCTCCGAAAATTCACTATAAATACGCTTCAACCTCCTTTTGGGAATCCCTTGCTCTTCATCTTCTACTTCCACTTCTCCCTTAGATTATTTTCATTCTCGCCTTCAGCACAACCAGAGTTGATCTCTAAACACATTTTACTTCTACGCACGCCTCGTTGCCTCATTATGGTTCACATTCCCATTACAGACCTTTTACCCGATTTTCTCGGCGAGACCATCGATGGCGGGCGCTTGAAACTCATCCAACGTCTCGGATCTGGCGCGTATGGAATTGTTTACAAGGCCCTCGACACCACCTCGCCCAGCCACAGCCCCGTTTACTATGCCGTCAAGTGTCTCAAGAAGTACCCAGTCGGCGAGAAGGAAGCCCTTTTCCAGGCTCGCGAGCTCAAGCTGCACAAAATGGTCAGTAGCAGCACTTTCTCGCTGTCAGCGCTCGCGCCTTGCTCACGTCTCTTGTAGGTCTCTGGTCATGCAAATATCCTAACCATGCATCGTCATTTCTCCGACGGGAAGCACATTTTCGTCGTGCTCGACTATTGTGGAGGCGACCTATTCCTCGCCATCACAGACAAGCACTGTTTCCACCGCAATACCATACTCGTCAAGCAAGCGTTTATTCAAATTCTCGACGCCGTACAATACTGCCACGACAGACACGTCTTCCACCGAGACCTGAAGCCTGAGAACATTCTGTACGACGCTGAGGGAAACAATATCTGGCTAGCTGATTTCGGCCTCTCGACCCAGACCGGTTCTTGCAGCGATTATGGCCTTGGTAGTCCCTATTACATGAGTCCAGGTTGGTGTGTCCCGTTACTCGTCCCTAGCCTCGGCATTAACTACTGTGACAGAAGCAATCGAGGCAAAGCAGCACGGCAGCTACTCCTGCCGTCATTCCGATATCTGGGCCCTGGGGGTGATACTGACGAACATGATCTCTGGTCGCAATCCCTGGAAGATGGCCAAGCTTGAAGACGAATGCTACCTTTCGTATCTGGGCAACAGCGACTTCCTCCTCAATTCGCTGCCGATTTCCAGAGGCGCCAATACCATCCTCAAGCGGTGTTTCCAGTTGCATCCCGTGGCCCGTCCTTCTATCGCTCAGATTCGAGAGGCCGTTCTGAAACTTGATACATTCTTTTTGAGCGACGAGGAACTCGCTCATGCCTCATCCGCTCAACGTGCGATTGCTCAATACTACGCTACCCCGACGCCCGAGGATGAAGTGTACAGCCCCAACTCAGACAAGGAAGGAACTCTTTGGGACCTTGAAGCCAACCACTTGAGTACCTTATCGCTTGATCCCGAAGAGGTCTATCTGTACAGGACCCCGCCGTTCAACTCACCCCGGTCGCTGGCACCTCCCACGAAAATACAGTCTCCTGGCGACTCTTCCTCCCTCAGCACAAGCGGAGCCTCGTCAGGCAATTCGTCGCCCCTCAGCACCAGCGACGTATCATCTGGTGTCGACAGCAACGTCGGCGAGCCTGTCGCGGTATTTCATCGTTTCCCTGCGACAAGTAGACAAATCGACGAGAAGTCCACGTCGCGTCCGGGCAGTCTTTGGAAGAGGGCGATGCAGCGCATCAGGGCCTTTAGTATTTAGTTTTCTTCGTAATTTCCCGTACTTGGTGGACTTCGTTAGTGTGATTCCAATTCCAAATTGCATCAGTATGATCGAAGTTTTTTATACGCGTGCACGTGATCATTATAAAGTGCTCGCTTTGAAAAAAACATCGCACCACATCTCTCCTTTGTCTTTTTCCCTCTCGTTCAAAAATGGTTGCTTCGAGTGTCCTTGGTTTCCCTAGAATCGGTATTACCCTTCTTACATGCAGATGTGCGCAACAAAGCTCACCCCTGTAAAGGTGCAAACCGTGAAGTCAAAAAGGCAGTTGAGGCCTACTGGGCGGGCAAAATCTCCGTGGATGACCTTACGAAGGCTGCTGCCGATGTCAAGAAGACCAGCTGGACCAGCATCAAGGCGCGTGGCGTCGATTTCATTCCCAGGTGAGTCTCCGCTTCATCGATCTAAGTGATCTTCAGCGCTCAAATGCTTTTGATATTCAGCGGTGAATTCTCGCTGTACGACCACGTCCTTGACCACTCTGCTGCATTCAACGTCATTCCCAAGCGCTACGTTGGCCACGGTTTGTCGCCCATCGATGTTTACTTCGCGATGGGTCGTGGCCGTCAGGCAGACGGAGTCGACGTCCCCGCCTCTGAGATGAAGAAATGGTCGGCCATTCTCAGTCCAAGTTTCTGTTTATCAATTCACCCTCGATTAGGTTCGATTCTAACTATCACTTCGTCGTTCCTGAGGTTTCGGAGCACACCGAGTTCAAATTGAACTTCAACAAGGCTGTCGAGGAATTCCAGGAGGCTAAGGCTGCCGGAGTCACGACTCGTCCCGTCGTCCTCGGCCCCGTCTCTTTCTTGGTCCTGAGCAAGGCTTCCAAAGAGGCTTCCCCCGGCTTCCAGCCCATCTCTCTCCTTCCTAAAGTTCTCCCCGTCTACAAAACCCTCCTCGCCGATCTCAAGGCTGCCGGAGCTGAGTGGGTGCAGATTGATGAGCCCATCCTCGTCCTCGACGCTGCTGCTGCTCTCGAGAAGGAGTATACCTCCGCTTACGAGGCGCTCTCCCCTATCTCCCCCAAGATCATGCTGACCACCTACTTCTCCCGCCTCGACTCGAACCTCTCCTTCGTCGCCAAGCTCCCCGTGGCTGGTCTCCACATCGACCTTGACCGTGCTCCTGGCCAGCTCGATGAGGTTCTGGCCGCCCTCAAGCCCACTAGCATCGTCCTTTCCCTTGGCCTTGTCTCTGGCCGTAACATCTGGAAGGCCGACTTCGCCGCCGCCATCAAGCTCGGCCAGAAGGCAATTGATAGCCTCGGTGCCGACCGCGTCATCGTCGCCACCTCCTCATCCCTTCTCCACACACCAGTCACCCTCGCTTCCGAGAAGAAGCTCACCGCTGAGCAGAAGGACTGGTTCTCTTTCGCGCTCGAGAAGTCTGCTGAGGTTGCGGTGATTGCTGCCGCCCTCTCTGGATCGCAGGATGCCGCTGTCACCGCCGCCCTCGAGGAGAACAAGGTCTCGATTGCAAAGCGTCGCGAATTCGAGACCACCTCGGATGACAGTGTCCGCAAGCGTGTTGCTGCTATCACCCCCGACCAGCTCGAGCGGAAAAGCCCCTTTGCGATTCGCAAAGACATTCAGGCCAAGCACCTCAACCTCCCGAAGTTCCCTACGACCACCATTGGCTCCTTCCCTGTAAGGTCGCCTTTCGACCCTCGTTGTGAGATCTAATACTTTCACAGCAAACCAAAGAGATCCGTCAAGCCCGTGCCAAGCTGGGCAAGGGCGAGATTACCAACGAGCAGTACGATAAGTTCATCGAACAGGAGATCGAGACCGTTGTTCGGTTCCAAGAGAAGATTGGCCTCGACCTTCTTGTTCACGGTGAACCCGAGCGCAACGACATGGTCCAGTACTTCGGCGAGCAGCTCAATGGCTTCGTCTTCACCCAGAATGCATGGGTGCAGAGCTATGGTTCTCGGTGAGTCTATCACTCCTGCTCTCTTGCTTATAACTTAGACTCATCCTTGTGTTATGTGCAGTTACGTCCGCCCCCCCATCATTGTCTCCGATGTTAGCCGTCCGGGCCCGATGACCGTTCGCTGGAGCAGCTACGCCCAGAGTGTCACCAAGAAGCCCATGAAGGGAATGTTGACTGGCCCTGTCACAATTCTCAACTGGTCGTTCCCCCGTGCCGACGTCAGCCGTGAACTGCAGTCCAAGCAGCTCGCTCTGGCTCTTCGTGATGAGGTTATCGACCTCGAGAAGGCCGGTATCAGCGCAATCCAGGTCGACGAGCCTGCTATCCGTGAGGGTGTACGTTCAATCTTTCTTTCTTCTTCAAGTATGGTCACTAATTGCTTTGTAGTTGCCTCTCCGCCGCTCGGACTGGGATGCCTACCTCAAATGGGCCGTCGACTCGTTCAAGCTCTCCACTGCTGGTGTGACCGACCAACTCCAGACCCACTCTCATTTCTGCTACTCCGACTTTGACGATATCTTCCCCTCCATCCAGCGTCTCGATGCCGATGTCATCTCCATCGAGGCGTCCAAGAGCGACATGAAACTCTTGAACACCTTCAAGCAATACGGCTATTCGAACCAGATCGGCCCTGGTGTCTATGACATCCACTCTCCTCGTGTCCCCGGAGATCAAGAGATCAAGGACCGCCTGGCGTCCATGCTCGCCATCCTCCCCGACTCCCTCCTCTTTGTCAACCCCGTAAGTTTTTGTCCACGCTTAACGACCTATAGTCACTAATTGTATATCGTAGGATTGCGGTCTCAAAACTCGTGGATGGAAAGAGACGGAGGGTTCGTTTGCTTCGTTTCCATTCCCATTGTGTCCTTGACTAATTTGTTTACAGCTTCTCTCGTGAACCTCGTTACCGCTGCTCAATGGGCCCGCCAGACCTACGCCTGATTTATCCTCTACCTTCCGCTTCAACAGCGCTCGCGTACAGGTTTAAATTAAACACGCATAGCATGCTCGGAGAGAGTAGCCGTGTGTTTGACCGTTGGGTGGTTGTTGCATTTTCTATGCCTTTGGCATAATCAATCGTTGCCGAAGAAGAGACGCGGACACGCTCTGCGACGCGGGGAGTTGGTTGTTCTCGATTGTAAACTAGCGTGGTGTAGCATGATTTCAACAATCGAATGTATTTGAAATAATTTTGGCAAGGTCCTTAGGTCGGAAGTTAGTTGGTCACAGATCAATATTTTGGTCACGGCTTCTTTGCTTCAACCATGTGCCTATGAATTCTGGACGCGACTGACTGCCTCCGATTCAACGCTGTATTTTTATTCTTATGTTCTCATTCTGTTTTGTATGTCAAATCTCACGATGGGCTCACACAACAAGAAAGAGAGACAGCTAGACGCGCTCATCGTCGAAAATCGGGCCAAAGACATACAAGCACGTCGCGTCTCTCGTACTATCACGGTCCTCTCTGATGCCCGTTTGCCGACAGATCGAGAACCTTCGTGTATTGCTAGCAGCGCAAACTGCGCTGTCAATTTCCATGAGTTCACGCCTGGCTTCGGCTGTTGAGACTCTAGATACTTCGAAGATTCAGCATGCCTCGGAGTTAGCCGTGGAAGTCGAGGCCAAGGAACGTCTCCGCACTGCTCTTGCTCGCTATGTAGATGTCGCCAAGAAGGCAGAGGCGACACAAGACATTTTGCGCGACGTTATAGTTGACTTGACGAACCAAGGTAGGATTTCCATTCTCACTACTCGGCGAAGTCGTCTTATTCCAAATTTGTGGTGTGGTACCTTGTAGTCGAGTCATCTAAGGATGGCTTCAGCTCTTGGCCCCATAGCCGCATCGTAATGCCGTGTCTTTTGGGTAGGTTCTACAGATTTCCGCGTACAATTCATCCGATTAGTTCTTGTGTTTTCCGCAGAGCCAATCAAAACAATGCCCAGCGATCTCTCTAGCATCACTTCGGGAAGTGATCTATGGTCCTATGCCTCGATGACCATCGTATCTCTCCGTGGTCGCTTGGCCTCTGAGTGCCGAGCCCATGCAGAGACGCGCCATGCCGCCCGTGCACGCATTGCTGTGCTCGAAGCTCGAATCGCCCACCGAGATGCTGAGCTGGAGGAATGCATTATGCACGCTGGCCAGACGCTTCCGCGGGCGTCAGGTTCGACGCGTTTTACCCCAGATGATCCCGACCTCCCGCCATTCCCACCGCCAATATCCATTTCCGAGGTCAAAGCATTGCACATTCGGAAATTGGCCGAGAAATCTACACTCGAGAAGGAGATGGAACAATTGACCGAACAGGTAAGCACCGCCTTAATCCGGTTTATCTCCATCTTAAATCCTCCTTTCCCGGTTAGCTAGAAAAGGCTCGCCTGGAAGCCAACCGGGTTGTTCTTCCATCTGATACACGTCAAACAGTATCCGAACATGTACCTCGTACCCTTGACCAACCACTAGCTGGTCCATCGCAACCTGGGCGCAAGAAGCGCAATAGACAGCCCAATGATGCGGGCCATAAGATAGACTCTTTGCGCGCGCGATCTGGTTCCCCTGCACGACCTCCCCGCCCACCATCCACATCCACTGGGGAACAGGCAGTGGATCCCGATCGAACGATCCGTCCGGATACTCTGCGCCCAGCGCACACAGCCATTGGAGAGATCGAATCCATGAATCGCGAGATTGCCGCCTTGGGCGCAAAAATCGACGAGTTTCGGGCAGAAAAAGAGATCCTCGCAGCGCAGGTGCAAGCAGAATCTTCGCCACAGATTCAGGGGCAGCAAGATGGCTCAAATGTGCATCCGAAAGCACCTGCACGACCGACCTCCCGTCGAGGCAAAGACATACTAAACGAATTTGGACCTGACGTCCAGCCTTGGCAGTCACCGCAGGTATTTCCACCAGTGCCTCCGGTAAGTCAACGACATGGTTCACATGTGTCTGTGTACTTTCTTATCTTTCCTCCTAGCCGCCGGAGCCTGGTGGCCCGAGTACTTTGGCGCATTTGGCCCCTGTGCAGACACAACTTTTTGATGACTATGATGGGTCAATGTCCATGGAACTTGCCACACCTCTCGTTCCTACCGCTGTGCTTCCCGTCGCAGGCCCTTCGACGCAGCCTCATCGGACAGGAAGCTCAAATTTTCGCTTTGCCCCATCTCCAGTACCGCCACCAGTGTCTACAGAAATATCCCCGCTCGATCTCTCGTCGGACTGTCCTCTGCCAGGCGTGACGCTACCGGTCGAAACGAGGTTTCAGCTTCAGCCCGGCGAACAAGCCGTCCAGGAATTGATGGACATCGCTGCTACCGCCAAAAGGAGGGCATGACAATACCCGCCCTGTATCCGCTTCATTCTCACTGCCGTCTTGTCGCTATAGATTGCTTGTATTGTTATTTTGTTTTCTTTGGGACTCAGTTGCGGCGCTTATATCGTTTTCGCTGTATCCTCGTCGATCTCTCCGCTCTGTTGTTGTGTTTGTGCTCTGCATTCGCTATGTAATCGATGCTATTCTGTCTATTAGTCGTACTTATACAAATCTCTCGAACAAATCAAGCGTTGGGGGCGCCAGACACCTTACTGCTCCCTGGCTGCGCGCCTTCTTCCTTTTCCTTCGCCTTCCCTTTATTCCGCCCCCTCCTTCTCTGACCTTTCGCGTCGTCATCGTCAAGGTTTGGCGGGGGGATGTACACCGCGCCCCCGCCCGACAAATCTCTCCAGGGCCGCGAAGGATCCTGCTTTGCCGCAGGCGAAAACGGCACCTCAGCGGGCGGGGCGGGCACACGCACTGGCTCCTCTTCAACGGACTCCGCTCGTGAGTCAGGCCGCGACGGCGACGGCGACGGCGTGGTGAACGACGACACCGTCACTTTCTTTGTCTTGGAGCTCAAGGAAATCACCGTTCGCGTCTGCGGCACTGCTACCTCGGGAAGTGGACGAGGTGCCGCATTCCCGAGGGTGGGGAACGCTCCGACCGCCCGCCGCGCCTCCTCCGCCGCGCGTTCGCGGAGCACTGCCTCCTTTGCGAGTGTTTCCGCAATCTGCTCCTCCAGGCGCGCGATGAGGGCATCCCGTTGGGTGTCGGTGAGGAGGCTCGCAGAACAATGCGGACAGGAGTATTGTGGGAGGTTGATTTCGCAGAGAATAAGCCCGCAGCCTCGACACAGCGGGCTGTATGTGGACAATGGATGGTCGCGCGCTGACAAGTTCGTGTTTGTGGTTACTCTCCAGTTTAGTGTTCTTAAAGGGTACCTTGACAGAAGCAGCCACCCTTAGGATCCTTCTGAGGATTTCCAGAAGACGCTGAGAGTCCGGTTTTGAGGGATTCGAGCTGTCTGACTGCTTTGCTTTTGGGCGGCTCCGAAACGACGGTCTTTCCCTTTCCTTTCGAGTTTTTCCCGGGATTAGACACGGGCGGACGGCTGGGTCGAATTCTATCGGAGGGAACTGAGGAGGGGTTTGCGGTCCACGCCGTACGTCGCATCCTGAAATATGAGAGAGTCACGCTGAAGCGTGACCGCGTCCCATTCACTCCTCTCTTTCAATTTGCACCTTGAGCTATAGCTTCAACCCTTTACGCTTATGAGTAATTGAGCGGTTCTTCCCGTATTTCCGCTCTCAACGCTGCGTTCTACAGATTCAGGACTGGGATACTTTAATGCCACTCCGTTTCCCAACGGCGACGGTGCCGTCGCGCACCTAAACAACTCTACGCTGCAGCAAATTGATCAACTGGTGCAAGATGTTGAGATGCAGGTGGCGATTTCACGTCTGAAGACTGTGGATCGGCAAGCTGATACTTAGCCTTTCTTTGACTCGAGGCGCCCGTGGATGAGCGCACGACATGCCTCGTGGTCGACACTAATGTCTTGCACGTCCTCTCAACTCGAAGCGAAACGGCTTTTAATTCAGGAAATGAAACAGTCTTGAGAAACAAAAACTACTAGAAACATTTGTGCGCAATGTTGAGAAGGCGGCGCTGTCTATTATTGTCGTTATTCCTGGTGTGGTCCTGCATGAACTCGATGGGTGAGTTGCTGGTTGCGTGGATTCATAACTCAGGAACCTTTTTCGGCAGGCAGAAGAAAAGCGATCGATTGGGATGGTTTGCGCGACAGGGGTCCTCGTGGATACTCGAAAAGGTAAAGGAAAAGAGCAAGACGGTCAGAGTCCAGGTCAGATTCTTGGTTGCTCTTTGGATGAGCACCTTACTCGTATGTAGAGAGAGAAGGAAACTTGTCGACCGTCCGGGAGTTGGAAAATTCGGCAGCCAGAGGAGGTAAGCGCATAGGGTGCAAGTTAAAGACCACAGTCAATTCTTTCGATCTAGTCGTTCCACGGAAGAAGCAACGACGCTCTGATCCTCGATTGCTGCATGTATTTCCGCGCCAGGTTCCCGACTCGCTTATGCAGCGCGGACAAGAACTTGTGCACTGAGTGTGAGACTGAAGGCGAGCTTACGCTCTTGCCCGGGGCGGCCCCAGAACTTACTGGAACGAGCACCAGGAATACCTTCAATTTCACCGAAGAGTGGTCGCGAGCTTGTGCATTTCTTGCTCGGGCAAATTAACTACTCGTTTGCTCCAGTCGACCCGGATTACACTGGGCCTGAGAGCATCCAAGAGCAAGACGATAACATGATGGACGTCGACGAAGAGCTTCCCAAGCTAACGACCGAGCAAGCGATGGACTCCCTGCACATTCAAATAATCGATCATTTCACCCGGCGACTGGTGGAACTGGTGGGTCGCGTTGGGCCCGAGCTTGAAGACATTGCGTCGGACGGTGGTGTCACAGCCTCGCAACATGCTCCCAAGTGGAAAAATGGGGACACCTACTACAGGCAGTGGAATGCTGCAGAGTGTCTGGAATACTTGGAGCGCAAGAAACGGACGCAGAAGCCATATCTGAATCCGCGGCTGGACGTGTTTCTCACTAAACCCTATACGAAAGGGAACGGAGGGCGGCCTGGGAAGGAGTGGACGTATGAAGCTTGGGAGAATGCACTGGGAGCAAAAGGCGGGTTGCAGTCGATTGGCGAGGCCTGGAATGATGCATCAATCCTAGCCGATCTTGAAGAACTGAGGCAACACCGGGAGGTTGTGTTTAAACTTGCACGGTGAAGAGTGCCCCGCGGGACGGGTACGGAGGTGCATACCCTGCCGACGGAGGGACTGGGGATGGGCTGTACTAGCATAGCAATTGAATTCGTGATGGCGCTTTCTCCATTGAGACGAGGCGCAGTCACATACATATCACTTCTCCCATCCGCTCTTTACTTGGTATCTCCCGTGTCCTTACCCAGCCCACTAATGCGCAGACGCCGTGCCATCTTTGCGCTGCTCACCGTCCTCGGCTTATTCCTCTTTGGCACCGTCGTCGTCCTCACCTCGGTCACTGTATATCTCGCAATAGACCCCAGCGCCTTTCTCACCGAGATCGAGGTCCCTTATACCGATCCGTATACTCGCTGGAATGCCTCAGAGTACGGCCAGGTCGAGCGCATTCCACGCATTCTCCACCAGACATGGAAGACTGGTACGCTTCCTGAAAAGTGGAAGAGTATCTCGCAGGAATGTCGAGATATGATGCCTGACTAGTAAGCATCTCCTCTTCGCCGCGCCTGTAGCTCAGCCACTGCGCAGCGAATACAAGCTCTGGACGGACGAGAGCTCGCGCGAATTCATCGCCCGCCATTATCCGTGGTTCCTCAACACCTTTGACGACTACAGTTACGCCATCCTCCGTGCAGACGCGATACGTTATTTCGTCCTCTACCACTACGGCGGGATATACTTGGACTTGGACATTGGATGCTTGCGTCCACTCGACCCTCTTTTGGTATACCCGGTTATCCTCCCGAAAACCATTCCCGTCGGTGTCTCCAATGACCTAATGTTCGCCGAAAGGCACCACCCGTTCCTCGCACAGACCATCCACAACCTTGCCACATTCGACCACTCGTGGATCCTCAACTATCCCACTGTTATGTTTTCCACCGGGCCGATGTTCCTTTCGATTCAGCACGGTATCTATACGTCCCAACGAGCCGGGAATGTCCGCATCCTCCCTAAGTCCCTATATGGGAAAAATGCAGAGCCGGCAGATGCGCCGCATTCGTTCTTCACTCACCACTACGGCAGCTCCTGGCATTCTGACGATGCCGCGTTTATATGGTTCCTTGGAGTATGGGGCAAGGGGCTCATGTGGATCGGTCTGGCCGTCCTTCTAGTGGGCTCCGTAAAGCTCTGGCCCGGCAAGCAGCGCCGGCGCAACCTGCGGAGAATCGGAGGATACGACGTCCTCTTCCCGCGTCGTTCGCAGCGAACTGGGCGCTGGCAGATACACGTCGGAGAGCCATCAATTCCCGACTCGGGCACATCCACTCAAATGCCATCTCCGGACGGCAGCGAACAGGGGTTCGATGATCTTTCCGTTCTCCACCTTCCCTTCGACGTCCGCCCGTCGTCGCCAACATGCTCCGAAATATCGAGCGATCAGCTATACCAACCCGACTCTACCTCGTTACTCGACGTTGTCCGAAGCGTGCGTAACCGCTTCGCGTCTATAACGGGTGGAGGCAGGCTGCCCGAGCTCCCTCGCACTCCGATTCGGCCACGGCGAAACCAACGTTATAGCCGCGGGGTGCTCTTTTTCCTTCCCGCCATGTTCGCACCACCACAAGACCTCGAGCTTGGCCCGTCGTTCTCTCGAACGCAAACGCTCTCCCCGGCGGTCCCGCTCATGCGGCCCGTCCCGCAGCGCGGTGAGAAGCACCGGTATGAGGAGCAGTATGATCGGAGTGAGGTGTATGCGGAGGCGTCGCCTGTGGAGGTGATCAGCGAAGGCGTCACAACCCTTCGCTCACCGAAAGGCGCAGGGCATGGAACACTGCACGGCCATAAGCGGTGACTCAATCAACTGCGCCATTCTTACTCACCGATACCACTCATGACCCGCTGATCTTCATCGCTATATATTCACACCTCGGCTACATTCACGCACACACGCTCACGACCAGGGAAGGACTGCAAGCTATTTGGGACAAAAACTTACACGTACAGGCACGATAATTGATTATTGAGCGAGGCCTTCTGTGCTGGCCCCGCTCGCCCATCGGTCTATCGTGAATCTGAATACGAATCCGCTCTAGACATTAACTTAATTTAAAAGCACAGAGACATTCAGTAGCACAAATTAAATCTTTCTTGTCCGTTCCTTTCCATGGATTCCATTCGTTTGTCCGCCGTGTTTGACTTTTCATGTAGATTTTGTGGCTGCTATTGAGCGCATTCCGATTGAAAGGGCGGTCATGGCGACTGCCGAGATGGAATATGTGATAGATGGACCAAAGGTCCAGTAAGATGCGCACGCTGAATGCAATATCAGGCGAAAGTGTTTGAATGAACTGTGGCAAACGCACCAAGAAGAGGTCCAATAGCGCGTCCTAACTGTCCGGAGGATCTGAACTGTCCAAGCGCCTTGCCTTTCGCAAGCTGCGGATGCTCTTTAGGTTTCCCGGTGATCGGGTCCACCGCGCTCTCATCGCACTGCAGCGACGCGAAAGCGGTCAATGAATTTACCACCGTCGCGGACGTAAACGCCATACAGACAGCCGCGCCTTGCAACAGTCTAAATGCGACAGTGGGCTGGGTGGAGATGAATCGCGGGAGCAAAGCAAGCAGGACAAGAGCTACGGCGCAGCTCGAGACACCGCGACGCGCCATAACGCCTTCACCAATCTTGGAGGTAACTCTGCGCACGTAGCCGCCCTGAAGGAGGGCGCTGACGATTCCTATCGAGCCGATAAGCGCGCCGTTCTGTTTGTTGTTCCAGTCGAATACTGCACAGGCGAACCAGTGGTTTATTGCGGTGGACGGATTAGATCAGAGTATGCGGGACTCACAGTCAAACGTCAGGAACGTGAGCGTGAACTCGACGCCTGAGAACACGCCCAAAAACAAGAAATGTAACCCGCGCAGGGTGTTCAAGATCTTGATCCGCTGCTCGACGCTTGCCTTCTTGACAGGCTTTGTCGCAGCGCCGTTCGTGGGCTTCTCAACGACGGGTGGCACCATGCGTTTTCCTCTAGTTTCGGGCAGGGCGAAAATCAGGAAGAGCGTTTCCAAAACGAGTAGGACCACGGTGATAGCTGCAGGGACTGCATAGGGATTGAGCTCTAAACCAAAAGTGTTCATGGACGCGGGCAGTGGTCGCGACGCAAAATACGCTCCGATTGGCGGGCCAATGCAGAAACAGATAGCGAATGCAATGCCGACGTGCGCGAGAGCTTTGGACCGGTTGGCCGGGGTGGTGACATCGGATAGGATGGCACTGCGAATCCGAAATCAGTAAGTTAATGGTTTTAAAGCGAACGCCCAAGAAACGCACATTGCTAATTGCACATTTCCTTCGCTGAGACCGCCGACGACACGAGAGAGCATGTACGTAGCAAATGTTGTAGACTGCAGCCATCTGTTGAATGAGCCGGTCATTGGACGTATTTAAATTGAAGCATGGAACTCACAGAACCGCAGATAAAATGTTTCCAATCATGGTTATTAGTAGAATGCGCTTGCGACCGTACCGGTCAGACAGCGACCCAATCTTCGGGGAGACAATGAATTGCAAAGTTCTGCGGCGCGTTATTTAGCCAAGTATTGTGCTCTAAGACGAGAAATAGACAGACGAGAACACAGATCCCATAAGTCCACCTGCATATTCCGTGAGCATTGGTGCATCACTTCAACCGCGAAAGACGATACCCAAGAGAACGATGTCCCATTTTGTGGAATGAATGGTTGGCTTGTAAAGGAGCCCGCGGACAGTAGAGACGAATTGTAATGTGCGAGAAAGGAAGCCGTTTGGATCAGAGGTTTCTCGCTTTTGCACAACTGTCACAGCCGAGTTCAAACGTTATACGAGACTTACCACTGTGTACCATTCTATAATGCGAGGGAATAGTGGTAGCGGGATAGTAAAGGCAAAGAGATCAAGAACCAAGGACAAGAAGACAATGGTCTCAACTCTGGCCATGGTCGCAGTCGAGCAAGAATCTTTGGTGTTTGGAATGAATGTGTGAAGTGAGTCTTTAATACGTCGGATAAGTATGTGGGATGTCTACGTGTTCAGCCAGGGAGAGAGAAGCGCCGTTTGCTCCTTTTTCAAGGACACGGTCAAAACGGGTCGGCAATCGTTTCGATCGGTGGCCGTGTTTTCTCACTCAAGAGTCAATTTGCTCAGGCAACGGAACACTCTGCAACAGTTTATATTTTTTTGGACTACTCGTCTGCTTTGACATCCTCGGACAAATCGGGCATTTCCAAATCCTCGACTCCCATTGGTCCCTCTGTGTTGCCCCCTTCCGTGCCGCGGTACTTCTGATCTTCAGCGGCACTGGTGAGACTGCTTTGGTGGTGTGAGCTTGTATCGGTCTTGGTGATTTCTCGGAGGGCCATCGTTGCATACGCCGCAGTCCCGAGGGCCAGCTTGATCTGCAAGGCCATGAAGCGTCCATCCTCGCAAATCACTGGAGGGTCATATCCAAGCAGCTTGTCCTCATCTGCCTGGGCAAGAGCGACGTCGGGATCGGTGTAGCGCAAGACGGACCAGGAGAGCTCCTTCGGGAGGTGAAGGATCGCGCGATACGATCCATTCAGAGTGTACTCCCTAGACGGCAGGTGAGTAGGGCGTGAGACGAGGAACCATGCGGTATCGTACTTTTGTTTCCGGACGAAGTTACCCGGGTCTAAGCCGTCCATTCGAAGATACTCTTTGTATTTCTCGCCGAGTGCGCCTCCGGGATAGGCGACGTCGGTCCCGGGAAGCGGCATCACCACGTCAAATATCGTGTACTTGTCCAAATCGTCCTCCGTCAGCGTCTTGATTTTGGGCGCAACGTATGGTTTTCTTGATCTTGGTCGACGCGAAGCTGAGGCATCCTCTATCGAGTGAAGTCTACACCCGGTTCAGATGTAGATGAAGTGCACGTACCTGCATCATCTGCCTCTTCTTTCTCGTTTTCTACCGCAGGCACATCACCGTCCTGAGCGTCGGTCGCGCTCACATCTTCTGGCGTTTTGTCGAAGACGAGATCGCCAGCGATGGGACGCTCTGCGCCATAAGTTCGAATACGCTCCGAGACGATGGCATTCCAAACATAAGACTGGTAGGCATGAACGTACATCAGTCGGAGATTTCTGGGGATCTGAAGACGAGGTGTGAGATCGGAATTGAGCTGGCGGAAACAAGACTTGCTGTTGAGAGTGCTCCCATAGCATTGCGAGTTTCACCCTTTTGTTTTTGGAAACTCTCAAGTATGCAGCGCTCTGCTACGACTCGTCTGGGCATCAACTCTAGAGCTTTGTCAAGATCGTGATCTATGAGCCATGCATCCCGGGCCGCTTCGACATCTGGATGCTCTCCGTGCCGTTTTTGCAGAATCATCGACACGGCTTTTTGCCACTCTGATTTTAACAGGGCAAGGCCGATGGAGTGGGTTGGCACAGAAGCTGTTCCGAACCGTTGCATACCTACAAAGGGATTAGAGGTTAAGTAGTATCGAAGGAAACAAGCTCGTACCATAGTAATTGATGAAGCCTTTGTGTTTTACAACACCTAGAGCTTTGTCTAACGTTTCCATTGAATCGACTTGTACGCTCCTGGATATATACCTAGTTAAAAGGGTACAAACAAGATGGATACCAGGAAATTACCGCAGAGTGATAATGAATGCGTTTCCTTTCAACATTCCCAGTTCCAAAGCAGCCTTGCGGTAGTTGAAGTCCCCGATACGGACTCCTCTGTCACCGCGCTGGTTTACAGCACCATTGTTATGAGACTGGCGACCAACTTGAGCATTCGCAAGTTTCCAGACGTCTTCAATGGTTTTATTGTTCCGCTTCAGAGCCACCCGCTGTACAGTTATCCCGCGCTTGTCCTTGGTGCCTGCGACGGATAGATCTTTCAGATTGACATGGAGAATGCGGGATAAATGTGCAAGAGCATCTTGAGTGTCGCGATTGGTTTTTTGTAGGGTGAAATGGATGTAGGGTGGGTAGGTCCCGCGAGGAGTACGACCGCCTGGGGGAAATGTAAATTATGCTTATAAAAAGGACAAGAGAACAAAGACCTCCGGAACCTCCCCTGCCGCCGCCGCGACCCCTGGCTCCCCACTTGATGGCAATCCTCGTACCTTCTTCAGGAGCGGGTGCGGCGTGCGAAGCATCTGCCTCAGAATCAAGTTTGCCGCCGAATAATTCACGAATTGCCAAGTGCAGTCCAGTACGGGTTTCTTTAGATTGAATGGGCTAACGGAAAATAAGAAACGATAGAATTTGGTGAGAGAATACAGACGTCTGACAAAACTTTTCTGTGGTCCTCTCGTCCAGCGGGGCGCCCCCCTCTACCACCTCGACCGCCGCGTCCACCACGCCCACCTCTGTCTCGTCCGCGCTTCGCAGGCTCGGGTTCTGGTAGCGGCGGCCCCGACGAAGTAGATCCCGCAGCTGGGCGCGACCCCCAGCCACCGTCAGAGATCCGTGGGGGCTCGGGCCCTTCCAGGTACATCTCTCTTAGCTTCAGAATAGCTTCTTCGGGAAGAAATTCTGCGAGACGAGTGGTGAAGTGTTCCGGCCATGGTTCATCCGAGGCTTTAGATTTCCCCTTGTCAGTAGAGTTTTCCGCCGCCTGGATTGCATCTGCAGCCACAGGCGCGCTGGTAGCTTCACCCTTTGGTGCCTCAGGTTTTTCTATCGACTTCAAATGCACGACATTTCCGTCCTGGTCTATTTCGTACACCAGAAAGTCTGTAAACCTGATCTAGCGATCAAACCAGGATACGGAGACGTAGGGTACAAGGCACGAACCTTTGCTTTATGATGCCTTCTATCTTGGGGATGCCATAGCCAATGTATTCAGATATGCCGACGTTGGCTTCGCGGAAATTCATTGGGCCATCTGTGGCGACAGGAAGCGGGATACCGAGCAGAGAATGACTTGGGGGAAGAATATGATCCCATTCTCGCTCGCCATCGAGCTTCGGGCGTTTGGAGGCAGGCTCAGCCTCCTCTTCTTGATCGCGTTCGTGGAAAACAAGAGGCATTTTGAATATTTGCGGTCACATGTTGGCCAAAGCATTTTCTCCTGAGCCTCTCTCAGCCTCTGCAGAAGGAGGTCCCAAGGATGCCTTACCGCCAAACATATGCTCAGAGAGCTCTCCGCCACAAAAACCCTGCCGCAAAACTTCTCCTTGAGACAATAGAAAGGAAACAATCCAATCTCGCCGTCAGCGTCGATGTTACTTTGGCAAAAGACTTCCTCGCCATCATCGACGTTGTTGGCCCGTTCGTTTGTCTAGTCAAGGCAATCGTTCTCTTTCAGAGGCTCATTGCCTTGGTCTGATGAATATTCAAGACACACATCGATATCATCGAAGACTTTACCCCATCGCTCATAACGGATCTCCAAGCTCTGAGTGTGAAGCACGACTTTGTCATATTCGAAGATCGCAAATTTGCCGATATCGGTTGGTCTGCGGCATTGGGGTCGCCCTCTGCTAAAACGTGTTTACTCAGGAAATACGGTCGCTCTACAGTATTCCAGCGGGGTCCACAAGATTGCCAACTGGTCGCATCTCACAAACGCGCATCCTATGCCCGGTCCATCGGTTGTCACCGGTCTTTCCTCCGTCGGGCTGCCGCTCGGCCGGGGACTGCTTCTGCTCGCAGAAATGAGCACCAAAGGCTCTCTTGCGTCTGGCTCATATACAGAGAGCGCCGTCCAAATGGCCCGTGCGCATCGTGACTTTGTCGTCGGTTTTATTGCACAACGGCGAATGGATGGAATTGGTACAGGACCAGACGACGTGACTACCGAGGAAGACTTTCTTATCCTGACGCCCGGCGTCGGCCTCGATGTCAAAGGAGACGGCATGGGTCAACAGTATAGAACTCCTCGAGAGGTTGTGCTGGAGTCAGGATGCGACGTTATCATCGTTGGCCGTGGCATATACGGAAAAGATCCCAGACTGGTCGACGATATCGTTGCTCAAGCGAAACGATACAAAGAGGCCGGCTGGGCAGCATATATGGCTAGGCTGGAACCTGTATGATGGTCTAAACGCGTTTAGAGGTCGACCTTCGATGCATGAAAAAATTACTTCGGCTTGAAGCTTCAGTACTGTAGAATTTTTTGCCGCCGTTTGGTCGTTTGGTCGTTTGTCTCTCAAGTTCCTATTTTCGCAATATTCTGCCAGTATTACAGCACAAGAGCACCACAGGCTCGAATTGCATGCGCCGTGAATCTGGATCCCCTTCAGGCTGACGGGGTTGCTGAGTCTGCACGATTTCATGGACTGCGAGAATGAGAGAGAAGCAGAAGGATATCATTCATCCAAGTCAAACACATCCTCGTCGTTGTCTTTCACGCGATATAGAGCTCGTGAGGACGAACTGTTGGCATACACTGTGCTTAGTGCATTCCCAGAGGTCTTTTCTATCACACCTGAACGCTATATGAGACGTTGTCGATAAGAAAAAACGTGAACTCACCAGAGACTGCTAGTCGTAGTTCCAAGACGGCGGTGTCGAACGCGTCGCTGTTTCCCAGTTCCTCGAACCCGATCAGCCTGGAAGGAGAAGTCAGTAGAAACATTAGATGCACATGCAGAACAAACAAAACTTGTCTTTCGAGACACCGTCGACAAAACATATTACGCAGGGCAACACTTTGATGCCCAACCGTTCGACGAGCCAAGGAACGTTCTCTACGAAAACGCGGAAAAATCGTGTGTTGAAGTATTTCGGCGCCAGTTTCTGTGCTGAGGTTGAAAAGACTAGAGATAGAGGAGCGCAAGGACTGACGGCAAGATGCTTGTCCATGATCTCACACCGCTTGAAGTTAGAGTGGTAGAAATGTACAACGCATTTCTTTTCTCGTCTGCGCGATTGAGCAAAAGGGTTTCGTCCAATGGAACACTAGACACACGCAGTCGCTCTCACCACCTCTTTCTCGTCCTTGACCTCAGAATACTGCCCGTGTTGATTCTGTTTCATGTCGTTCAGCTGGTTCACTCTGAGTATCCATTATTAGTCTAATTCTGTTTGCATCTGACAAGAAACGCACCCACTGTTGTTTCAGCACTTGTAGTCCGTATTCACGCATTGTCTCGTTGCTGTCATTCTCTATCTCCTCCTCGAGTTCGGCGAAAAGGGCGTCGTCATCATCCTCGTCGTCGATATGCCGGGGATGGCGGTTAGGTTCGACTAGACGCGCAGTGAGAGAGGCGATTTTCGGGTTACTAGCTCGGCTTAGCAGAGATCGCAGAAATGAATAGATTATTTACTCGCTCATCGTGGTAGGAGAAAGAAGTGCAAACAAGGATGAAGCTTATCAATAGACACTTCGACAAACATGGCACCGTAGGTTCCGTTCGCCTGCACTTCCTTTTATCACCTTCATTACCACTAGGGCCATGTTACTCTCCGTCCCGAAGACGATGAGGATATGTGGCATCTCTATAATCTCATACAAAACGGCGATTCCGTCCGTGCGCCGGCCATACGGTAAGTGTGCAGTACTTCATGCGGTCATCTCACCAACCAGCGCAACTCCAGCCGGGTTCAGAAAATATCATCGACAGGCTCGGTTGACTCCCAAAGAGTTAGACTAAATCTAACCCTCCAAGTCACTCGTGTCGAATTCTCCGCGGCTGGAGCGTCTACAGCTGCGCCAGCGGGGTCCGAGGATACCGCAGATCCTTCTTCCTCTGCCGTCCAACAGGATTCGACCGCCGCACTCCACATCTCCGGGCCCGTTATCGTCGAGAACCAACACGTTCGTCTCGGGGCCTTCCATACACTCGACATCGAGGTTCAGCGTGATGTCCGGATAGAGAAATTCGAGGGTTGGGACAGTGTTGCTATCGCTCGGGTGGAGGAATCCGTCATTCCGGGGAAAGGCGCCGAGGTCGCAGCGTTGGTGTGTGGAGAGGGCACCGTCGCGTTCTGTCTGCTCTCGCAGCATATGACGCTAGTGACTCATAGACTGTCTGTCCCTGTCCCGCGCAAGTCGGGTTCGTCCTCGGGTGCGACGCAGCATGAAAAGGGGCTCAACAGGTTCTATGGGACACTCTTCGATTCCTTCATGAGGCATGTGCCATTCGCAAATGTTGGGCTGAAAGCTATCGTCATTGCGAGTCCAGGCTGGGTGAGGGACTCAGTGTATGACTATATGGTTGCGGAGGCATCTCGACGTGGAGACAAGGTTCTCCAGAAGGCGCTGAAAGACAAAGTGATCAAGGTACATATCAGCAGCCCACACGTTCACAGCTTGGTGGAGGTGTTGAAAAGTCCTGAGGTATGGTCTTCGAATGCAAGCTTCTCGCACGTTTACACAAGTTTTAGATTGCTTCTCAATTAAAAGAGACGAAGTTTGCTCGGGAGGGTATTGTCTTGGACAAGTATTTAGCTTCCTGCGTATCACACGCTTTTCTGACGGACCCACCTTAGGTTCTTTAAGATGCTTGGTATAGACGAGATGCGGGCATGGTATGGCCCTGACCATGTTGCCCTCGCGGCCGATCGAGGTGCAATCGGGACTCTGTTAATATCGGATGATCTCTTTCGGTTAGTCCATTAGCGTCCGCCATACGGTTGGTTCTGAATGTTTTCAGCGCAAGTAACCCGGAAATTAGAAAGAAGTATGTTGAACTAGTGGAGGCAGTGCAGCAGAAAGGCGGGGAGGTTGTTATATTCTCGAGTATGCACGAGTCTGGGCAACGTATGTTTCTTCACCGTAGCCTATATTCGTTGATTATAGCGCGTACAGAACTCAATCAGTTGACTGGTATCGCTGGTAAGTTTCTTATTCGTTTCGTCCCGTGAAATATGACTTTTCGCCTAATAGCAATCCTGACTTTCCCGCTTGATGTCGAGGTGCGTCGTCCTTTAGTTCGGTGATTGATAGACGCTGATCAACCCTAGGTTGTAGAAGCAGAGGAGAAGGAAGAAGCTGAGCGGATACGGCTGGCTAAGGAAGGAGAACCAGATGCCGGATAAGGAAATTTCCCTATCGGGATGTGAGGATGTGTACAACCATATTTGGCGGATGACGTATCATCCGCGCGGATCATTGGCTGTTTACATCCAGTTGAATGTTACTCAGAGCCACCATGCCCAAGCGTGCACTGTCCCCCGCTGCCTCTCCCTTACCCAAACGAGCTCGTACTTCTGCCGCTTTTCGGCCAAAAAAAATAGCGACGGCGGATGCAGCGTCTGCGGTGGACTCTGAAACACCTCTTTCATTGCTGCTCAAGATCGTCAAGGACTCTGCCAGAGGTAATGCCAGATCTGGAAGCTCTGTAGTGTTTTGGATGCGCATGGGCGACCTGAGAAGTTTTTTTGGTTCACTCGTATACGCGGTAAGCACTAAGCAAATTCCAGTCACGGACAACCGGGCTCTATCGCTCGCGTCTGCCCACGCCAATAAAGCCGACGTACCCCTTGTGGTATTATTCATACTCAGTCCCGAGGACTACAAGGCCCACGACAGAAGTCCGCGTCGCATCGACTTTACACTCCGCAATCTAGCATTGATTAAGGCGTCCCTGGGACAGTTGCATATCCCTCTCCACACTATCATAGAACCAACTCGCCGATTCATCCCGCAAAGAGTCGTGTCTTTTTTGGAACATCTTGACGCCTCGGCCGTCTACGCAAACATCGAGTATGAGGTCGATGAGCTCCGACGCGACACGAAAATATGCAAGGCCGCCCAAGAAAAAGGTATCGGTGCGATCTTTGCGCACGACAAATGTTGGTTATGGACTCCTTGACACATACATACTTCATACTTCTCACTCCCTCTTTAGGCGTCGTCGAACCTGGCGTCGTCTTGACGAAGGAAAACAGAACCTACTGTGTGAGTTGCTTCAGAAAAAATAAATCGAAAGCTTGCTGACTTTCACAAGGTATACACACCTTATCAAAAAAGCTGGCTCAAGACTCTCAACGCCAATATCCCACACTTTCTTGAAAACTGCCCCGAACCACACCCCAATTCCGAGTCGGTGCATACGAAGGCTAAATTCGAAGTCCTCTTCGACTCTGTGGTTCCTGAAAGTATTGTGGGCTTCGAGCTAGGCCCAGCAGACCGTGCGAAGATGGAGGAGGTATGGCCTGCAGGCGAGACCAAGGCTAATGAAGTACGGAACTCCTTTCATGAACTGATCTAAGTAACATTGGGTGGTCGAAGATATTGCAGCGGTTCCTTCGTACCAAAGCTCGGTCTTCTCAATTGGCTGCAGTGAATCCATTAGCGGAAGGCGCAGTAGACTCGGCAAAACACAGTCGAATGGCAGTATACGACGCTGAACGGGATAGAGCAGACAAAGATAATACCAGTCGCCTCAGGTGAGCGACGTTATATCTTCCTAAATCCTATGTGAACGTCAAAAAGCCCATATCTGGCTGCTGGAGTTATTTCAGCACGCAGTTGCATCCGCGCCACCATGGCTGATACCAAGAAGGTCGACGGAGGGCGGTGGATACAAGAGATCGCGTGGCGGGATTTCTACGTATGCATCCTCGCTGGGTTTCCGCGTGTCAGTATGGGTCGGCCATTCCACGAAAAGTACGCCGATATCGTCTGGGAGGGACCAGTATTAGAAGACGCATACGAAAAAGAGCAAGGGCGGTCTAGCCCCAAAGTCGAACTCCCATTGGCCACAGTCGGAAACAACATTGAAAAATGGAAGTCAGGTCTGTGTACATTCAAGGCAAATGATTCGCGCGACCTGATTCTTACTTCTAGGCCGTACTGGATATCCTATCGTCGATGCCGGAATGAGATGCTTGAATGAAATGGGGTGGGTGCTGGCCTCTTTTGGAGGATGCTTCGAAGGTCTGAACTGTATTTTCTCAGTTACCTGCACAACCGGGCTCGGATGATATGCGCCATGTTTCTGGTGAAAAACTTGATGGTAGACTGGAGAATTGGGGAGAAGGTGCGGCGTCATCTTACCGTGCGTATGGTTCTACCTAACATTGCCAATGGCATAGTATTTTATGGAAAAGTTGATTGACGGTGATCTTGCCTCGAACAACGGGGGCTGGTGAGACTTCATGAACACGTTCACCGTTTACTGTAATGGTCTGACTTAGCGACTTGAACAGGCAGTGGTGTGCCTCCACCGGCGTCGATTCCTGTCCTTATTTCCGTATATTCAACCCGTATAATCAAAGCTCCAAGGTAAGAATGATCCAGCCGTACCAAATGCTCGATCTCATGATTTTGCAGGCGGATCCTACCGGGGACTTCATCAGGCATTTCGTCCCAGAGCTTGCCTCAGCTAGGGGCCCAGGTAAATGTGACCTCGGTTTTGAATCACGCATACTGAGATATTGTCTGTAGAATTGCACAATCCTCAAACATCCGTCGCAGACAAGCTGGGATACCCACGACCTGTTGTGACTTACGAAGAATCGAGGGTCAGAGCCATGAGGAGGTTCAAGAACCCTGGGAGTGCTTGAATGATTTAGAAAACGAAGGTTCCTCGTTGCGTCAGACTGTTATAGATAAATACAAATCGCAGCTTCAGACAGTTGCACAGTAGGATTTGCAGCGCTAGATGCGTCGATTGTCCGCCGATGGTAAGAAAGAGCTATCATCGACTGAAGTAGCGGTTGGAGAACCTGAGAAGCACATTCGTTCAGCTAGCTTGCGTGCACGATACAGGACTCCCAGTGCGAGCTATGGACTGAGTCGAGACAGAGGGGAAAGGCGGACAGGTATACCCAGGCAAGGTCGCGCACGGAATACCTCAGCTGTGTCGTCCTTGGTTTCATATTAATTACCTAAAGGCCGGGAGCTGCCAGGAGGCCATCCAAAACCGGTCTCTTGAAGGCAGGGAAAAGGAATCGTAAGGCCGCTATCGGTCATAATGGCGGCACTCCAGATTTTCCAGACCAATTTTTAATAATCGATTCCACGTCAGGTACCCAACTTGGTATAGGAACTTAATTGTTCCCAGTTATTTGAAGCGCGCACAAAAGGCATCTCGGTGTGTAGTGGCGGACGTTGCCACGCTACCCGACGATGGCGAAAAATATAACTTGATAATGACGGCCGGTGCTCTTAATTCCCTCTGAAATTCCTCGTGCCTGCACAATTATTTAATTATGAAGCATAATCGAAACCTTGCCTAATAGCATCGACCAAGTCACCGTTATCTGTGTCCCCAGTCCAATCAAACATATTCACCCCGAGCATGCCCGTCCGTTTCGCCAAAGCAGCTTTCAACCCAAGGGACTGAGGGTCATCGTACGTGACTATTTGACCGCTTGAAGGAGATCGCAGAAAGGGTGTACACGAGCATTCGTCGTAATATCTTGTGAATCCTCCACCTCCAGAGAAAGAGCCATTCGAGTTACGAACGAGTGCGCCTTGCTCGACAAGGTCACGAAACTGGATTTGACCGCCGGAAGCGAGTTTTACACTCTGAACTTGATTTTGTCGCGTTCGAAGTCGTGTGGCTGTGGATTTAGAAACATATCCGTAGGATGGAACGCCCAAAACCAGTTGCGAAGCAGGGAAACCAGCAGACGTCCAGGCTTTGGCCGCAGCAGCTGCGCTTGCTTCCGGTTGCGTGGAGTTGTGGCAAGCATCGACAAGAGGAGCATTTGGACCAGGCGTAGAGGATGCTGATGCGGCGGTTAGTTGAATTTCTCGGTAGCCGAAGAAGGCACAAACCGCCCCAAACGTCATAGTTCATGATCAAAATCCAATCCAAATATTTCGCAAACTCCGAGACATCTGTCATGGGTTCTCCGTCTGGTCCATAGAACGGTATAGTGAGAGCAGCGGCGGATATTGCAGCATCAGAAGGGAGCCAGTCGCGCAGGAGTTTGAGAAACGCCAGGAAGTTTGCCGTGTCGTATTCGCTCACTTCATTGCCAGCTTGACCTTGATAGCCCGGGTATTCCCAGTCGATGTCGATGCCGTCGAGGTTGAATCGGATGTATAGGCTATAAATGTTCTCGACGAAGGTTTTTCTTGAATGATCTGTGGCGACAACCGATGAAAAATATCTGGGCAAAGTCAAGTTATTGAATGTGTCGGCCGATATCAGTGCTTACTTGCTGCCAGTCCACCCCCCGACACTAAGTTTGACTTTCTTGCCTTTAGAGTGAGCAGCCGTGACAAGTCGCCCCAAAAGAAGTGGTGCCGTGTCGGGATCGTCCCAAGTAAGACTGCAGTCCTTCGTTGGTAGTGCGAAGGCGAAATCTATCCAGTCAAAACGAGCAAAATCGATCTTCTCGGGAGGAGAGTCTGGACCGGCCCAATCCGGATAATATGCCATTATATATGGAGTGGACGGCGGAGACAGAGCAGGCAATGGCAAGAGGAATGGGACTTCATCTGTGAGTGTAAGCGGTATGGGGCTAGGTTGTGCACTAATCGGAATGAATGTCGGCGTAATATTGAATGATCCTGTGGGGTCTTGCAGAGGTGCAGCTATAGGAGGTCTGAGATATAGCGGGGCATTGGGAGCACTCTGGGCGATGCGAGGGAGTAGAAAGAGTAAGAAGTACACAGTATTCATGACAGGAATAAGTTGAGTGAACCACCAGGGTACTTGTGAAAAGAGCTGAGTGAGAGTTGAAAGGAAACTTAGGAAAGACACTTGCCATCAAATCACGATCTCATTGGTGCGCAAACAGCTGACAACAGATTGGTTCGTTCGAATCGTCGTTCTAACTTTCTTACCAGTCGCATGCAAATAGATTGGGAACTCTGGACGACCGCCATGCAACACGGCTGTTCGCGACACCTTTGTGAGCGCCGTTAAGAACTGGCCAGGTTTCGGAAGGTTGTTAACTCTCGGCCGTCGCGCGCGTTCCCCGCTCCATCTAACGCACTGCAACCTCACTGTTACCTCAGGGCCATTTCCTGATTTATATGACACGGTCGGTGGTGCTTGGGTTAGTTTCCAAGCGCGTCCTGTCGCTGGCGGGCATTTGGCACTGCTACGCAGTGTTTCTTCGCAAAATCAAAGCAGCTAAAGATTTTTGTGCTAAAATGAACCGTGTCAAATTCAAGTTCTTGGCCGCTTTTTCTGTGCCAAGTACGACGGTTGTTGTCTCCACTAATACCCACCGCCGTTCAGATGTAAGGCCTGGAGGTGGCCTGTATTGGCCCCATGGAAATGACTATACCAATGCAGTGCACATAGTTTGGCCGGAGATCGGAAAATGAGTTGGACTTTGGTTGGACTCAAACCCTTCACGAAGAATTGCTTGGAGGTGGACAATAAACAAGAGACGGCGAGAATTGCAATCCTGATGCCTCGATGGAAAAAGTAGAAAAAATATATAGAGAGAACGAAATAATACAGGGCAGCGCTGATACAACTAGAATACAGTGTGATAGATGCCTGGATTGTTGTAATAAATTAGAGCTTAACGATTGCGGTGCGTGACAACGCCAGATAATACGAGCAGGAAAAGACTACAACGCTCGCAGATCCTGTAGAACTTTCGTAAAATCGTCCTCAGTCCACCGCGCTTTGCCGCGCTCTCGCATCCATTTCTGAGACGGCACCCCGGAGGGCCGGAAGAAATAATCCGGTCGCTCGTCGGATTCGGATTCGCTGGACGTTTCACTGTCATTGCTGCTGTGGGTCTCGAGCACCGACTCGACCGCAACATCAATAACAGGACAAACATCTCCGTTCCGAGGGCGGCGCAACCCGGCCAAGACATCGACCTTGTCTGGGCGATCAAACACCACCTGTACGGACTCGCCGAGGTGGCGGCGAAGCTTGTTAACCCGTTTCCGGTGGGCAGTTCGTGGCGTGGGCAGTTCTGGCGTGGTGGACTCCTTTCCCGAGCCTCGAAAGCACTGGGTTTGAGCGCGTCGGAGGATGTCTGAACTTTAAGGGAGCTGAAACAGGGAGGCCGTGACCGAGCGCATGAGTGCGTGTTGGTACGGAATACGGGCATCAGGGGAGTAGTTGGGGGTGTGGAACAGGCAGTGACGCCTGAGTGCGGGGGACTAGGCAGAGGACGCGATGAAGGGCCTCGCGAAAACTGCTGAGGCGGGACTGGCGGCGCTGACTTCGGAGCCGGGGGATACCGCGAAGACTTCAGGCTTCGGGGAAACCGCTGGGGCGGAGCTGGCGGTGCAGAATTCGTGACCGGGGAAATAGGGATTCTGGGCAAAGGGCGGAGTTTTTGGCCAGCATCTGCCAACTGAACATCGATGGTCATGGACCCCGCAGCTCGTGGCGCGCGCCCCGATCGTGTTTCCCTGGAATATGACTGGGGCGGTACTCTCTTGTCGCCATCCTCTGCACATGTCCTCAAAGGCTCGGAGTTCATGGATGGAAAAGGACACAACGGGAAGAAACAGGGAAGGGAATGAAAGTCAGTTACCTCAGTATTGACTTTATACCTGCGAGGTTTTCGGCTGGGTTGCGATCAATATCGCACCGCCACCAGCTTCGGTGGTTGGAGACTCGGGTGTTTGATCCTCTTGCGCAGTTCCTACAGCGACGGGCTTCGTTCTGGCTAAACGAACGTGTATAAGCAAGAGGCTCATGCGTTTCCAGAGAAAACGAACATACAGGAGGTGAGGTGGGCAACCATACAGTAATCGAGAGCCAGAGGTCGGAAAAGATATCGAACATCTCTGCACGGCGACATGCGACGGAACTATCTCCGGTCGTTATAGCAAAGATGAGGCTTCGGAAAACGAGATCCATTCAGACCAGTCATTTCATGATGGCCACATATTTACTGTGCAGAGAACAGTGAATTGCTGTTGCTATGGGTGGGGTCGGTGCCTCAGAGTTACAGCCAAGACTCGCCTGCAACTGCAATGTGCGAGTGAACAAGACGTTTTTGAACGAGAGGTGCTTGTTCAGCCTTGTTGTATGAGAGTCGGTCAGCTTCATCAAACTGAAATAAACGGCCTAAGGAACCCAGAACTGAACCCAGATACTGCGCCGAAAGAAGTCAGAACTGAATCCACTACGGACTTGCAATTGTGTGCAGTGAAAAACTAGTAGATGTAGGCGCGTTGAGTAAGTTCTGGGACGAAAGACGAGCAAACGTAAGACGGATCAAAAGCGTATTTCATGAAGATTCAGAAGAGATTCAGGCTCGGAAGAACTATATGATTGCAAAACCACCTCATCCTATTCCATGAGACATAGGCGTCTCAATGATCGAGGCCGCGAAATAAGATTTACAGTAAAGTTAGTGTCCGATTCGGGATATGAAAGTACGGCTCTGTATTAAATTAGACCAGCCGCCCTCAATTCTGCATGCAATCGACGCTCGTGCTGAATAGCCTCCTGCAGCTGCCGAACCCGCTCGGGATCTGTGTCGGCGGGAATCATGAATTCGGTCTCGTCAGGCGACGCCTCTCCTCTCTCTTGCTCGACATCATGACGAGGAGCCAATCCGAAGCCTGCTCTGAAAAGTTGCCCCCGCGTAATGTCCCTGAGCCCGAAGCCTCGCTCGAACTGCGACATGAATGGGCCGCTCGCTTGCTGCGGGGGCGGGGCGCCAGGATTTTCTCTCTGGGAGGCCAGAACACCACGCTCCCAGCGCTTGACACGCCAGAAGCCGAGGACCGATGTCAGCAGAATGAACCAACCTACATCAAAAATGAGCACAGAGGGACTATCGCAACCTCATTATACTGACCGATAGTCATCAGGAAAAACGAAAGCCACTAGAAAATCCATTAGTATGCATCAACCAAATATATGTTTGAATCTATGTACTTCACTGGTGGCATCAGCGACTATTTCGTTGGCCTGCTCTTGGGTAAGAGAGGTAGGTCCTCCCGCCGCCAGTGCATCCGCGGAACTTCCGTTGTAATACGCAGCCGCCTCAGCCGCGCTTGCAAACGCTGGTGGAGGGTTAGCCCATGCGGACCATGCAGTCCCGGATTCTTCCTCAGAAGCTTCTACGCGGGATCGGAGCGCAAATCCTAAAGGAGGAAGTCAATGAACGTAGCCTACGGATAAGTGTTGTGTTTTGCAGACCATATTGGATTAAAGTGATACCTAAACCCGCGCGCGATCCCAAACGGGCGGCATGAGTTTGATGCAAGACGCTGAATTTGTGTTAAAGGAAGCCCAAATAAAAGCATCAGACTAAACTCACTACGTGAGAAGGAATCCGATGAGTTGGAAACTAATCGAAACAAGCATGTTCCATAGGAACGAGAAGAGGGTGCCTAAGGGATTCAAACGTGCTCAAAACGAAATCGTGAGAAAATTCAGTCTGGAAGCGCACCGCTGGGAAGAGAATCAATGATCATTTCACCTGCAACACCGGAGGCGAATGGCTGGAACGTATATAAGTTCAAGTTGAGTGGTAAGTTTATGATACCACTGACTGCGTGAACCGTAGTCTCCCAGTATTGTGGGACAGCGTCAGCTTGCGCAGAGGCGTATGAAGGGGGCGGTTCGGCACGAGTGTCTTCGGGTACAAGGTACGAACTATCGTCGTCCTGGGGTGTCGCGGTGGAGGTCGCTACCACATTTGCAAATACCCCATCATTGTTGTTCCCGATCACTTGGTTCCTCGGTCCAATGCCAAAGTGCTTGACGTAGTGAGAGGGCAGTATGGCTGCCGCCGTGCGGCTAAACCAGCCACTGCGTGGAAGACGGGCTGAATCCACTTGAGAAGTGTCAGGAATGTAGCCGTTGGAATTGCCAAACTCGTTCGGGAGAGCTCTCGCTGACGGCCCGGGTGGTGACCCAGGTGGGGGATAGTCGTAGTCGACGTTCTCGAAATCGTAGGTGCCAGGAACATGAGTGGTAGAAGGAAGGGACGAGTGGGTTGCTCGAGGAGATGCGTGAGCAGGGTTCAGGGGACGAGACTCAGAATCTTCTTCATCGTCCGAGTCGTCGAAAGCAGCGTCCATCTCATCATCAGCATCTCGGTCGGTCCTTGAGTTGGGAAGAGCAACATATCTGCCAGAAGGCATGGCGGGCGGTGGAGGGATGTCAAGTAAAAGAGCGCACAAGAACTTAGCCGATAAGAATGAGTGGAGAATCGTCAGCAACGACAACGGTGTGTCCGTGTTGTCCAGCGGTGTTGGCTGCACTGCCTGCGTCCGGCTATCAGACCCAACTAACGTTCCGGCTACTAGTACCACGCTGTACTACACTTTCTTTTTCAGGAAGGGCTCAACGATCGCTGCGCGCATAACTGAGGTAGCCACAATCTGCAATTGATAACTGGACTGCAGATTGTTCGTGATTGCTCTTCCCCAGGTGATATACCTCAAGCCAGCGTTCTTTTCGCTGTTCTGCATTCTGTCGCGTTTGTATTTTCTGCGACGCGTGGAGAGTAATTTTTTTACAGATCCATACACCTCTTGGGATTCCACTTTCAGGACAGAAGAACAGTTGAACTTCCCGTTACCGTTGCCTATCCTTGCTATGACTTTCTGCTGGCTGAAGGGCCTTCTCCAGAGGTTGACCAGAACTGAATTGGCGACTCCTTTACATCGCTCGAAATCTCTTGCAGTCTCCAAGAAAAACTAACCCCTTCAATTTCAAGACGGGCAAAATAATACATAACGAACACCCAGAGACTCCAGTTAGAGAATCATTTCATCGGATGAGCCAGAGTCATGCTTGACCGGACTTCTACAGGAAGCACGAATCAGCCCAGGAGAGCGCGAGCACCAACATAGGCTTACCTCGCGTCCGGTTTCTCGTCGAACCTATGGAATGCGACCAATTTCTGGACTCGTCGGCAACTCTCCATTCGCGCTCCGATGATCTGTCCAAACATGCCCAGGATGCGCTGCGAAACTATTTCTTCTTCGACTTCTAGTCTTGGCGACATGGAGTTGATTCGTCGTCGAGGACCAGAGTGGGGACGACGCTTATGAGCCTTGCCGCTCAATTTCGTCTCCAATGATATCATCTGTCTGCGCCAATGTATACGACGCAATTCAGCCGACGTAAGCGGTCTGGCTGCTGGTCGGCGACTCCGCTCTTCATCCTCATGTGTGTTGGCCTCGGAAAGCTCATCATCGGCGTCGGAGTCGGTCTCGACTACGTTGATCTCGACTCGTGTGCTGCTGTCGACCCATTCCAATTGTTTCTGGTAAAACTTGGCAAGTGAGTCGAGTTTGTCGATGAGATGTGTGAGGCTGGGTTCGCCTCCAGTACTTTTGGTTAGACGCGAAGTAGATGGAACGGAAAAAATAGCCATAAGAAAATGAGGGAAGTGGGCTGAATATTGAGAGTAAGGGCTGTCTTTTGTGGAGACGCATTGATGAATGATTTCATGGCCTCGATGTTTCTACATTTGATTTTTCGCCGCGTCGAGACCAAGTCCAGCCAGCAAATAACAGTGGCCAATAGGTCTTCTTGGGCGATTATGTAATCATATTCTTACGTACTTAGTGGACAACCAACCAGGACATGCTGGTCGCGTTTCTGTTCGCGAGTGTGCCTCTTGTCTGGGCAGCGGACACCGGAACCTCCTTCAACGCGTTCCATCGTATATACGAGCCGAATCAACCAGAAACACCCTTCACGGCCCGCGGCACAGTTCTCATTCCAAGTAATGGAGTTCCCTCGTTCCAGCCTTCAGCATCACTGTCCCAGGACCTGACGCAATTCGCGGGAAAGCTGAAAACGGTCAACGGCGCCATGTACCAGGTGGCACTGGAACTCGACGAAGCGAGACCTGGCGAATGGGACGCAGTTTCGGCCGTCAAAGTTGTACGTTCCAGTTCTGTCTGGGCCTTGAATACATATACCTATGTTGAGCGCTCTGTATCCAGTGCCACCTCAATCAAGCCTCCTCTGAGTCGATCATATTGTATGCAACGTATGGGGGCAAGCCATACAGTCTAGACTACTTTGTGGCGCCGACACCCCATAATGGCGCGTGCCCGAAGAAGTCCAAAGATTCTTTGCGCTCTTTTGCCAGCAACATCGGTAGCCTGAACACTACTGTTGAAGTTAGGTTGCCTCGCATGCCGCCATTGTAACATTTTTTTCTACGACAGGTACACAAGTATCTAAATATTTTTTAGACCTGAGTTGAATGTGCCGCCGCCCCTCACGCCCGAAGGCGAACCTGTCGTTCCCGCGCCAGAGCAATCCCTGTTCCGGAAATACTGGGTAGGCCCCCCCATTTAAATTGCTAGCGTGACAACCAACTGCTTTCCTCTAGATATACGGGGCGGCAATCCTTCTTGCTCTTAGTAAGTCCACAACAACGCAATAAGACGCTGGCTCATTCCTCACCGCAGTGTTGTCCGGTGGGTCAGAGGAAGAAGCACCCGCAAACAAGTGAATTTAGTCTACATACAAGTAATACGACAACGCTATTCTTCATTGGTCCAAAGCTTCTGCATCTGTTTCTTGAATGGTTCAAGAGTAAATTCGAGACTCGAGCAGGGATATCCAATGTCAAACTTCTCGAGCACTGTGGGATGCAATATTCCCAAAGTTCCGAGTTTCATGTCTTGTTCGAGATGCACGAGACGCAATGCCGACCCCAGCTCTTGTTTAAGGGTTGACTGCTTTGGTCGATAATATATAGTGGCCGCACGCCCGGGGAAGAACATGGGATCTACAGCGGGTCAGACGCAGGAAGAAACTGAACCCGCCGGCTTACCACTCGTCTCCTTGATGTAATATCCCGTATTCGCCTTGTGGTCGTTGCCAGAAATCCTCGGGATGTCAAGCATCTTCATGGCGCGGTCTAGCATGCCATGTACGACCTCGAACCCGGCCGTCTTGTTGCACCAAACGGCGGCGGCGTGTCTGATATTACGCGCTTGCCGTTCCCGTGTGGAATCTTTGACGACGATATCGCTCGTCTCAAAGATTTTTATCGGAAGAGAGTGTGAGCGGTTCTCTCGAATAGTCTTGAGGAGCCCGGGAATGAGCGTGGTGCGCACGACTTGAAATTCGAGCGTTTTCGGATTGGCGATCTTGACAACTGTGGTCCCATCGTCTACGTGGTTTAGCCATTCGAAGTTCTCCTCGTGAGAGCACTGCAGAATGCAAAATTGATGTCGTTCAATCAAATAAGTGTTTCACGTACGAGAATCAGAGGTATGACCTCAACCCAGCCAGCCAGCGCCCATTCGCGGCGTACGACATCGCTCAGCTGACCAATCGCGGACGGTTGGCCCACCGTTGATGTAGCAGGGAACGTGAGTGGAAGGTTATTAAACCCGTATGCGATGGCTGCGTCCTCCATGATATCACATTCGTGGAAAATGTCTGGTCTAGTCGCTGGTATTTCTACAAGCACCTCGTCTGCGTTTGAAGGCGAGACCGAGGTATACAGAGACATTCTGTTGAGGAGTTTTGAGACCTCGGGAGCAGTCAACTTGAGGCCGGTACAAAGATTGACGTAGGAAGCGCGGGCAGTAGTGTGGCGCCCAGCAATGTCAGGAGTGATTCGGTGTTGACCATCGGGGGAGATGACTTTCACAGGTTCAATTCTGCATGGATTTCATGATGTTCAGTTGGGCTTCACCTAGAATACCATAGACGTACGTGTAAGGTTCGGCACAATACTCGGAGAACATGGTCGCCACCATATTCACCACGATATTGAGCTTGGTTTGATCAGTCGCGGTGACATCAATGAAGATATTCTGGGTGTTGAGGGTGATTTTACTGTGTTCTGAGTTGATGATTGGAGGCATGGATAGCACTCGGTCCTTTGCGTCGTATATAATGGGGTAGACAGGCGAGTCCCGGATAATTGGAAGAAACTTTGACAGATGTTTTTCGGACTGGAGATGATCAGAAGGAAAATCAGACCATGCGTTCGACAGCATACTTCGTAAACCGTCATGAGTTCTTCCGCCGTGTACGCCTTCTTTTTGCTCAACGGGATGAACTTGATGTCTTTGGGGGCTCTGGCTTCGTACCGGAACGGTGGCTGGAGCGTGTCCAAGTCATGAGTTCCAATTGCGACGAGCTGCCGCCGTCTACAAATATTTTGGTGCAGCTTGTCTTGCAGATCGATGAATGACGCGTATGATCGCGGGGTGAACTTGACGTTGCGTAGAATAGCGCATGCAAAGTACGGCCGGATTAGTTTTGTCTGTAGTCCGTTCAGCTTGGTTCTGGCAATGAGAATGTGACGCGTCGAACCTCCGGGCTGCATGTGACGTTCAAAAGGCCGGCCTCTCCCCCAGGGGGCAGCACAATTTTATATCGTGGCGCCTCCGACTGGCCAAGGAAAACACGCAGAGCGCGTGAAATACCTTCTATGCACAAAAGATCGTATCTGAGTAATGATTGAGAGATCGGAGGGCCAGAAAGCAAAGGATCCCACCTATTTGCAGGAACCTCTATCTTCAATTGCTGGATGAAGGATATGTGAGTGAGGAATTTAGAGGGCGTATTTGAAACACACAGGACGTTCGGCGGGGAGGCCGTTCTTGATGGCTTGCTCGACCTCGGCGGTGGTCTACATGACAATGAAGCCGACGTTGAATGTAACCGAAAATACCTACATCCTCATCTAATTCCAAGCCATACTCGAAGCAGAGGTGGTCGAATTCCTCTGGAGCTAAACGAAACGCGATCAGAGACCATCGGAGATGGTACTAAGTAGTGAAAGTCACAATATTCTCGGCCCAGTCTTTCCCATAAATCCGCCTTGTCGACAGCTACTGTGGGCATCGTTGAGGTGTACAGAAACGGTCGAGTCGAGTACGAGTCAAATTCTGGCGGTCACATGAACATCACCCTTCTCAATGAAGTACGTCGCGCTGCTCAGCGGAGGAAAGGATAGCTGCTACAATCTCTTACACTGTGAACGAAATGGCCACGAACTCGTATCGGCGGCTTCCTTAGGGCCAGAACCTGGGAAAGGTTTGCAGCAATACCCGGCCTCGTTTGACCTGAAATAGTAGCCAGAGGAACTCGACTCATACATGTATCAAACGGTCGGTCAGGACGCAATAGAACTGGTTGCGCGCGCTCTGGATGTTCCTTTATACCGAAGGGTCATATCCGGTCATGCCCTTGAGCAAGGGTCCGAGTACGGGGATCGCCATAACGCAAACGGAAGAACAGGAGATGAGACGGAGGACCTCCATGTTTTGTTGTCGACCGTTAAAGTGACTTGTGCTTCGGCTACTGCGTGAATCTCCCTAAATATTCCGCTGCTAGTCTCACCATCCGGACATAGAGGGAGTCTCTGTTGGTGCAATTCTTTCCAATTATCAGCGGGTTCGCGTCGAGCATGTGTGAGCCAGGCTTTGCTTATTGGTGCGGTCGATGGTTCTTATCCCTCAGCCCAGATGCCGTCGATTGTCTCTCATACCTCTGTGTTATTTGTGGCAACGAGACCAAGGCGAATTAATGACAGAAATGATTGCAGGAGGGATGGAAGCGATTTTAATCAAGGTCGCAGGCATCGGGCTCACCATAAAGCACCTTGGTAATACCCTAGCGCAAATGGAACCTACATTTATCAAACTGGTAAGTGCTCTCATTCAATCACCTCTCTCATTAATGCAACCTCTAGAACAATCTGTATGGAGCACATATATGCGGGGAGGGTGGCGAATATGAAACATTAACATTGGACTGTCCACTGTTCAAGCATCGCATCGTACTGTAGGCCCACAATTGACGTACAGGACCGTATTTTCAACTCTCTGCAGAACAGAAGTTGAGAACGTGATCCACTCGGACAGCGATTTTGCGACCGTGGCATATCTACGAATAAAAAACGCGACCTTGCAACCAAAGCACATCACCGGCCCACCCGTTTTTCATGTGCCTGAGGTCTTGGATGAGACGTTCGCGCAAGTTCGAGAGGACATTTCCTCACTCGGAATCCAAGAACAATCCCCGGTCAAAGATGTACCGCGTCAACTTAGCCAACCTTCCTCCCGTATCATAGGGGATAATGTGCGAAGTACAAAGCTAGGTTCATGGGTTGCCGTTTCCAATGTCCACTCGAATATGGACGCGAAATCGGGTCAATCGATAGAGGAAGAAGTAGCGCAGTGCTTTGCGGTTCTCCAAGGTTCGCATCCTGGTCCTGGATGGGCCATTACAGCTGGTTAATTCCTTCCCAGAGGAGCTGGCCAAGTATTCACTACAGCTCCCCGATTGCGCGAACATCAACATTTTCCTTTCCTCCATAGATCTTTTCTCCTCGGTTAACGCAGCATATGTTACATTCTTCGGGACCAGTCCACCAGCTCGCGCATGTGTCGCTGTGGATCTTCCTGCTCCCCGCCGTGTGGTGCTGGATTGCATTGCCCACTCCAGAACGACGGAGAGGCACGCTTTACACGTTCAAAGCCTGAGTTACTGGGCCCCAGCGAATATCGGTCCGTATTCGCAAGCTGTCATGGTCCGTCGATTCTCCGAATCTGTGGCCGTGGTTTTTGACTCGTCCACACAGACAGATGAACAAGTCTTCATTTCTGGCCAGATCGGCTTGATCCCGGCTAGTCTCTCCCTTCCTTCGCCCCAGTCTTCAGCTTTGGAGGCAGCATTATCACTCCAGCACGTCGAACGAGTGACTCGAGCCATTAGCACCAATACAGGCGGCTGGACCGGACACACCCAACTCGCATTATACTGGTTGGTAAACATATTTCACTTGTCGGCCGTGCGGCGCGGCAATTCAGCTGTTGAATCGGTATGTGTTTTCGCCAAGTTTAGTATCTCTTTCACCCTCTGGTTAGAAAATCGCGACACCTACCCTCTTCTTGGTCGTTAAGGACATACCAAAACATGCGCTGGTCGAGAAACAAGTTTTGTTGCATACTGGACGGATCGTTGTCCTGGACGAGGACGACGGCGAACTGGTCGCTCAAAATCGAGTCCCTGTCTTTCAACAAGGTGCGCCCACTTGTTTACCCTCCCGCCTCTTAGCTTGAAGTTTCATAGGCGACCATCTCGATGCTTTCCACTGGGAAGTATCGTGGTTCGACGGTTCAAATTCCTCTTGCGCTGTTATATGCGGACGCAACGGCGGTTAGTATCAGCGGTCTTTCATTTTTTTCCAACACTAACCTGCCTAGGAGATACCCGGTCTCTGGCGGATGCTTTACGGTCTGAACATGGATTCAATTCCGTATGGGCACGGACTCTGTCAGTGCGCATTTTCTATATTACACCGCAGGACCTATCGCGTGAGCTTTCTCCATTTCCGTTGTCAATCAACCTGATAAGTGTCATAGTTTCCGAACTCTACGATGGGCTCTTCGAGACACCTCGACCGCCGATGACCTTTATACCTTGTAGGAATATATCGTCTCGAGACCAGGATGATTGGGATTATGCGATATGTATTCTCACAGAGTAGGCTAACACAATCGACACGCAATGTTACTACTACTGGGACTGACGATTTTGCGATGTATTTCTTGTCCTTGGCTACTTTCTCCGTCATTCCTCATCTTGTCTGCGAACAATCAGGTGGCGTTGCATCATGGCGCATTGACAATTTCTTTGGGCAGATGCGAACAACCTTGACCTGAGCGAAAAATCTTGATTCAGAATGGAACATACGGTCCTCATCGGAAAACGTATAGTTATGAGCGGTACAGCAGTGTAGTAGGTTAGCTAGTGACACAAAGCACGAGGGAATGCAAAAAAAGAAAGACCTAAAGGGAGAGCCCTACGATATGTTTTTACATTATCCATTCACCCATTCCACTCCGCACTTTTACGGGGATGCATCTTCCCGAAGTACCATCATTTCCCCAAGGCGCCGCCTCATTGCTCTTTCTGTAGGGGTTGGGGATACCTTGCGGCAAAGTAGAGCCCCAAAGAAGGTGCACACGCCTCCAAAGCGGAGGACCCAGGCAACCCCGTTTTTGCCCAGATAAGTGTTCTCGTTATTTGGGTCGGCGCCGACATCCCCGTCGACAATGCCGAATATTACGCTCGTTGCGATGGCAACCTTTGCAACAGACTTAGGAAGAAAGAGTAAAGAGACGAGGAAGGGACGTACGACCAATTGAGGAGCCACAATGGCGAGGTTGTGGACACCCAAAATTGTCCCACCCGCTACGCGCGCAGCAGGAGTGACTTCTTCTGCGTTCGCCTCAAATGCATCGTATGAACGACGGCGGATTAAGGGCTGTCTTTCGTCGGGTCTTACGTTGCTTCCGCGACGAGGTCCAGCAACGGGAACTGACAGTGTACGGACATGAGTAGGCCGTTCAGATGTCGCGGAAGGGGTGGAGAGGTCTTTCAGCAACTACAAGAAACGATGAATGGATAGCGACGCGACCTCGAAATAGATCTTACCTCCATGATAATGGCAAACGGCGCCCACACTACGAGTTGGAATATGAGACAAAATACACGGAAAACTTTGGTGACGTACTCGCAACCGACCAACATATGCCAACCAAGGCAATGAAGATAGTTGCCTTTGAACAATCTTTAAGGTTTCAATCGGAGTACAAAGAGAGACAAACCTGGTAAACCGTCGTGATGAAGAACGTCGACATTGTAAGGGCTGTGAATAACAGAAGCGCCCCAGTCCATATGTTACGGAGCAGGAATGGCATAACAGGCAGCCGAAGAGGCTGTCCTTTGCGGGCAGCTTCGACCTTCCATTGCCGGACCGTATTTCTAATGCGCATCAGCTCGGCGTCTTCATCGTCGTCGCCCTGATGGGCCATAAGACGACGATCTCGATTAGCAAGGTGGGGGAGGATAATTCCAGAAATAACAGCAACTGCGTCATTCCCATGTTAATACGGCCCAATGGGATTTGGAACGTGCTCACCAATGCTATAGAGCAGCATGGCGAATTCGCCAGTACGTGTCGCGTACTCGGGGTCAGGTTCCTCGCCCATTTCTTGCGCCATAATTTGCCCCATGTACGTCGTTCTAGATACTGAGTCTCAGGGGTCGCCCAAAAAAACGCTGGCGAATGTAAACATACGCGTAGAAGAGGAAAGGGAACCATCCCATGAAGGCGAATAATTGGACATAACAAACGCGGCGAATGGGCCGGGGAAGATTGACAATGGCGATTCGTATGTTCTCGAGGACCTCTGATCCATTGCTAAAACCGAAGGTGAATCATCAATTAAAATGACCAACGAACAATAAAACGGACCCTTTCTTTTGATGCAAACTAGGCCGTTCTTGCTCTTCGTGAAAGTAACAAGTGACCCAGACGGTGGCGACAAGGATGATAATACAGATGACACAAAATTTGCGGAATTGAGTCCCTCCAAGCAGATTTATTAGCGGTAGGCGAGCAAGAGGTAGAAATCCTTCGGAGAATCAAGGTTGAGGTCAGAGGGTCTCGGACATTTAGCGGCTCACCGAATCCGAAGCCGACAATATTACCGGCGTTGGTCATCCTACCATGCCAGGCATTGCCCGAATTTAACTGTGAAGCGGGAGCGATGTCCAACAAGAGATTTCGGAGCGACGCTTGAAGAGCATTGAGTGCGAAGTCCAAGACATAGAAAGCGAAGATGGCGAATGCGATGGCGGTAGTTTTGGCCTGCAATATTTCAGCATCCTGGATGGAAATCGTCAGATTGGACCTACCCAACCTTTTCGCTTCTCATCCCAGTCTCCCTCGCCAACAGCAAAGATATCGACGGCGAAGCCTGCTATTTCTTGACAATACGCGAGAATCAAGGTCGACACAACTAGAGCGACCGTCGAAACCGCGATCCAGTATCGACGCCGATACTTCGAGGTGGAAGAGTCCGAAATCGCGCCTGTTCAGCACAAGTCACTCGCGCATTCTTGTTTTTGAAGTACAGATAAGATTATCATACCTATAACGGGCTGCGCAATGAGTCCGCTTATGGGGCCGGCTAACCACACTAAGGAAGTAAGTTGTTCCGAAATGCCTGTCCTTCGTCGTGAGATCCAACGTCGTACCGAACGGAATGGAACGACGGGGGCGCACCCAGACTCAAAAGAAATGGAGTCCCGTAGCTACAAAACCCGAGGATGAGCGCCCAAAGTTGCCAGCAGCGGGGCAACTACTCGCCCAAGCTCAACGGTCCACGCAATTTGCGCTCCGGCCATAGATATGCTGAGGGTGATGAGGTCCCATGTCGTCAAACGCCGCTTCGTCGGTGTCAGAACTTTCTTGGCGACTTCTTCGACGTTGTTCTCTGCGTCCGGCGTTTCCTGCTGTCCCTCAGCGGACGTAGATCCTCGCCTAGGCCAGGAAAGCTGCGGTGTCTGGTCCTCTTGATCATCGATGGGTGGCATCATGGCGGCAAGAAACAAGAACGCTGGCTGCCAGGTGCCTTATGTATCGTGCATGCTATTGCAGTCACCCTGGGTCACCCTGGCGGCCCGCGCACGTGCCGGGTTGGACCGCGCCGAGCAACCAAGCAAGAAGCTTGCCTTGAATTAGTGCAGATTAACTTCCTAAGAGGAGCAGGTATGGAGAGCGGATCTTGCACGAGAATGGTATTCATACACAAGTGGGAACTGTACCAATACATAAATACGTAAGTGAAGGGCGAAGTACAGTGTCGAACAACAAAGCAGAGGAAAGGCACGCTTGAATAAAAATACTAGTCGGTACAGGGTGTATGCAGCCCAAGCCCAAGGGTCATGGGCGGACAGACGTTGCAGACATACCACGTCTGTGGTGAGGTGGGTCCGTGCTGGGAAGGGGTTTCGACAGGAGATGAAACGCTAATCGTCGGGCAGCGGTCGGCGTACTGCTGTCATCTGGTACTAACAGCGGTGGTTCCGGAAACTGGGCGTACTGGCTTGGGGGCCCAGTGAAGTTTCCGGCTTCTTCGAGGTTACTTCGATCGCTCGCGAGACTCCGCGGTGAATTCGAAATGGAGGAGGATCGATTGAGGTGGGGCAGCGTGGGTCGTGGAGCAGTGGGGTTGGTCCCGGATCGAGACCTGTGTTCGGACGACGAAGAGGGAAGGGTGGTGATGATGTTTAGCGCTTCTGTAGTTGTTCGAAGCTGTGCTGCGGACATGGATGGCCGTAACCGTCGGGGTGTTACCGACCCACTTGCACCGAGCCTTGTTAATGAAGAAACATCGTCTCCATTGACTGATGGTCCCGTCGAAGCATAGAACGAGCCATTTTGGGATTTGTTGTCGGTGGAAGAAGTTCCTTGACTGCCAGATCGAGTCCGGTTCATGTACTTCTCCCGAGCGTCCGCATCTCGCTCTCGCATACGGTTTGCAACTGGTGATATTGCAGAGTTGGTAGGCGCGTTGAATGGGGAGGGTCCACGGGTCATCGAAGGAGATGAAATCGGAAATGTACCGTTTGACCCATGCGGGGACAGGAATGTATGCGGGGCAGTTGATGGTGATGACGAAGAGGACTGGCTTCGATGAGCAGGCGCCAAGCCATTGCTGCCTAATTCCCCACTGTCTGACGTTGTTGTCGTACCACTTGTCCCTGACCCACTTCGCATACGATTCGGTGCCTGCTTGAAGTCGCGCGCTTTAGACGGGACAGGGGGCGGCAAATTTGCATGCGAGAAACCTCCCCATTCATTTGCTCTGGCGGCGGCCTGCTGAAAAACACCCCGACGGCTCTTTTTATTATTTTCGTACTGTATCCGTACGGTGTCCTGGAGAGTGTCCTTGGTGCTAAACCTGCATGAAACATATGTGAGCCCGTGCCCTTGATTGATCGAGCCCACACGCACGAATACGCGTAGTCCAGAGGCGTGAACCCCTCATTATTCTTGGCCGCGTGCTGGCAACCACGTTCGATTAGAAGCTGCACAATCTACCAAATCAAGTCAGAAACATATCCAGGGCCTGGGCACATGCCGATTATTTGCTTACTGGAATATGTCCCCAGGAGCTAGCGCTATCAAAAAATATAAGGTTAATGTTACGACCAGGGGCCAAACGGACGCACTAATGTAAGGGTGTGTTCCCCTTGTTGTCAGACAAATCTACGTCTGCCTCAAAGTCACAAAGCATCTACAGCGAAATAAATGAAACGAGTTGTACGAAGATAGAGTTACGTACTCGGACGAGCTCTTCGTGCCCCTTGAGCGCTGCGATGTGGAGCGCAGTCTTGCCGTGCACGTTTGACCAGTCCAGTATGTCTGGATATCGATCATAGTAGAGGCGCGCCATGCGCAATACGGCACCCATAACATCGCCGTTGTTCGGGCGCGAACTGGCCATGGCGCCGGGAGTGTGGTCGGCGAGCAGCATGAGAATAGTATTTTTCTCCGAGTCCTGTGATAAGAGTGTACGGGTAAATACGGGCATGGCCGAATAACCAACCGGGGCATGCCTTGCTCAGTTCGGCATCGTCGTGTCCCGCAGTCATCAAGAACTCGAACGTCTCCTCGTGGCCAAGAACTGCGGCCCATGCAAGAGAGGTATAGCGACGAGGTGCGGGGTCCGGATTGCGCATATCCGTTCTCTGAATAAGGCGCTTGACAATGAACAGATTATTCTCTACCAAGGGAAGTGTGAGCTGAGGGATAGTGGATAACAGGGGGAATATACTGACCCTTAACCGCCCGGCGTAGGCGAGCGGTAGCATCCTTCTCCGCCATGCGAGTGGGAGGAAGAAACAAGGAAGAAACGGCTCGGAGGAACGTACACTGATCAAGCGAAAAGCTGTGCCCCTTTGATTTTCCAGTCCTGTTCGCTTCTTGTTCTCATCCTACTGCAACATTAATGCCAAAAGTCGTATCACGGTCAGTGTCCAACGTCTAACACTATCCCGCTGTTCGTGCTGATATACGCTACTTTTAGGTCCGCAGTCTCGTCCTCCACCGACGGTATTTACCTGAGAAATATTCGGAATTCTGGCTTACTCCCTGCAGCTAGGCCGACCGCGTCTTCGGCCGCCGCCTTACGCGTTTACTGTCCGTTCAATTCGGGATTCGTTGCATATCTTTTTTTATTGATTCTCACCCACGCAGATTGTATCTGTGGCGAATTCATTGTGCGTCATGATCCCCACCACATTCCTCTGCTCATCCCCATCCAATACAGCTCGTGATTGATAAAACGATTGCCTCTCTTCCCAGGCGACAAACGGACGGATCCATTATTGTCCGCGCACGCGACAGCGACGCAGGTAAGGCACGCGTCTTCAAGCTCAACGCTGTCGCGGAGGAGCCAGTGCTCCTGGAAAGGTGCGTTGCGTTGCGTCGCGTCGCGGATGCGCGGAATTCATTGTACGATGTAGACCAGGGGGACATGAACGTCAGTTTAGATTCCACTGTCCACGGTGTACGCTGCCAATTGGCTATCAATCGACGCCCCCTCCTGTGAAATCAGGGCCGTTCGTGTATATTTTCGCTGGGGCGCTTAGCCAAGTGCAGGGGCAGGTGCCGGCAGACGCGTTCGATGGAGAGAATGACGTTCAGGAAAAGGCAGCTAATTGAATTATTTGTATGTAACATCAAGGAGTATGGAGCGCATCGGGAAACGAACATCCTAACGAAGGGAACAAGTCAGCAATCGTATGTGAAAAAAGCGAATAAAGGAAACGCGCAAAAACGCAAAAGCTCAGATACCGTTGTAGAAGGGTATACTCATGACACGGTTTAACACCAGTGTTCATACAGTGTGAATGAAGTTGACATCACTGAAAAGACCAAACGAGAGGGCGACTTACCATTTGAGCCAGCTTAAAAAAACAACAACGTGGAGGTTGGAAAGAAAGAAAGACTTGTGTTTATAAGGTGTGCGCGTGCTTGGCACCGGCAATAGATCCAAACAAGCGCACGTGGAAACCAGTTGAGTTTGAACCTCAACCACCGCCAGAACTCTGGTTTAGCATTTATCTGGGGGCTCACAATACTTCCTTACGGGACTGTTTCTTCGTAGAAAGACGGTACTTGCTTACGTGCGACCTCCGAAGCACATTCGACCGTGGTAGCAACGAACAGACCTCAAAAATACCCCAGCCGCCCAGAAGATCAACGAAGACGGTGCGTATCATGTCCCGACAAGCGCCTGCGCAGCGCTATTCGGATTACTTAGGCTGGATTTTCCATTTTTTTTGTGAGCGAGGAACTTGGATTTGTTTCAGACCACGCAGACCGCCAGATGTGCGAAAAGGTCGACCAAAATATGATAATGCGAACCCAACTGCCAGCCGTATCCTGATAGACAGTGATAGAGAATTCGAAGGGTATACGGCGGCAAACAGTGCCGTGAGAAGCGAGATTCGAATATTCAAACCCCGCTTTAGGCAGATATTTGGATTCTAAGCGTTATGGACTTGCAATTGCCCACACCGCGCGAGCTCGAGCTAGAGACCTTATTGCGTCGTCGCGACAACCAAGTATCCGAGCTCAAAGTCCATATCCTATCTCTTCTCCCCCATATCTTGCTCATATTGATACAGGACGAGGTAACACACCTGCGCCAACATGCCCTGACCCAGCTCCTGCCCTCGACAACGGACCCCGTTGCTCTGCCACCAGCGCTGGCAGCGCTCTTGCTCCCGTATCTTAACCCCAACGCCAGCAGTCCTGCGACATCGAGCTCAAGCAGCAGCACAGCAGCTTTGACACAGCGCCTGAGCGTGCTGCAGGAGGAGAATGACGAGCTGTACCAACTTCTGAAGCAGGGTGAGACGGGGAAGTTGAAGGAGGAGGTCAGCGGACTGCGTCGGCTGGTCGACCGCCTCAACGGCGCTTTACGGGGTTTGTGGCTCTCACTTCTCCTGATTCTTCGACATTCAACGCATTCGCAGAATCACATCAAGTAGTACTGTCTCTCTCGTGCGTTCTTCTGGTTCATTTATTTGTTTCCCCGATCCGAGTGTACATAGGACCGAGCTCGACAAATCGCGCGAAGTGATCATGAGCACTGCCCCCCGGACGGACAGTTCAAAATCCCACTCGCGCTCCCCGCGAAATTCGTACCATATTCCGCTCCCGAGTGGTGGGCACAACAACGGCAACGGAAATGTTCACAGCGCCGCGTCCAACTCGAATTCGAACGCGAAGCTGCCGCCCACAGGCCCCCGCGCACACAAAAAGCCCCGCCTGTCCGAGTCGGATGTCCGTGCCTCCCCACCGCCAACCATGACTTCCGGCCTCGGGCTGTCATCCAACAGCAAAACGCACACTACCTCGAGCTCCACGTCCTCACGGCCTGACGCGCGCGTGCGTGAAGAGCAGCAGCAGCAATCTCCGCGGCACGCTGACTACCAGCAGCAGCAACATCGCGGTCACGGTGGCGGAAAGGCAAATAATCACGCTCACGCACACGCGGCGCGCATGGAGGTCGACGAGCAACCGAGGATGCGCGCGCGTTCGCCTGTGCCGGTAGAGCGCGAACGCGAGCCGCGCGAGAAGGACAAGGACCTGCGACACCGGGATCGCGAGCGGCGCGACGAGCGCGAGCCCCGAGACCGTGACGGCGGGCGGCGCGATAGGCGAAACAACGGGAATTCCGGCGGCGGAGGGGGCGGACGCGGCGGCGGGGGCGGACGGAGAGGAGCTGACCGCGGCCCGCCGCCCCACAACGCCCATACCACGTCGTCGTCGTACCAAGGAGGCGATCGGACGTTGAAGGAAAGATTGGGCTTGTAATCTCGTTGTCGTTTCCTTTACTTTCATTGGTACACTTTTCTGCACAAGGTCTGAATGTAGTTACTGTATCCGGTATGGACGTTCTCATATCCTATATCCCTGTATCGATAGCTGATTTTTTTTGGGTTTCGATAGCTGTATTATCTTTGTCCACCATGCCCTCGCTGTCGTGTTGCTTTGCGATTGAGATTCAAACTTTCACTTTTGCAAATGGAAAACCAATTTTCGCTTTCTGCACGACCACGTGATTACATTTCAGGATGCATGGACGGTCATTGGACGCGTCTCTGGGGCCGTCCTGCTTTTCATGCCAGGGAATTCTGGCAGAATCAATCGCATCAGTGCAGGAATCAATATGGACGCAACCTCGGACCCGACATCGGTAGACTTTCCTTCAGACGCACGAAGGACCCCCAAGTCCAGATCCGCCTGACTGCTGTCAAATTATGGATCGCTCCTGGAGTCCGTATACCCACATCGCATCGCGTGCAGTGTATGAGGAGCCCGTCCAGGCGCTCGTCCAAGATTTCAAGTCGTCAGCGCAGAATCGCCGCAGATGGCAGCTCCCTTGATCGTGCGGGGGAGGGTAGCGAGAACGAAGTGCACTGCCTCGGAGTACCAGCACCGTGGCCTGGGATAGGGATGTGATTGAGGAGGGAGTGGCCAGACACCACACTGGTACTGGAGCCAAAATTTCCAGAGTCCGACCGGTCCTCGTTCGGCTCGTTGGAGGGCCGAAAAATAACGAAGCTTGCATCGCAGATAACGCAGGGGGACCCAATTGAGAGGAGGTGTTCAAAGCCTCCATGCGTTGCGTGTGGACGAAGCTTCAGAACGACAAGTTTCGCTTCAGAACGACCACGTGATTACGTTTCTAGATCGCGCCAGGACGCGTCTCCGGGGCCGCTATCAGCCTTTTGGCATTGACAAGCTTCCAATCTTAATGATTCTCGAAGACGTCTGAGCGTCAAGCTAGAGGCTGTTCGATTGCAGTCCAACAGTAATAGTCACAACTACATACATTTACAGCTCTCGAAGAGTATGGATAAGTACAAGTATCGCGGGATGATGCGTACTTGATCGACGAATCTGCGAGGGTACAGGGAGAACAGAGTACAGTTTATGGTAGGTTTTACGATGCGCCGAGCCCAAGTCGGCGACAGACAGCAGTGGGAGGGATAACATAAGGATTAGATGCCAAGAATTGCTGATAACAATAAGAGGGAACGAGCGTCGGGGGAGTTTAAACGAATGTAAGGTATCGTAGCAGCGGTTCTTTCTTCGAGCGATTCGATTCGTATTCGCCTCTCCCAAATGGAGGGCGCGGCGCGGCCGCGGAGTGCGCAGGTGCGGAATCAAATCCCAAAATGAGTGAGCGAGCGAGTCCCCAATCTGGACTGGACGGTGCTACTGCATCTAGAGTGCAGCGACGTGGTTCGGTCGCTGCGGCTGGTTGCGCAGGGCAAAGAAGGTCGAGCACGTCATGGCTGCGGGTGCTGCAGCAGTGCCTGTGCGACGGCCCGACGGGGACATGGATGCACGCTTCTTTCGAGGCAACGCAAGGTCGGGTACAACGGTGAACTGCTCCCACTCCGGCAGATAGATGTGGTTTACGCGTGTGGGGGCTGCGGGGTGCAGCACGGGCTTCTTGTCTGTCGGAGACAGCACGAACTCGGGGATGGGAGGGACGGGCGGCGGTGGAGAAGAAAGAATGGGGCTCGGAGGAGGCGAGCGGTAGGGGACAGCGAATGAAAGAGTGCGTCTGTGGGTGCGCCTGAAGCTGGATCCCGAGGGAGAGGAAGGCACAAGGGCCCGGGGGGTTGCGGGCGCAGAGACAACGGCTCGCGACGCGCTCTTCGGGGTCGCGGGATGCCTGAGGTCTCCACACGAGCGCATGGAAGCTAAGGACCGCTGGGGCTTTGGACGGTCATCGGAGTCCTGGAGACTGAGACGGGTAGGACGATTGGGTTTGCGTCTAGGGACCGGGAGCGGTGAAAGCACGAGTTCGGGGGACGGAGCGCGCGGCGGGGGGGAGACACAGCGAGTCGAAAGGAAGGACATGGTGGTAAGAAGAAAGAATACAATGCAGCCATGGCCATTGTTGTGTGAGTTATAAATGCGACCGCCACAGATCCGTGTACGATGAGTCGATCTAATCTGGTCCCAAACAAGTAAACAAGCACCAACATGTCCCGCCTTTCTTCCCTTCTTGTACCCCATCCATCCTTCTTCCATAGCACTTTATTGTTTTGTGCGTCTCTTCCTCGTCCTTCCCTCCCTTCCCTTGCTCAATTACTCCCTGCTTAATTTTTTTTACTTCTCCTTGGAGGACCCCAAACTCCCACGCACTTGTGTTTCGCCGGTCAATTTCCTATGTTTACATGGTTTCAACCAACACGGCGCGCCGGTATCCAACTGGCAGTGGCACCCCCCGAGGCGCCCGTCGAGGCGTCTCCGCACCTTCATAATTCCTTAATTTGCTAATTTGACCGCTGCCTCATGCCTATCCTCATGCTCGTGTAATTAATTGGCCATGTCTGTTGCTCCCCGGCCTTTTCGGTACCCTCTTCCCAGTATCGGCATCCAGTCCGCTGTCCCGACTCGAACGCCCCATGTCTGGCTCCGGCAGGTGTCACTCTAGTTCAGGTTCAGGATCTCTATCTCTCTGCACCGATGTCTGACGCTCTGACGCGCTTCACCCCGGTCTATCGGACTCGCAAAGTGGAGGATGTTGCTACCCGGGCTGACCCGACTTGAACTTCTTTTCCCTCGAACTCGAAGCTAGAAGGAGCCACTCGACGACAGCATCTACAGATCTTACCCCTACGTAATCGTAACCGCATTCATTTTGTTTTGCTTTCCAACATTCGCGCGCTATCATACACTGGCTGTGCTCGAATTATGCCCTTTAGCCTTCTCCGTCGCCGTGCGCCATCCCTCCATTTCTTCTTTCGTTCATTATCTATGCAGCGCCAGGCTCGGAGACGCGCACGCAAATTGCGACATACGTACACACTTACCGCACCATGATAGCACAAATGCCGCCCCCGTCTCCTTTCAAAAATTTAAAAAGCCCGGTGTTCAAAACATTCAACGCCATGAATGGTTCATTTCGGGGATATAGTGTTATCAATCCTTGCGTTTAGACAGGTTTGAACATATCGGCCCGCCCACGACGGAGTGTGCGATCGCGTGTATACTACGAGGTGGTCGATCGCCACGATGCGGCCAACGCGAACGAGCTCTGCCCTTCCCGCGGGCGTTAGAAACTGGACTCACCGCTCTAGGCGCGGCGCAAGGTACGCACCGGTCTTCGACTCTTCGTGTAAGTATGGTGTGCCTGTGGGTCCGTCAGTCAGCCAGTCAGCTGGCGACAATTGTGCGGGTGCGCGCAAGCCGGATGCGTGGTACGTGGGCCCAGACCTGGGACTCAGCGGCAGCATCTCTGCAATGGTACCGTCCGTGTCAACACTAGCACAGGTTCCATTCCGTCACTTGCTGCTTATTGGCCTTGCCGTTCGCTTAGAGGATGCATTGAAAGGACACCGAGAAGTTGATTAAATGTTGGAGCGACGCCGATACTAAAGGGACGACGAACGTTCCACCACGAGATTCAAAAAAAGTCAAACGCTGTCGATGAATCTGATTTTATGAAACAAATTCAAACAATGAACCAAAACCAAAAGGCGTCAAGGTTCGTTCGACCTGCGGTTTTGCCGGATGAACGAACCTCAGCGAGAGAAAACGGTCTCGGGTTTCATTCAGTGCTGGCCTTCAATTTGAACAGCGTCGCTTAGCTTCTTGCAAAACCGTAACGTTTTGTGGGGGGATTTCAAGTAGAACTAACCGATGTCATGAACGCGACCCCATTTGTTCCTACAAAACCACGCCATGAGCGGAGGGCTGTCAAATGAGGTCAAATCGCAGTACAGAAACATAGCGGTCTGTCCGCCTCCGTTTATTGGATACTTGATTCGCTCCACTGTGCAATTACCCTTTGAGTATTCATTTTTGCGCAGAAGATGCGCCTGTGCGCCAACAAATACCTCGCGATGTACGTACAAACCTACTTGCATGGCTCACTTCAGCACAAATGCCGCCCCCAGCCCGGCGTTCTTCATCCACTCACACGACCAGCTACACGACGTGTCATTCGGCTTCGTGAATATAACACGCGATTTGAAAATAAAGCACGTACCAGCGCAAGATGCCCGCCCACTACGGGGCGCGCACGGAACCCGACCGCGATCTCGCCAGTTATCGTATCGTATAAATCCCCGAACGGTCCTGAACACGTATCATAAGAACATTACGGTTGCGTCACACGACCTTCCTCGGCGTACCGTTATTCAGTCCGTCCGAGACCCAGTCCTTAACAGCGCTGATGAGGAGGTTGCGCACGCTAGTAGTGGTCGCCCACGACGCGGTCAAGAGCTGCCAGTCTGCATCCGCGGGCAGTGGATCAGAAAACGATCGGCCACTCTAGACGGTGCAATGCACGCACCAGTTTTGGTGTACGTGTGCCTGCGGATGCGTCAATCAGTCAGCCAGTTGTGCGGTTGCGCGGACAGCACTCATGGAAGTAGGTACTAAGCACTAACCTCGTGTCAAGCGGTACCCCGAAGGCGTCTATGCAGCGTTAGCTGCTTAGCATATACACTAGTACGAGGGATTCGTTCACTTACTGGCATGGGTCTGGTACCAAGCCGTTTCTGCATTTGCGATGATATGAGTCCAGTGCCTTGCGGTTAGGTGAGGAGCTTACGTTCCGCGTAGACGGATTCGGGAAAGAGATTGAGACCGAGCAGTTTGTCCCCGAAGACTGCGGGGCGGGTCAGTGGAGCGATGCCGCGCTGAATCGAAGCTGCTTACGATTGTACGATAAACCCCAACTGGAGAAAACGGACGTCAAAATGTGATCATGGCTTCAACTTGGTACATTACCTGCTGGAATTGCCGTACTGGGAGCACTCGTTATCCCACTGCAAATACGAAATCAGGTGGACGACCACTCACGCTAAGGGTGAGGTGCGCGCCCGTGGTCGACGCGGAGAATTTCCGCCACTGGGTGACGTAACTTGCCGCGATAGACTATGTGCCTCTGATGAGAATAGAATCAGATTGGACGGGGCGCAACGCACACTGTAGTTTTTGGCTTGAGCGGCATTGCCCAGCAGCGCTTCAATCTTTCCCATGGCTCCTATCCCAACGATTCCCTTGATAGCCAAATTCGTTTGGTTTGCCAACGCGCCTGCAAAATCATCCTGCGTCCAAGCCCGTACGAGGTCAATATCTATCTGCACATGTTCAGTAACGCACTGTGCTTATTTGGTTGGCTGTAAAAGAATTGGTGTAAGTATGATTATCGTCGTTCCGTGCGCGATTATTTTACCCGGAATAAGACTGTCTGAGACGAGAAACCCGGTCCATTGATTCAGCAGGGCAGACTAAATACAAATATGCCAATTAATGACCGATGGGCGGGTGAAATTAAATTGCGCACATAAGCCCGCAGCTGTGAGATGTCCCCGCTCTTCTGTGCGTAACTCAGAGCCATTATAACCATGTTTCCGCTCTCTGTGAGTTGACTGTAAAGCCGAAAATCGCCATTCAAGTTTATTGATACTGACCTTCTACAGGCATTGCCTCGTCAGCGCCGTCGTTGTGGCCCAGTGCTTTGGGATAGCTGGAACCTTTTCAACATCGATGAGCTAATCATGAATTTCCTGAAGGTATTTGCAACCCACCGAGATCGTGGACACTCCACTTATTTCTGTACACTACTTGAGAGGATTACAGCCACAAAAAAAATTGCACGTACGGATACTGTCCAGACGCCTGGTAGCGGAAAAGACCTTCAAGCAAGTACTTGCCCAAAGCAGGGTTCGTGTATAAAAAGATGGACCTGCGAGAATATTTAGACACCGGTTCTTGTCCCACAACAAGAACTTGCCAGGCCGGAAAGATCACATCGACGGTGTTCACGTTCTTTAGGATAAAAATGAATATCAGATGAAGAATTTGACCACACGTACACCATCGCTCGATATTTCTTTCATGAACATGATAATATCAGATGTGTTGAAAGCACCAGTGGATGTTTTGGAGATCGTAAGTTCCGTCGCCCCCAATGCTTGTCGAATCGACAGCGCAACAACGGCAGCGTAATCCGCCGAAATCTTTCCGGCGTCGGCCTGGACCTTGGCATCAAATGCATTTGCGCGGATCAAGGCAGCGCTGAAATCGTTCAGGAACGATGCGATCTACAAAGCGTTGCGCCAAAAATGAATAAAAAGGTCGCAGAACTTGAAAACAATGGACACGAACCACAGCGGCCGAGGTGGGAAATACACTCTTGAAGTAGAGGTTTCGATTTTGGATAGCTCCGCCCGCAACGATATACTCAAGGGCAGGATCCCTGATGTGGCCAACAGAGAACACAACGGGGACGGAGGCCCTGGTGACTGTCCCGAGGTCATGAGCAAAGCCGAACACAGGCCAGTCGTCTTCGATGGCACGGAAGTTTGTGTCAAGGGTGTTTGCAAGCTTTCCGTTGTTGACGAATTGTGCACGGACAACGATGTCCTGCCCGGTCTGAAAGGTTGCACCGACGGTCTGATTGCCCGTCAGAATATGAGACGCAGAAAGAGGTACTGCGACCGACATTCGGGGTAGAATAAAACGCAGACCCGTCTGAGTGTACCGGTACCAGTCAGTGCAATGCTAACCAAAGAACTGGACATCCAAACATTGGGTGTGATCGTTGACCTCCCCAAATACGGTTGGCGTTTGCAGCTGGACCTACAACCAAACAACACTGTCAGCCTTTCTTCATCGAAAGTACTGATATCACTGGACCTGATGGGTCAGGATAGAGCCCGACGTCGTCGAGTTCCAGTCAACGGTCAAGGAATTATCGCCAGAGACCCATTCGGCACTGATATCGCTGTATATCTGAACAGAGTGGGATTTTTTATCTGTCGCGGCTGTTTCCGAAGTTTAAATTTTCAAGCTTGGCTGTCAAGGCAGAATTATATATCACCTGCTGAGACTGCCATGTACGCAAAGGGGATCGATTGCTTAACAAGGTCATGGGGCTCCACTGGACTGAGGAAGGTGACGGTAAGATCAACTGGCCCCGCCGATAAAACGAAAATGCTTTGGGTTGAAGTAAACTGAACAAGTGACGATATAATATCAACGACTGAATTGATTATGTTCAACGCAAAAACAAACCAGCGAGCTTTTCTGAACTGCCTTGGAAAATGTAGCCCCAGGAATACTAGGGGCTCCAAGAAAGACGTAAGGAACGCCGTCAACTCGGACAAAGCCGGCCCATCCGACAATCTGAACACACTTGTGTTCAGCAACCGCTTTCAATCACAAAGGCTCTGAATACCATTCCCGTCCAGAAAGTTGCCCATACGTCGTTCAAAGCAGCCCCCGCTCCTTGCGGAAGCCTTGAGGCGTGTCAGAACGATTCCCGGAGCATATTGGGACTGAAGCGCACCATGCACTGAGATAGGGTGTCCGAACTGCAAGCGGAATGGCCGAAGGGTTGAATGGGGTGGCCGTCCAAGCTATAGCTTGAACGAACGTAGCCAATGAAAGCACCAAGAGGGAAGCGACGTTCAATAAAAGCATAACAGCTTACTTTTGCACTGGCAGTAAGCGCTCGACCTGAGATACAGCTCGAATATCGGACTGTAAGTGGTGGTCATTTATACCGACACCAGTTGTGACGAAATATGTCAGGCGATCAAAGCATATGGATGCCAGTTTTCAAAAATAAACGCAACAGCGGAAAAGAACTTTGAGAAAAATTTAAATATAGCTCATCCACCTGCGTGCAAGCACGAGGTGTGTCACTCACAGGTACAGGCTGAGGTACGCGGGTGGAGCATGGGTAAAAACATTGATGGGAGGAGCCCGAGTGCGGGTCGGATACCATGTGGATTGAAGGTCAAAGAAACATATCTAGAACTAGTACTGCAAGTCAAGTTCGAAATCAGACTTCTCCAGGCCGAAAGGTTCTTTATGTGCGAAAGGACTTACAAAGTCAAAGAGTGAAATTTGACTGGAACTGGCGCTGGAGGTGTACTTATCCGCTGTGTGGGAAGAAAGCAGCTGGAAATGTGAGCGGTTCAAAGAGTTTCATCGAAGCTGCTTCGAAGGATAAACAACTGTGCTCAGAAGCATACAGTCCAGGACCGATGTACGCCTCCCTGTTGGAGATCAGATTTCTCCATAGATTCCATGGATCGCAACCAAATCGCAACGCCGAAGGCTGGGGGAATTCGCTAAGTCGACCGAATATTCGGAATATCTTTGACTTGGGCGGAATATGTATAGTGGCAAGATCATTCTCAACATTGAAATGTCGTATAGACCATTGAAGTGAGAGGCACAGACGCTGGGCATCCCGATGGAAAATCGTCGGGGAGAGGACCAAGGACTCTCTATTTCAAATCGGCTTTTGTTCGGATCATTCTTTTCAAACTCCGTTATCTGAGCAACTACTTATGGCTGGCGCAATATTCAACAGCCCGAGGAATGTCTATAATTCGCAAAGCCACTATCGCTGACGCACCTTCTTTATCCCGCATCTGCCTTGTAACTGCAGATGCTGGAAAATCTGCCGAATCTCTTCACGATTTCGGCGAGTTGCCTGGACTGGTTTATGCTGTTCCCTACGTCAGCCTGCCCACGACATGGGCATTCGTGCTGGTGGATGAATCGAAAGACGATATTGTGGTGGGATACATCGTTGGTTCGACGGACACGCGTGCGTACGAGAAATACGCCTCAGAACAGTGGTGGCCCGTACAAGCAGAAAAATATCTGCCCTCGGCCATGATTCGAGAGGGGGACAAGAGTTATGCCGCCCTTTTGAGAAACATGCATACCGCGTCCGACGCAAACATCGCCTTTTCCCCCGCGCACATGCACATCAATATTTTGGACGGGTACCGAGGACAAGGATGGGGTCGCAAGATGATCCAGACCGCCGTGGGTTATTTGAGGGGAGAAGGGATACACCGACTATGGCTGGGTATGGATCCACGGAATACGGAGGCCAGGAAATTCTATGAACGAGTTGGGTTTACTGCGTTCGAGGGATCCTCTCCAAACGATGTAGGCCTGACGTTCGACTAATGTACATCCAAACATAAACAACTTGAACGCGTTTGAACATGGCTTCCTCCCACAACGACACCCATTCGCCACGCCGTCCATCTGCTTCTTTACAACCGCCCGCGACGCGCTCTCCCGCCCCACAAAACAGAGATCCATACCCTCAACCCCGCCAAACCCCATTGCAGCAAACGACCCTCCGTTCTGGCTCTGTTCAGTGGAGTATCCCTATCTACACTGAAAACGGAACTCGGCGAGCAGATGAAACCGAAAGCGTCGAAGAATTTCCTATGCGTCGACCCTCAAACTTGATTCCGCCGAACGATCCCGATCCTCGGCGAGGTTCTGGAGACAGCAACAATACACTTATTGACAAGGACGAGTCAAACCCATACAAGAAATACTCCTTTTCATCCTACGAACACCCTTATGACATTCCTTCACCCCGGAATGCGTACTCAGGAACTCCCGCCCAACACCCACCTCTGCGCTCCGCCTTGCGCCGCAGTGTCAGCTTTGCGGAAGAATCTCCTAATGTCATCGAGTACGATGAAGAGGCTCAAATTGACGCTACTAGTGAACGGGCTCTCAAAAGACGTGGGGTGCTTTCGAACATGATGGATCTGTATGCTCTCGAACACGATCTCAATCCTTCCGGCCAGCGTCGGGATTTTCAGGGCTCGGAGCTGAAGGAACCAGAACGTTACACAATGCGACCCAATATGAGACGAATGGACTCCATGGCATCTAACAATTCTGATGTGCTCGACCCCGACGATCCCAGGGTGACAGGAATTACGGCCCGAAATTTGGAAGATCCTGCCGACATTGACAAAAATACGCTGCGCCTTATGGACTACAAATCTCGCCGCAAGCATCTCATGCGAGCCAAGATTGAATTCAACGTGACGTGTACGTCCTTCTCCCTCTCCTCTCCAGTTCCCTTTCCTGAACCTTCCTTTGCAGCCATGATTAACAGACAGGACTTCCTGCTCAAGTTGGCTCGCGCTCTTATGACCTTTGGAGCCCCATCTCATCGCATTGAATCCCAACTCATAGCAGCTGCCCGTATCCTTGAGGTCGAGGCCGAGTTTATCCATCTTCCGGGTGTCATCATATGTTCCTTTGGCGATCAGGAACTTGGCTGCTCCGAGACACATTTTATCAAGTGCGGGGGCAGACTTTCCCTGGGAGCGCTCCACAGTGTTCACGTCACCTACCGCTCCGTGGTTCACGACGAAATAAGCGCTAAAACGGCCTCCGAGAAACTAGAGGACCTCCTCAATGCAGCTCCCGTGTATTCTATTCTCAATCGTTGCATCCTTGCCTTTTTTCTCTCCGCCCTGATTTGTCCTCTGGCATTTGGAGGGTCTCTCATCGATATGTGGATAGCCGGAGCCGGCGCCTTCATCCTCTCGGTTCTTCAGCTGTGTGCGGCTACTAAAAGCGCTATTTACGCCAATGTCTTCGAGTATGTTCATTTCTTCGGGATTTTCGATCTTGTATCTGACTATCTACAGAATCACAATTGCTATCTTTGTGTCATTTACTGCCCGCGGTCTCAGCAGCATCCGCAGCCAGATATTCTGTTACACAGCCATCTCTTCTGGTGGAATTATCGGTATCCTCCCTGGCTATTTGATTCGTATGTTGAACCCCAAGTCCTATTATTCATCTTACGCTTTGCATCAGTGAGCAGCTCTCTCGAGCTGGCATCGAAAAATATTGTATGCGGCAGCGTCAAAATGGTCTATGCTCTAATATACACCCTCTTCCTGGTTCGACTCATATTCTTTGACTTATTCTGCGTCTGATCAAGTTGCAGGGTTTTGGTCTTCAAATTGGATCCGACTTCTATCTTCTCCTAGACCCCATAGCCCGTCAAAGACTAACAGATCTTGCTGCGACTTTGAGCACTGCCGTAGAACTGTCGGGAACTTGGGCGTCCGATAATCAGACTCTGAACACCAGCATTCCTGCAAACGGGACCTGGACGTTTGTTCACTTCCCGGAAACAAATACAGCAGACATTATCGACGGGTGCTACCGCCCTCCGCATTTCCGGTGGTTCCTTCAGCCGTTCCCGGGCTGGTGTGCTTTTTTCATTGTGCCTGTGTTTTCTATCCTGTCTTCTCTTGCAAACTTGCAGCCGATTAACGGGACGGAACTGCCTGTCATGGTCGTCATCTCCTGCTGCTCGTACGCCACGAACAAGGTCGCAAATTATTACATTTTTAACCGATCCGACGTCGTCTCTGCGATTGGGGCGTTCACAATCGGGCTGTTGGGTAATATTTATTCACGCAAGATGGGAGGCACGGCGTTCACGTCTATGGTGACCGGTGTGCTGTTCCTGGTTCCTGTAAGGGAGGTTTTGGTCGCCGATTTCTGACGCTGATCTCTGCCACTCATTTAGTCTGGGTTGTCGCAAGCGGGGGGGATCACCGCGAACGGAAACGGAATTGACATTGGAGGCGCGATGATTGCTGTGACTATCGGAATCACGGTGGGCCTCTTCATGAGCCAGGCCCTGGTGTACATGTTTGGGACGCGCAAGAACGCTGCTGTCTTCTCCTTTTGATCTCAGTCTTGCAATGTACAATTACAACTGCCATGTATTGTTTACATTTGACATACAACTGTCAAAGCATGGGTGCGGGCGAGTCCTCTATACCCTCAATAGACGTCTTGTGGCCCAGCAATGTTCTGATATTGCTAATGCCATACCTACGACGAGTTGTCAATGAAGGGTAAATCAGGCTAAACGAGAGCGACCGAACCGGATCATCGTTGGCCTCTCTAGACCAATGCCCCATCCGTGCACTCGTACATCTTTAGGGAACCCCATCGGCTCCAGCATCTCTGGTCGGAACATACCGCTGTTGCCGACCTCAACCCATCGGTCTAGCAGGGGGTGGAAGGCGAAAATTTCTAGAGATGGCTAATCGAGGACATTAGTATTGGCTTGGAAAGGGAAAATGATAAGAACATACTTCTGTATACGGGTTGTAGGCAGGCTTGAATCTGACCTGTTTGATACCCATCTTGCTGAAGAAGACTCTCATGAAGCCAATCAAGTCCGCAAGGGTCAGTCCACGGTCCGCGACAACACCCTCTACCTGGTGGAACTCCGCCAAGTGCGTCGCATCCGTGGTCTCGTTTCGGAAAACGCGGTCGATACTGAACAGCTTGGCCGGCCGGAATCCGTCGTCTTTTGTACCCTCTTTACCAACAGTTGGCCGATCGTCCTCAACGTTCTCCCCGCGGCATTTAGCGGCCAACTTGTATAGCATGTGTGCCGAGCTGGCCGTCGTGTGTGTGCGGAGGAGCAGCTTAGTCGTCTCCTCGTGCGACCACGGTGCGCGGTAGCCCGTGGAACCGAATCCACCGTGCTCATGTACCGTCGATACCAGCTTGTAGTATTCAGGCTCGGGATCGAGAGAACGAGGAGGATCTGAAGATACGTCACTCGAAGTTTATGGGCAGGTTAAAAAACGTTACCAGAGACGTAGAAAGTGTCTTGTAGGTCTCGAGCTGGATGTTGCTGGGGTACAAACAAGGCATCAAAACACCAGAAGCCGGACTCGACGAAAGATGCAGTCGGCATTTCCGCGAATCTATTGGACGTAAGAATGACAAACGCGGTGACGGGAAACATACCCCATTTCCAAGAAAATGTTCCGAATTTCTTCTCTTACTTTCAGCAGGGGGTGTAGAGATCCTCCAGCTGTTGGAGCGCCTTCCGCTTCAAAATTGTATTTTTTGAAGGTCGAGTTCTTCCAGGCTCCCCTGGGTAAATTTAGGGAGCAGAAATCGAGGGGCTTTTGGGACATACGACGTTAGCATGTCCACGGTCAGATCTGTTTCGGGTTTCGCAGTCGATGTGCTGAAGTCAGGGCCTTTGTGTACAGTAAACCATTGGCCCTTTCTAGATTACTTTTAGAGGATGTGTTCTAGTGTATGGCAGTGGAGAAAAACCTTTGCACAATCAACTTTCGTTTCCGCAGCTCAGCAAGGTCTTTCTCTCCAGATTTTAGGGCACCTGAAGACTGGATTTCTAAGAGATCTAGTTGCGTCACGTCTTTAATATTCGATGTCTAAGGACAAGTTCAACGGAATCTTTCGATAAATATCGACGCGAACTAACCAGCTTGACCAAGCCATCGCCATCTTTGCCGATCCACCCGTTCTTGAAGGCGCGTCCTTGGCCCACTTTTGCGGTTTCATCGCCCACCTTTTTCTTGAGCTGCACCGGGGTCACCGGGGTACCTTCACCTTTAGCAGGCAATGCAGACCAGACGCGAGCTTCATGAGACCCTTCAACAGCGATTTGCGACCCTTCTGGAGTCAAGACGTGTGATACGATTTCGTGTGTCTCGAATTTGACCATCTGTCAACGAGTTACACATTTTGAGCTAGAAAATTGGACATGTACCAACGTCGCGACTGAGAAGTGAGTTGAGGGCACCGAGGATTGCAATCTGGTCATCCTGGGACGCGGCCGGGTGAGATTGACCGGGGATTACTAGCGACCTGGTGTCTTGTATGGTAGAGTGAGCATCGAGAGTGTCGAGTATGAGTTGCTGTAAACTCTCCGCCATGGTTTTGGTCGAGAAATTCTGAGTCACATGTGGCAATTCGATCCGAAATAATTATTCAAGTACAGCACCGGACAGTACCATGGAGGGTGCCTGGGACAGCGCACAGACGCGTTTAGTGGAAATCCGAGCTCTTACTGGCAACTACGGCGTTTTGCCCCGTGCCATTCGCGTCGGCAAGCTGGATGCAGAACTCCTTGACCAGGAACTCGTCCAACTCCTCCAGGATCCCATCTCAAAAGCCCTCGATTCGCCTCAATGGAAGCCCGAGCTGTCTCTCTTTATCAAGCTGGTACTCTATAAGCTCTCTGTATGGAATACAGGTGCGACATACGGGGCAAAACTGCAAGATCTGCGATACGAGGTCCCTAATTCATCCGGTCGCCTGTCGCGTGCGTGCGGTGAACACCGCTCTACCCTAGCCTAACTTCTGCCCAGCATCTGGCCTTCCGCGCCGAATATTACTTGTGCATGGAATGCTCACTGTGCTCGTGCCGTATCTCCACAGCCGCCTTCGCTCACACGCGCTTTCTCGGGCATGGCCCGATGCCCCGTCCTCTGACCGCCGTCGCAAAGCTTGGAATATCTTAATCTCCATAGAATCAACTCATTCATTGGCCGCTCTTCTCAGCTTCATTGTGTTCTTGTGGGACGGCCGGTCAGTTTGCTTTTCAATTTACCCTTGATAGTCACCCATAAATTTCTAGATTCCGCACAGTCGCTGATAGACTGCTTAACATGCGCCTTGTTCCATCCAGGAGACTGGTCAGGCGCGATGTGAACTACGAATTCATGAATCGCCAAATGGTCTGGCATGCTTTCACAGTGAGTTCAATCACTACCGACTCCTTTCATCCAATGAATCTTGCCCAGGAATTCCTTCTATTCCTCCTCCCATTCGTAAGTGCACGAAGTATTCGTCGGCGATTGGCTCGCGTCGCGTCTCTATTAACGCCTGCGTCGATATCTTCGCTCTTCTTCCCTCCACGATCCGACGACGCGAAATCTGCCGTGCGAGGGAAATACTGGTCCCTTCCCCAAGACCAATGCGCCATCTGCGCCGAGAACGCGTCATTCAGTCTCAACCTTTCTGAACCTACGAATGCCTTCACCAGTCTCGCCGCGCCCTCTTTAGCTAATACGTCCCCCGAGAGCACCACACCCCACTCTGACACAGAGCCCCCGCTGCATCCCATTCATACGCCATACGTCGCTTCGTGCGGCGACGCCTACTGCTACCACTGCATTGCCGAGCGCATGATGCGCGCTGCGGAAGAGGAAGATGGCCAGAAGTGGGAGTGTGTGCGGTGTGGGCAGCGGGTCGAAAGCGCGGACCGACTGGTAGCGGAAGTTGGTTCGGCGGGAAGTGAGATGTCGGGAAGTGACTATGACTTTAGCAGCGATCTGGATGTTACGGACCTTTCGGGGTCGATGGTCTCGATGGGTAGTTATAGTGAATCAGGGCGATCTGAGGGTTAATTGAACTCATTCCTACAACGATGCTTCCAAGGATACTGTGATTTTTAAGATAACAAAAGATGTGCGATTCCAACATTTCAACCTCTAGATAGCTGGTCTTGTATCGTTGTCAGCACAGCCGGATCCGCCTTCGAGAGGTAGTTATCCTGGAAAGCTTGGGGCCCATATATCCCCCGTGCCTCATTAAGGTGCCTCGCGATGTACTCGGTGAGTTGCACCGTTCGAACAGGGTCGCGATCATAAACCTGAGCTACGTAAGCAATTGAGCATCTGCGCATTGGTGATACACAAACCATTTTGCGGCGGTCATACTCTGGCGTGCCCTCCGTATTCTGATAGTAGGCTGAGGGAGCCTCATCTAACTCCCAAAACCTCTGCAGATTCAAGGGGGAAGGTTCGCTAGGAAATGTATCAGCAAGTTGTGACCAAATCCAAGATCAATACTGACTCATCGGCTGAGGCGGCAGCTTCTTTAGCCTCCTTCAACTCGAGAAGGACATCGGTCCAGATGTTAAATATATCGCCCGGAAGGCGCGCAAGAACGTCTGGTCGTCCGGTCGAGACGAGAGCTGCAATACCCATCGCCGCTAGTTTGCGATGACGAGGTTCGGACATGTTGTCCCACTACAACCATGTTTGAGTGTCGGTCTCTCAAGGAAGCAAGCGGCTCACGGTCCCCCACCACTGATCAAGTAGACCTTCATACAACTTGCTCTCGGGCACAGCGGGTGTAGCAGTGGCAACCATGAGCTGCAAAAACATTTGGCGATCCGCCATAACGATTCGCGACATCAGATAGATGTGTTCTGTTAGTAGAATTGGACCGCACTGTTCAGGTAAATGAGAGTATAATTGTGACATACAAAAAACATACCTCCCCCTCCAGGATATTTTTCATCAGTAAAGAAAAGAGGCCAGACACATGCATGGCCTCGCCCCACAGTGACGACGGAGCGACTTGCAACAGGAGATTGAGCGAGATTAACATGTCCTTTTGGTTAGTGGCGACAGTGGCGGCGTTGGATAGTGTGGTCCTGTAAGCATGGAACAGATCAACGGCGAATGTCTAGTTGTAGGATGTCAAGCAACGAAAGCAGAATAACGAGCGAAGGCACCTGTAGTATGATAACGCCGTCCAGTAAGAAATATGCATCGACGATGTTGATTACTTTTCCGAGTAAGTCCAGGTTTCCGGCCAACAGGAATATGGCCTGGGGGAATATGTCGATAAGGGCAGGACCATTTGGGGTCTGAAGGCTAGTAGTATTACGCAGAGCCGCCAGCCAAAGGTCCATGGCATCTTCGTCGAGGTGCGTCGCGACCTGGCAGCGGGATCAACCATAAGCTGTAGGGGAGATTGAAAAACTTGCCCCGGGAGAAAGGCATTCTCTGACGAGGGGTACCACTAGACCGGTGAGAGATATCGATCGTTGTTTCGTCGCCTACAGCACTGTTGAAAGGGGAGCACGAAAAATGAGGCAAACAATACTTCAACGAGTTTCGTCACGGTGACAAGTAACGAGGCCTTGAAAAGCCAGTCCTCGCCTGCGCCGGTCCCTAGATAACGAACGTCGAATCCGCAAATAAAATGCCGAGGCGAAGGTCTTACACAAGCCAGGGAGAGGTCCGGTAACGATAGTGGCAAGATCTGAGATCTACAAGAGAGTTATTCCCCGGGCCTTGAAAGAGAACAAAAATTACCCGTTCCCCAGACTGCTCTATGACGGCATTTAACGTATAGTCTATTCGTCGTTTGATCTCGAGCGTATCGGCTTGTCCTAATAGTCGTACAAGCTCGGTCACCGTGTCGGGAAGGTACCGCGCAAAAACATCGATGTCAAACTCGATGGTCTAGGCCGTCCGAATTTAGTTTGAACTCGGCGGAGAACCATGAACGCACATCGATGCACTCCCTCAACGAAACTGCAGCGGTGAAACGAACGACCGAGTCGGCATCTTTGAGGAGAAGGATCAAAATTTCCCACACAAGGTTATTGCTCGGCGATATGCAAGATTCCGATGCCCATTTCCCAAGAAGCCATGCAATCCGTCTCTTGAGAATTGCGTAACTAGTGGAGAATATTAAGAGGGAAAGAAGCAGTGGAGAGGAAATGGCATACGGCGGATCAGGGTTTTTCGCCTCCGTCACCAATGTCGTTGCCAGCCATTGCTCGAAAGGAATCAGTGTCTTCAGTCGGGATGAGCAACGTCCGATAGCACAGTATAGGGCTTCTTTCTGGATTATCTCCTGTAGATTGCTGGCAGTTTGGCCTATTCCAGTTATTTGTGGGGTAGTTGAAGCAGAGGATAAGAACTCACAACCAAAGCTAATATAGAGATTGACGAGCAAGGGCGGGACGACCTCTGGAAACTGGTTGGATAGTTGCATAAGCACACGCTCGCTACAAGCCTATAGGTGCCTTGGTATTACACAAAATGTTATGTTGACGAGAAAACTTACCCGAATCTCGAAAATCCATTGCTCATTGTCGGTTTCTTCTTCATTGACCCATTGCTCTGGATCGTTCATCCATTCTTGCAACTCAGTTTCGTTCAAAGGCATAAACTGTTTGATAATAATTTCTGCCGCATTCTGGACGACATGTTGGGGCAGAACTGAAGCTAAAATCAGGCCCAAGGTTCAGGAAGTGCTGATAGCGAACCATTCTGGTTTTCGACGCCATTGTTCAGCAACGGCTTCCATTGACTGAGATTCTCTTTGAAAAGGACCATGCATTGAACAAGGAATCGGACCGGGTACAGAGCTTCTGGGTTGTCTATGGCGCATAATCGATAGATATAAGGTGGATCCTGAAGCAAACGCACCTGCAATCTGGCTTGGATCTGCCGCAGCTTTGGTCACCTCACCCCAGTAATAGGCTATAAGCGCTGGGCAACAAGGTAAGGCCGCGAAACGATTGACGGACAGCTCCTGAAGGCGCCTGAAGAATTTCCCCAGTAACCGAGTGTGCCGCGTCAATATGTCGACTGTCCGCTGTGCGGCCGGATTTGCTACTAATCCAGTTTTGTGGGCTAGAATAATGCCTTGACGGTGATCCACTAAAGATTCCAGCCATTGCCTAGACTCTTCCACCAACACGCCTACCTACCAAAATATATCAGGAACGAGGATCTCGGATTACAGTATAAAAAACAACAAACCCATTGGTGACCTGCTTCTTCGTCAATGCCATCTTTCCCTCCTCTACCGAGGCGATTCCATAGCCAGACCGCCATTTTTACAATGCATTTGTATACAAGGTGGGCGAGTAAAATGTCCGAGTATGCCCGCGGTGAAATGGTAGCCGGGTATGGGCTCCCCAAGAACGACGAAACAAGCTTCTGGTAATATGCGCAGAACGGGACTTGAGATTTAGATAGCATCTAAAGGAAGTTCGAGTTTATTCAAGAAAGTATACAATAACTGACCACCCCCATGCTCCTGACGATGTTAAGCATCTTGGCATTGGAAAACTCCTTCAAGAGAGCATTGAAGAGCCTGATACTCCGTCGAAGTACCAGAGTGTCTCGTAGGTCTTCATTAATAGGGTCCGAAAACCGCTTTTGCAAGGTTGAATCGATCACATTGAAAAGATAATCCACAAGATTCGGCCTTCATGGAGGATACTTAACCTGTGAATCAAGGAGACAGGCGAAAACACACCAGTTATTTGGGTAGTCGAGTCTGGCAATCTTCGCAACAATCACTTCGTTGCACTCTGCGATCTAAAGTACCTGGTTGAGCATTCAGATAGAACAGAAATTGTACGATAAACACACCGTCTCATCCTGCTCATCCAGAAATGTGAAGCACCGTTCCCGAATGCGCACTCGGTGCTCGTCGGATAGAACTCTTCGACGACTGTCACCGGCGCCCAGGATAGAAATGTAGCTTTGCTTACTTTCGGGAACGCCAATGGGGAAGAGCGGCGTTTTTGAACTGTATTATCGACTGCTGTCGAATCTGCAGTGGAACAGCCTTTTGGGCTGCGATCTCATGAAGGGCATCATAGATGCCATACATATCCAGCATCTCTTTGAGGCGCGTACTTGACGCTTGGAAGAGCGCTGGATCTTGCGATGCCGCACCTGTCATGACCTGGTAGACCTCCTCGGCCGAGGCAGTCTGGATGACGCCCGAGGCAGGGGGTCTTGCGGCCTTCATGAGTTTCAAACACACACGAAGTTAGTTGGGGAACTAATGAAAGCGCGAAGAATCAATCAAGACTTGGGAAGGCTATTTAGTGGTAGGAATGCAGCAATAGGATGAAATTTTGAAAAGAGGCCCAGCGGTTATTGCCGTGTGACAGATCAATAGGAGCGAACGGTCACGATCACGTTCTGTCGTTGCATGCTGCCATTTGCCACGACGGCGCGTGTATTTCCCCGCCATTCCCTTCGCCAGCTTTCCAGAATGCAAAATATCCATATACACGCAGTTCCGCGCGCGTATCGTCGGAGCATGGACGAGGAAGTTGTAGAGGACTCGGAACCAGAACGCGAGGCCTTGCGCCAAGCTCAGAAGCAGGAAAGAAAGAGGAAGAAGCTTGCCGCGATGAATGAGCCCGCTGCCACGGCCGCAAGGACAAGTCTGGCGAATGTTATCTTCATTTCAGGTATATCTCCTTCTCTTTCTTGCGTACCCCGCAGCTCACTAGCACAAAGACGAGAGTGTCCCTGCCAGCCCGATACCTGCCTCCGTGGCTTCGTTTCAACCATCTGTCATTAACATCAGTGGTACGCTTCTCTGCTCACTAGAATTCGCAGACTGATTCCAGGGTTTTAGACAGCAGCACCGGTATCTCCGTGAACGAGGACATTATTTCCATAACCTCCAGCACGTCGGGTACGAACTTAAACGCCACCGCGGCCGACAAGGGAACTAACTCTCTTGGTGCTGGGCCACTCGCTTCTCTTCCAAGTTTGAGCCACTCAGACGACGAAGAAATAGTTCCAACGCTGGGTTCCGGTCTTGCGCGCTTTGCTTATGCCAATCCGAAACCTCGTCCCCTTGAATCTCGAAATTCCGCTTCGAGTCTCCCATCCACGTCTAGCAGCGACTCCCAGCCGAAGCCTCCCGCAAAAAAGACGGCACGGAGTTCATCAAAGGGTGTAATGGAGGAATTTTCTGACGCTGAGCTCAGGAAGCTCGTTACTTGTGTGAGCTGTGAATTATCGTGGACTACCAGGAAGACTGGGACGCAAAAGATTTTGCATATTCGGTCGTGTGCAAAGAAAAACGGTCTTACACCTGACACCGTGCGGTTTCTAATAAGGAAGGAGCTAGCCAACACTCTTGATAACCCGGGGCCCTCCAACGGCAAAGGAAAGGCCACCTTGGTTCCGGTCCCACACACCACTCTTCTTGAGGACATCGTGCGCGACGCGGGGCCCAAACGAAAGGGTAAACGGAAAGAGGTTATCGACAACATCAAGAGTGTCTCTGAAACCCGGGAAAACATTCACGGTAAAGCCCGAATGATCTTGGGTCCGGAGCTATCCTCGGATAGCCACCGTTCCATTGTGCAAACCCAGGCAGTCACAGCGAACAAGCCTGTTGCACCACAGGAGAACTGTGCAACCCAAGCGTTTGGGACGAGTCGACTGGGCCAACAACACGGATATAAGTCCTTGCTGGGGACACAGTATTCTGACGGCGAGCCTAATTTTCCGCCCGCTACTCAGGCTTTCGCGCCGTCCAAACTTGGCGGCCCCGCGCCTGCTACTCGCGGCTGGGGCTACGAATCCGAATCCGAATCGGAAACCGAGTCTTCTCTTCGGGAACCCGACGCTCCTGCCGCTGAAAACGTGCGTATACTTTCCACAGCTTTACGAGTGCTCTAATGACCCACAGTCACTTGTTTTTCCCTCCTCCAGCGCAAACGAAGTTTCTCCGACATCCTTTCTGGAGAACAAGAACACGATCGTCGCCGCCCCTCTTTTCCTTGGGATGGAGAGCGATTCTGATCACGATGCCTATGTGCATTTTGATCCCGAGCTAGAGTTGAATCGAGAACCATTCATAGATACAGTTAATAACGCCTCGTCCAAGAAACCGAACAAAAACAAGAAAACGACTCACGAAACACCCACGAAAGCGAAACGAAAAACTCCCAAGGCCAAAGGCAAGGTTCGAGCTTCATCGGACACCGACAATTCACTCCGGCCCCCAAGTCCCAAACCCAAGAGAGGCAGGAAGAAGGCTGGAGACGAATTTGATGCGAGTTGGGAACTTGTATTAAAAGAGAAGATATTGGCGGATCAAGATCTGCATCTCCGCATTCTACGTTACGAGGTTTGTCCACACCTGCGACGCTCGAGGACGCAACTGACTTCTTCAAAGCCCATTAATTTTGACATCTTCACAAAACTCGCTACCGAGGAGGAGCCGACTGCCCGTCTGAAGCTCAAGCTGCGGATCTTCTTGGATAAACAGGTGCTCCCAGAAAGGCCAGGCCTACGGCGCAACGGTTTACTGAGCTCTTTTCAGGCTATCAATTTCTACGGAGGAGAAGCAACCAACACACGGAGCAGGAAGCGGCGTTGAGCAATCCTTCTATAATGAAACATACATATAATACATCTAAGTACAACCTGTTGAAGGCGAGTAGTGGTAGAATTAATACAAGTTCTACAGTTGTGTCCTCTCCCGACCTAAAGCGCAGATGATAAACCTGCCACTTCGAACACACCGCCAACCAAATGCAGGCTACCGGCAACCAGCACGTTTGCATTCCCTGCATCTGACTCTAGTTGTCGCACAAGGTTGACCGCATGCTCTATGGACGGTAAAACATGGATATTTGCGGCAGGGAAAGTTGGGAGTAGCGAAGACCACGCTGAACCGAGTTGATTTTGGGTCCGCAGCTGTCGAAGGTCGGCCTGATCCATTGCAACCGTCGTGATATCTGACAATATCGCGGTCAGACAGAGATAGGATTCATGCGATTGGTCAACGCACCGGCCTTAAAGCCACCATCAACATAGGTCACATTCGTGCAAAATATGACATGGTCAAAGAATGACGAGGCGGTTTCATTAGAGTTGAATAGTTTGAGCTGAGTTTCGATGTGCGAGTGGATCGACCCTAGGAATGTGGACCCCGATCTACCATTTGTACAATTGAAAATCAGAATGCGGTTTTCTTTTTTGCTGGTAAATTCGTCAGCCTATTCAACATAGAATGGTTCAATTAGGCTACCTTGCGTCTGCTCCAAGCCCAACGCCTGGGCTGACAAACCATTCCATGCCGCACGCGATACTTTCGAGTGTATGGGATCCGTCCAGATACCAGGTCGTATTTTTAAACACCGGATCTGGGACCGTCTGACAACGACCAGGCCACCTGGTGTTTTCTAATCCCCGAACAAAGTCGTCTGTGAGAACCTTGTCTGAAGGTGCAGGTGCAGAACTCCTGTTACTGAGGAATGATCGGGCTAGATACACTGCCAAAGTAGCATTTAAAGCTTGATGAGTTCCGGCGAGGCCTCGAATCCAGAATGAGTGATTTTCCGCGCAACGTGAGCAGTAGGTGTACCAAGTTTAACTTCGGATAATCCTGGTAATGTGGACACCACGTTGAATTCAGAGGACTGAAAAGCCGTCAGAGGTGCTCGGAGAGCAAAGAAAATAGCTGAGCACTTTGAGATCCTTCGCCTGCTGCCTGAGGACGTCGAGGGCCTCTGGCGGTTGGTTCACGGTGAACGCCGGGACACCTTCCTAGTTCGGGTCAGAGCCCTGAAAGGCGACCACACTGTTCAGACCTTGAAAATCCCTCCCTTGTGCCAAGCTATTTCCCCAAGAGTCGCTCCAAGAACAGTGACATGGTCGATCCCAAGAGAAGTAATGCCAGTTGCGACTGGTTTCGGCACAATATTGGTACTATCGTATGTACCACCTACGCCGACTTCCAGAATTGTCACGTCTACCTTCAGGGACAAGAAGGTGTGGTATGCAACTAGAGTCATAAACCGAAAGTAACCAGGTTTGTCTGGCGTCGTCTCAACTCTGCTCTAAGAGCCGCCTCATTAGCGAAAAAAGGGTATCATACGAAAGCGCACCTTATTTTCAGTTATCCGATCCCAGACTTCGAAGAAGAATTTCGTGAAATCCTCCTCCGACAGAGGTCGCCCATTGATGCGTATCCGTTCCCGCACAGCAATCAAATGCGGAGAAGTATAAAGTCCTGAAGACATTCCAGATATTCCAGACGCCGACACGGCTCCTCAATTAGGGCTCACCAGTCGTCCAATCAGGACGAGTTGCGCGCAAGATACTCTCGGTGAAAGCGCTTGTCGACCCCTTGCCTTTCGTACCAGTGATATGGATGACATTCAGAGCGTTGAGATCCGCCGGCTGCTTGCCCATGAGCGTCCGCGACGACAACGACATCGACACACACTTTGTAGCTGATTATGTTCAGATATTCTATCATTTCCGGGATGGCAAACGCGCTTGAACGACCTCCAGAAGCGCGAACTTGCTCCAGAACAGCCGCATTCGACTGCAGCGAGTTGAGACTATCGACGGCATCCCGGTATGTTCGGGTGGACATGGTTCTTGCTCCGAGATGGGGAAAGGGTCGAAAGATACGGGACAACAAGCAGATTGAGCGCCGCATAGCCACGAGCTGTTTTTTCGATTTGCCCAATCTGCGTGACTCATACTCGGTCACGTCACCGTCGCGCTACCGTCACGGTGTGACATTCAGCGATGTTCAACGGTTGACCTAACCCCTGTACATATCGACCTGCTCAACCACTCTTTCACTTGGACATCGTCCTTTCATTCCTTTTAGCTGTATGCTATCCAAAGACTCAGGCTGACCCCTATGGACGCCTACTTCCCCGTTACGAAATTATCCGCCACTGGCGCTAAAGACCTAAACAAGAACACGGAACGCGACGACAGGAAATACAAGCCGTACACTTTGAACCGTAAAGATGCCTCTAAGTAAGAGTTCACTTTCCACCGAAACAACGCGTTTTTACGCGTCTCCTCGCTCATTCAGGTCAGAACAACCCTCAGCTGCAGCTGTGACCAAGTTTTTGCTTTCCACCTTGGCGGATGAGTCAAATCCAATCACCCACTCGGACAGTGGCGATAACCAAAGTAAGTCGCCACCTCAGGAGATGTGTGTACTTGAGTACCAAGAGTACCAATTAATTGATGCCGTTCCAGTGTATTGTTTCTCGACATCAACTGGCCACCAAGTGTCCGAGGGAAGCGGGAACCGTCGGTCGTATCTTGAACGCTCTGCACAGAAAATTGGTGTGCAGAGAGCGGCAGCAAAGGAGACTGGGCCGCAGCAGTCCCAAGTCCTCGTAAATGTCAAGTGCTACATTAGCGGCTACTTGGAGAACACGACGGACATGGAGATGAAGAGAATTATAATATCTGCTGGGGGGAAAGTCTTGTATGGTTTGAAACTTTTTTCTTGGAAAGGTTTCTCACTTTGCTCAGGTCCGGTGCGAGCCAAGCTACGCATATCATCACCTCTCAGCACATGAGCGGCTCGAAAACCCACCACATTTTGAACGCCAAATCGAAGAGTCGCGTCCCCCACGTCGTGAAGCCGGAGTGGGTGACGGACAGTATCGAAGCGGGTAGGAGACGATCCGAAAGAGAATACTCAGTGATCAAGGATTCGTCGACCAGAGATATTTTTAACATGTTGAAGAGGTAGCAATGGGCCAATAAGAACCCTTCTTTGGGCCGAGTTCCTGACATCTGACTCCGATCACTGTCATGAAACCTCGCGCATCACAGTGGCGCGGGGACCCCGCATGCTTGCCCACGGTCGGTGTCCTCATGACCTTCTTCGTGACTCTCGGGTTCACGCGTCAACAAGTCCGCATCAGAAAGTGGTTTCAAATTTTTGGCGAGCATAAATATGCGAGGCACTCTGAGGTAACATTACCCGCTCTGCTGTCCACTCTTTTCGCGACAGAATGGTGTTCAAAGCTCTGTTTCTCTCTGGTCTGGTCCTCAACGCTTATGCGGCCTCAACACCCGCGCCCGTTGACGTGCGCTTTATTCACCATGTCTTTGCTCTACATTTCGTTGACCCTGTTGTAATGTTCAGCCCTTGGTGTCGGTGAATCTGACGGCTCCAGACGGTTCAGCCAAGGCCGCCATCATGCCGTCCGTACCGCTGCTCTCCGCCTGCTCCCCGTCATTTGACCGAGATGCCCCATTTTTAGTTTCGGCGCCACCACAACCAACTTTTGGGTGAAGGACAAGCACGGGAAATTCCGGGACATTATCCTTGGATTTGACGACCACGTTCGCCTTTTTCTTCCGATTCGAACGTGTTGTTCTAAACTCAAGAGTAGAGTTTGTATCAAACTCAAGCTGAGGGCCACCCGTATTTCGGTCCTGTGGTTGGCAGGTAAGCCGGAAACGTTGCAACACTGACCACCTTGGGATGCTACAAACATTCTTCTAGATACGCCAACCGAATCAGGAATGGCACTTTCACCATCCCGATCTCAAAAGACGCCTCAGGCCCTGGGAAGAAATACCACATTGTGGAGAACGAGAATAACGGCACTGGTATGCTACATGTTCAAGCTCGAGTTCATCTTGTCTCATACTGTTATTCCAGACACCCTTCACGGCGGACTTATCGGCTACGACCAGCGGCCGTGGACCCTTGTCAAACATTCCTCGAACTCAGCCACCTTCTCTCTGGTCGACCCCAACGGTGACCAGGGTTTCCCGGGAACGGTTACGACCACCATTACATATACCGTGAGCGCTTTAAGCAATTTCTCTCCGCTCTTGTTCAATGTTCTCTTTCCTAGCTCGAAGCAAAAGCGACATGGAAAATATCGATGTTTGCAACCTCCACTGAGCTGACACCCATCATGCTTAGTTGCCATCAATACTGGAATCTCGAGGCTTACCAGGAGACTCAAGACCTCGTCGGTCACTATGCTCAAATCGACGCGTCCAAATACGTTGCGACGGATGGCCTGTTGATCCCTAACGGAAAGCTCTTGTCCGTCGAAGGAACACCTCTGGATTTCCGCAAGGCCAGGTCCATCGGTAACGCCATTCCTCAGACGACCAAAGGGCAGTACTGCGGCACTGGTTCGTCAAATGAGTGCATGCCGCCGCTCTTTTCACTGAATTTCTACTTCAAGGCTGCACTGGATTTGACAACTGCTGGATCTACGACAACAACGACTGCTCGAAACCCGTCTTCTCCATCTGGAGTGTCAACTCTGGCATCAAGCTCGATGTAACCACCGACCAAGTGGCTCTCCAGGTAAGCACTGACATGAGATGATATTGGGATTGCGCTAAACTTCGGCGCTAGGTGTATTCTTGCAATGGTATTGAGTCCCCGCCTACCTCCATTCCCCGGAAGGCGGACCAAGGCGGCCCCGAGGGGCGTTACACCGACCATTCCTGCGTCGTCATCGAGCAGGAGTCGTACATTGGTTCGCCTTTTTCTTGCCTGGTTAATCGTTCCTCAAGCTGATGATACTGACTAGACGGGATCAACAATCCTGAGTTCCCCATACCTCCCCAGATCTATGGTCCTGCACGGCCATACACATGGGAGTCGACGTACGTATTCTCTGTGTTGTGAAGTAAAAAAGAGGTAGCGAGGACAGCAGTGAAGTTAGTATAAGTCAGACGCCTCAGTTTCATTTGCCTTATACGTACATGTTGAGGTATCGGCGTCTGCCTTTACTTACTTTACAACTACGGATTTACCACTTGCTTAATTTCTGCTCCTTCAAATGTTCTAGTCTCAGTTGGTTCTACACCCAGTCCACTCGTTACACTGTTCTCTTACTTATACTTACTGTCCCTAGCTCTATCTATTTTATCTAGGTGCATAATATGTATGGGCAGAACGACTACCCCAAACAGCCCAATTGCAAGGCGGATGGAGCAACTTGAAAAAGCTTGCCAGGGATGAGCGAAAGAGAAAACCTTATCTCGACTCTCGAGGTCTTCTTCTGACGAAGAAAGGGACGAAGGGGCGTCGTACATGTACAGAGTAGCTAGGTTTCGACGCATAAAAATCCTGCAAACAGTGTTAGCCAAGTTCGACGAAATACGGGAAGCGTTCGAAAAGAAATATCAGGGCACGAAAGCGTATATATCATGCCAGGGAGATTGTCGTCGTAGCGCACTGGAGTGTGCTTGGCCTGGTGCACAGCAATAGTTCATCATATGCGGTGGAGAACCCGCAAAGTAATGGCAAATAAACTCACCCAGACATTCCACTGCGTCCATTCACGTCCACGTCCACCCAGAAACACTGAAGTCACGTCAGCATACGAATGGGACGAGAAGTACATATGCATCGAAAAGAAAAAAAGATCAGGGCTCGAAAGCGTATATATCGAGCCAGGGAGTTTGTCGTCGTAGCGCACTAGAGTGTGCTTGGCCTGGTGCACAGCAATAGCTCATCACAAGAGTGGAAAGAAACCGAGATAAAAACATCGAGGCTTACCTTGGGACGTGGTGGAAGTTGAGAACAGAAAAAATTCCGACGCTAAAGTGATGTGCCAACAATGACAACATTCCCACGCCTGCTAGCGCATCGCTTGAACTGAATCATGTCACTGCGCTCCACCGCATGTCCTCAAGGCACTCCTTAATTCCTACATAGGTTTTGGCAAGTCTCCATTGTGTACCTTATCCTCATCTTGGCCAGGGCACTCTCACTCGTGTTGCTCAACCTATATAATCTGGGTCGCGGCGCTCAAATACAAATTTTTGGCCACCTGAAATGAACTTTCTTTTCACCCCCAACCATGTGCAACTTCTCAACACTTGTTATCCTCCTTCTTCTGCTGTGCGTATTCATATTACTCTCGCCCCGACTTATTACATATGACGTATTTCAGCTTCTGACCGCGGGCCCCGACTATTCGCCCAACTCGCAGGAGTTGAGTCGGTTGACATACTACGCGTTGGTTTCATGTTATTGCGTGAAGGGGGGTGCTCATTGGCTTTCCCCAGCTCAAACCATCCGAGTAAATTGGCAAAACTTGGCAACGAGCTCGAGAAACGGGTCAAGGTCGAGAGTAGGAAGGCTCAGTCAGGAAACCTTCGTACACGAGCGTGCGCCCATGTGCACTCTTCGGTTTCCATTATACTGAACAGCCAGCTAGTTCGCTGCTCATAACATTGGCCATATTTCGATCACTTGCAACGGAATGCCGACGCGACGTGGCTCTTATTTCTCCTTCTCTCATTGCATCCATAGGGGCGACAATGGCCGCTGTCCCCAAAGACCTGGAGGTCGTTGCTAGAGCTGCCAGCGTGGTGCGTTGCTTGTCAAACGTCCTTTTGCTTGTCCATTTTTTACCTGTTTCTAGTTTACGGCCTGGACAACATACACGGATGGCCACCTCATTGGCGCAGATAGCATCATGACCCGGGAGTACATTGCAGTCCTCACCAAATTTTCTGCGCTCAGTTGTTCCGAGGCAGCGGACCAAGAAGTCCGGAATAGGTAGTTACCGTTGAAATTTCTGGTTTGGTTCAAGTATGGATTTACCCCCAGGACGCGTCTCATCGGATTTGCAGCGCTCACAGGTGCTCTGAACTCCGAAGCTCTATACAACGACTCCGTTCAATTCCGAGCTCAGGTGTCTGTGATGATGCGTCCAATATTAGTGACAGTGTTCGAAACATCTATTCACGCGCTGGAGCACCAGTGCGCTCTTCACTTTCCCTTCTTGGTTTATGTTGACCTTGTCGCAGAGCAGAGGCAGTTAGGGACGCTCCAATCTCGCCATACTTGGCTGAATTCCGTACCCGACCTGCTATCGAACGGCGTGCTGCGTCCGTCCATGTTCACATCGACGGCGAGGCGGGCCCTGACACATCGGAGGTCTCGAGCGCAGCCCTGCGCTCGCTGTTCTCGCTCCTAGAGCATGCGAATGCCAATCAACTGGGTCACATAATGCGCGCCTCTCTCGATACTCTTGATACCCCTTCCAAGGAACGGCCGCGATCCAAGAGTTGGGACCAGGTCGAGCACTGTTGTTGGATTGCCAAAAAGACGGCGGAGTGGGCTCAGTATCAATACCGCTATGCTATCCCGACGTGGCTTGTGGAACGCCTCGTTGAAAACCCAGAAATCACTCCTGCCACCCCGATGCAGAAGACTCTTGCCGCAATGGTGACGGCCGTGTTCAATAGCAGCACGCCACTGGTCAACTTGTCCACATCTGACATTGTTTCGAATTTGATCAATCTGGTCCTGCGCCGGACATCTATACTCCCAGGTGATATCTTGCTGCCAGCGTTGGTCGAGTGTATTGCGTCCTTGGGGCGGCATGTTTACTACTCTGATCAAATCCAGGATCTTGCCGTGAGTTTTTTGGAGTCTGGTCCGATGTCGACTGTTTTAACGTTCGATAGGGTGAAATAATAAACCGACTGGTTGGTGTTGAGGTCCAAGGCGTGCTAAACCGCGGTTCCCAAAACAGAACCGAAGCGATCCGCTGTCTGATCGCAGGGCTCCTTGGATTGCTGCATGCTGCGGATGAGAATCAGCCCCCCAGGGAACTCGACGACCCTCCGAAACGAAATCGCTCTTCCTCGTTCAAGGTATCCTCCCCCGCCGCCCAGATCGCCAATCCCGAACTGGTGGTTCATGGCGCTTCGCGGAGAACCCACGTCCCGCCCGATATCTGGCAAGACACCCTCAGTCTCCTCATCGACGTAGATTACTCTGTCCGAGCTGACTATGCCGCCGGGCTGGTGTTTTATCTCGAAAACGAGATCCCAACGATGGGAGATGCTACCGATATTCATGGCGTGAAGCGCGTCCGCCCTCTCGCGGATGCACCTTTTCAGCACACGGATGTGAAACTCCTACTGCAGACTGGGGATTTTGGTACCAAGTTTCTCAATGCGATACATGCGTATGTCTACATGCTCGCTACGTCCTTGACGCTCGGGATCGGCTCCAGCCCCTCCACGACCCCGGTAGATAATATCACGAATGGGCCTACGACGTCAGAGCCAGAGAATACGGATGGGTCTGAAGGCCAATCTCAAGGGCATGGAAATGGTGGTCGTCGCTCCGTTAGCTCTCAAGCACCCCGGGCGCGCAAGGTCTCTGTCGTTCAGCGACTGCTGGAGCGGGCACCGTCCCGTGTTTCTGGGAGCGCCTCGGCGTCATTATCCGATTATGCTCACCTCCTCGCCATACTCATCACGGTACACGAGCAATTCCCCATCCGCGGCCTGATAACAGGCATCCCGATGCTGCTGGCCCTCGACAAGGCTGTAAATTCCTCTGACACCAGTGAACCTGGCGCCGTGTCCCGCATAAACGCAATAAAAGCGGTAATAGCACGGACATGGCTGGCCATAGCCAAAATATGGGAGTGTTCGGATCTTGTCAACTTAGTGAATAAGGTACGCGCGATTTCTTTCTTTGGAGGGTTGAAGGTGCTGAGTGTCTATGAACAGGCTCTTGCGACGATTCCTCCTGGTGCCGATTTACCGTCTACTCCGAAATTTGAGTTTGGTCTGCATCCCCCTTCCGAGCCAGTCCCGGTCCCGACCGACGCTGAACCAATCCTGTGGGATGGTGTCAGCTCCCAAACAGCGCTTCTGGCTGTCGCATCGTGCTCCGCTGTGCATGCAGCGACCGGGCTGGATACTCAGGTTTTTCTGACGCGCCTCTCAGTTGATTGGACCGCAGAAGCAGCTATGAGAGACGGTATGCCCTAGTTCATGATGTGAGCCACTCATTTACTGATCAACGCAGCTGTGGAACGATCGACCACGTACGAATCAACCATCCGCGGGGACGGCGTCTCGCCGCTGCTGAAAATTTCGCCTGCACTGATGCATATTGAAAATGTGTCGCTGCAAAGCTTGACTCGGCAGACGCGGGGGATAGGAGTCACGGATTTGCGCGAAGCACTCGAGGGGCGGAGTAGTATGTCCAACCCTGCGCTTGTCAAGCCGCCCTCGCTCTCGACCCTCGACCATGCATCATCCATCGGTGCCGACAGTAGGCTTGTGCTTCCGCGGTCGCGAACAAGGTCGAGGCGAGGCCCACCGTCTGGGCCGACGGAAGTAAGGGACGTGTTGAACCGGTTAGGGATCGGGAAGCAGAACGGCAGCTTGTTGAAGTCGTCGTTTCCCAGACCAGGGGACAATAGAACAGGACCTTAGGACACGTTATAATTTCCATACTAATAGACCTACTAGTACTAGCACTTGCGGAGACTTGATTATCTGATTATCTGGGCCATTCATGTGAATGATCGGATCGTCCGAATGCGTTCTCGTTTGATTTGTGTCATGACACTATGCAGAAAAATAATACATCGTCCCACTTCTACGGATTATAAAGCCACAAGCGCTTTCTTCTGGCCAAAACATTGTAAGCGCGTCTATCAGCCATGGATTTGGTCCTGGACATCTTCGACACATATCTCTTCGACGCAGTCTACGCAAAAGTCATCCCGCTCTCTGCTTTTGCTGCTTCCGAACTGCACCTTTCTCACAATGCATCGGCAACTGCCTTTCTCCCATCCTCCTCCCAGTGGTCAAAGATAGTTTCTCTTTTGCCACGACCACCCATCTCCATCGAAGACGCGTCGTATACCGCGCTCTCCCAGTCGCTCCAGCTTTCAGCATGGCCGCGCGATTACGTGCTGCGCCAGATCCTCTCCCTGAGTATCATCACCCTCGCAGGCATTCACGCACTGTATTTTATCTTTGCGTACCTCTCGTACCGCTTCATCTTCAATCACGAGATGCGGCGGCACCCGCGATTTCTTAAAAACCAAGAAATGCTGGAGATCGCGTGCAGCCTCCGCGCATTTCCTGGGATGACTGTGCTCACTCTCCCCTGGTTTTTGGCCGAGGCGCGGGGAAACTCCAAGCTGTACGATGGTGTTGACACATACGGCTACCTGTACTTGTTTTTGTCCGCACCCCTGTGAGTGATGCATTGTTTTACGTGCTAATTGGGCTTGCTGACACCCTCAGATTCCTGCTGTTCACCGATTATTGTATCTACTGGGTGCACCGAACGCTTCATGTTCCCGCTATCTACAAGGTTCTCCACAAGCCGCACCACAAGTGGATTAGTGCGTCGTCTTGTGACTCCTCTAACCCATACTGAACAATTCATTCCAGTTCCTACGCCTTTCGCGTCCCATGCTTTCCACCCCGTGGATGGATACCTCCAGAGCGTGCCCTATCACCTGTTCATCTTCCTCTTCCCGCTGCACCGCTGGCTCTATCTTGGCCTGTTCGTTTTCGTCAACTTCTGGAGTATCTTTGTGCGTGGACTGGGTTATAGTCTCTTGATCCTCCGTTCTGAACCACATTGTTACAGATCCACGATTCCGATATGATCACAGGCCACCCGCTCGAGAAAATCATAAATGGACCTGCACACCATACCCTGCACCACATATATTTCACGGTGAACTACGGCCAAGTGAGTGGTTTACATTCAGCATCACATCCAAAATTGATTTGCTTGCAAGTACTTCACATGGGCAGACAGGTCTCACAAGTCGTATCGGCAACCAGAGTCGTCCCTAGACCCGCTGCTCGAAGTCAAGGCCCTCAAGGCCGCAAAATCTGAATAGTCTGATGGATGATTATGAAGAAAACTTAGTTATGCGTAAATATATCTAATATTTGACGAAGAGCATTGGCCTGACGGTTAGAGCAACCCGGTAGCATCCTCCTCTTGTCATCCCAGCCAACTATGCGTTGTATTCGCACCACTAGTATATATGCAAATATCACTGCCGGCCTTTGTTGAGCTGCTTCCTTGCTGAGATCTTCCGTCTCGCCTCTTCCTCCAAGTTCGCCCAATACGCAATTTCCTGTTGCGCTTTAGGATGTGCTGTGAGATGAGTTCCTTTCTAAGTAAGAACCACGTATAAGCAATTATTCTTGCGGACAATGACAGTTAACATACACTCAAACCCTGAAGCAGGCCCTCATAAATTGAGGACTGTGCTGACGCTTTTGCGACCGCATCATTCGTCTGCTCCGTGTGCCGTGTTATGAGCTTCGTGAGCTCTTGCCGCAGACGTAGCAAACTAACGCGTGGATCAGTTGATAGCGCATCTCTACCTAAAGCTGGAGGTAAACGTACTTGGAAAAAATCATGGTTTCGTCAGCTTGCTCCGTGAGTATCACGAACGAGTTGAACATCGCGACGTAGCGCTTGCATATCTATCGGAAAGACCGTCAGCGCAAAATCCAAGATCTCCCCACGCACAAGCACACGTACATTTGATACGAGAGAGTCGGTGGTCGCGACCGCGCGGCTAAAGTATCCCGCGCTCGCGCCCTCAGCGAGCTTCTTGAGCGCGTCGACGTGCTCCGTCATCGCCTTTTGGAACACGGGCCACATCTTCAGTCGCAGGGTGAATATGAACGACTCTGCGGGCGGGCAAGCGCGCTTTTGGATCTCCGCCATGACATCCTCTGTGAGGCGGATCATCGTTAGCAAGGGCACGGCGGGCGGCACGGGGTCGAGAACCGTCCCGAAGAATGTCTGCAAAACCCGAGTTGTTAGCTGGTTACGCGACTCACAGACTTGAAGGAAACGCGTACTTGGGTGTACTCGAGCACTGGGTCCATGATCTGTTTCCATATTGCGTCCGAGCTGGCCTGTTCCTCCTTCACTGCGGCCGCTAGGGACTGCATCCCGCTCGCGCTCACAACGCTGGCGGCGCGCGGCCGGCGAAGCCCTCCGCCGTGCTCTGAGCCCGCAACAGACATTCGCCGCTCCCCACCGACGGGAGATAGCAGTCCGGGCGAGAAAGGCGTACCGTCGTTCTCCTGCGGAACTATCGGATCCACTGTGAAGAACGTCGTGACGAAGGTATATTCGGCCGTCGCGTTGTCCATAAAGACAAGGAGAAGGGAGCGTACCAGAGCGTCCACTGGCTCTTTCTGTGTAACACCCGTGTGAGACAAGATAATTTCCGCTCGCGAAATTGCGAGCATCCTCACATGCGTCTTGTCGTCGGCCATATATGCCAGCGTCACTCCAGGTCCCTCCATCTTTCCGTACGCCAGTCGCTCGTGATCTACAGCGAGGTCTCGTTCGCTCAGCACGATCGTTTCGAGTTTCTCCACTGTGCGGGCCTGCCATGAGCTGCTTCAGCAACCGCACCAAGTTCTAAGAGACACAGGCAGACTTTGATCCAGCCTAAACTCCGCGCATAGCGCCGAAACCCCGTCTCGTAGTACACGCGCGCGGCGCCGACATACGAACGCTGTAGCTCCTGCGCGACTGTTGGCGCCTGACGCTGCAGGAACGCGAACAGAGGCTTGTACTTGAGAAGCACGGACGTCTGCATGACCTGCATGTTCGTCGTGACGTTGCTCCGGATCGGCTGGAAGAGCGCCAAGAAGAACGCGCGCAGCTTGGTGGCCGCCTACATGGGAGAGATTGTTGAATTGAGGCGGAGGTGTGAATAATAGCACGCACGACGATCCGGAGCCCCTCAGTCACCTCTCCAATGTCGCGCGCGGCTTTGACGCGCGAGCGGCCCTTTGCCATGTCCAGCCGCCGCTCGAACTCCTCGATTGCGAGAATCCACGATTCGCCGACATCCGAGTCCAAAATGAGCGTTGCCAGATAGGGCGGGACCGTGATGTCTGTGATGAGGCTCGCGAGCGGCTTTTCGATTTTCTGGATGCAATTCAAGGAAATGCGTTGAGAATGCAGTACGCTAATAAATTTGGAGACGGCGTTACCCGGCGGCTTTTGAGTCGATTCTCGATGTCTTTGCTACGGTCCTGGAGGTCTGATATCTGGCCCGAGACCGCAGACAGATCTTTTTGAAAGGTGGAGAGGAAGGCTTCGAGGGAGTTGAGCAGGGTGACGCTCGTCTTACGGTGACATGGTTAATGTGCTGTTGCGCACGACGGCGGCTTGGGCGGACGCACCTCAACCTGATCGTGTAGCTCAACGTAGTCTTTGGCCCGTGCACGGTCTGAGCAACAGTCATTGACTACAGTCTAGAAAACGTGGAGAAACGTACAAAAGCTGGGTTCCGTTTGGACGAGGGTCTGTTCTACGTTACTGAGTTGGATATCAGCTGCACTTTGAATACCCTTACCAGAGGATTCCGACATAGGTACAGTATGCACGTTACAGACTGTAATGGGGCAGAGCAAGCCGAGTGTGCCAAATCGCGATCACGTGGATTAATTTGCATTACATAGTCGGCGCGCGTTCAATTTATACTGCTCGAACTCTAAGGTACTAAAGATCATAGTCCGTCACCCCGGGCGCTCTCAGAGCCCAGTGGCGAAGAGATCCCATCAACATAGATTCGTCGCCCTTCGCCGTGCCCTTGATATCTGTCAGGTCCTGATATTCCACGCTTGGCTTTCCATCCGGCGAAGCAGATTCCCTGAACAAGATCCAAGACCACTAGGAATTAAACTGGGCGTGAGATCTTGAACAGTACAAAGGATGGATGGGACGCACCAAACCCGTACTCATGTGTATAGCATGCGGGGTAGGCACATAGTTCTCCGTCGCGCCGCCGCCCTGAATCATACTCTTGATGTTCGCGACGGCCACTTGCGCTTGTGCGGCTCCGGATCGCGCGTTCTTAGTTGCGCCGGTCGCTGCGATGTCTCCGATAGCGAAAACATTAGGATATCGATCGTCCTTGACCTGGAGCGTCGGCTTCACGCGAACGAACTTGGACTCGTCTATCAATGCGGGGGAAAGGGATTCAATGGGTGCGGTGAGAGGGCTAGCACCAATGCAAGCAATCTGACAAAGTGGTCAGGGGAGATTGTAAAATAAATGGGAAGAACATACAGCAATGTCGGCAGGAATCAAGCGACCATCTGCAAGCTCGACATTATACGACGGCCCTGAAATCGGAAAGTGGCCCCCCTCGGGCGTCTTCACGCGCTGGCCAAGGATAACCTCGATCCCAGCGTCGTTGAGTATCTTCATGACAACGTTATGCAGTTCAGGGTGGAAGCGATTCATGAGTTGGTCGCGGGAGTGGATGAGGGTCACACTCTTGGATGGGTAAAACTCTTTCGCATCTGTAGCCAGCTCTGTCGGCCGGAGTTGAAGTTAACGCTGGGAAACAATTCCAATGATTGGTAACGTACGAACGCCATACGCGCCGCCGCCAACGACAACAATACGGTCTGATTCTTTCACCCGCGCCTGTAATGCCTTGCCGATGGCTACAGAGTCCACCTTGGAACGAGAACTCAACGGCATGAATCCAGTGCCCGTAGCCATGACAAGGTAGTCGTACGGAATCGTTTCCCCGCTCTGAAGGATGACCTTGTTGGGCAGTATCTGAGACGCGATGCCATGCACGATGGACGTCGAACCGGGTGGTGCCGCGTGAAATGCGTTGGTGTACGGCACCAAGGCTCTGTTGGGAGGGACCGGAATGGCGGCGAAGCGAGGAAACGCAAAGAGATGCTGAATGACTGTTAGCCCACTTTAGCAGTGAATATGCCGACGGACTGACGTGGAAGTGCGAGTTTTTCTCAATAAGGACGGTATTGTGGGTGTGGTGGACCTCCGGCGCAATTGCGTCTACAAATCTCATCCCGACATAGCTTCCACCGATGACCACAATATTAGGTTTGGCTTGGGAAGACATGGACGATGAAAGGTGGCGTCGAACGACGCGAGCACGAGCGAGAAGGGAGAGAATGGTGATAAGAGTGGGTGGAGAGTGGCTCCGGTGAGGTACGCATTGCCGTTGACTCGTCGAGTTAAATAGAATCGACGGCTAAATGGACGTTCGAGTAGTAAGCAGCGTAATCAGATAATGCTAATCAGATAATCTAATCGCGGACTCGTCGGACAAATCTAGGGTCAATCACTTTCGGGGTAGCCTTTCGGCCGATGGAGCGAATGCGAATAGAGAATCAAGCTAAAGCACAATGAAGGGAAGATGTAGAGTAATGGTGTATCGGTGGTGGTGGTGGTGGTTGGGGTTGTGCATGCCCAAAGCTCTCTTCATCATCTGTCTCCGGCCCAAGCTCCGCGAAACCTGTCCAATCCAACCCCGCCGTGTCAACCACAATGTTCCGCAACGCATTCCCGAGATCTGGATACTCCGCTTGCGCAGCAGCCAGCCACCGCCGGCTGATCATCCAACTCGCGACACCTTTGGGCGGCATGCTGAACCCGTCCTTGTGTGGGCCCGTGAACCGTTCCCGCCGTCCGGCGCCGCGTTTGGGTCGCGTGCTGGCGTCGGCGGCGTCCTCTTCGTCGAGCACGGCGTAGAACCGTAACAGTCGGGTGCTTCGCCAAGCATAGCCGCGCGTCTGCAGGGGTCCAGAGCCACGAGGATAAGAGGATAGATCGACCGCGTCGGTTTCAAAGTCGGACTCCTCGGAAGACATGCATTCGACTTGCATTGCACCGTCGAACGTGACGTGCTCGAAGGCGTCCAGCTTTATGCGCGCATCAGCGCGGTTGCTGAGTTTCTGCCAAACCGTTTAGAACACGCAATGGGAACAATAAAACACTTACCGTCTTGCGCCTTGCCACATGGCGCGACTTGCGCGCCTTCGAGTCTTCCCGTTCTTTATGCCTCGAAGCAGCCATCACATCTCGCTGTGTCCGGAACTTTTGCCGAAACGTAGTAAACGCCTGCTCAAACGCCGAGTCTACAACCTTCTTACTGAACTCCTTGTCCGGCACATGCTTGTACAGCCGCCTCCGGGCGTGCAAGTCCTCGAGCACGCGGTTTTTCATGCGCCCGTTGTGCGCCGATTGCTTGGTTGTCTTGTCCCACACGAAGCGCACCGGATTGGGGGGCTCGAGGGGCTCGCCCTCGATGTGACTCTCCGGAAAGTGCTTGTCATTCGCGAGCCCCATGCAGAGGAGCATGTGTGCGCGAATGGCGCGCTGGAAGAGACGGGATTGGGATGAATATAAAATAAGGAGAACACAAGACATACCTGGATCGTCAAGATTCGCTTGTCGTGATGGTCCGTGCGGCGAGGACGAGAACACTCGGAAGAATCGTCGGACGCACTGCCGCGGCTCTCGTCGTCACTGGATAGCGCGGAGCGGCGTCGTTTTCTGCGGGCCGACGAGGATAGGGCCTCTGAATCGTGCAGACTTGGGGTCGGCGTTACGAGGCGGGAGTACTGGAGCGCATCGCTGAGAGTAGGGTATGGATGCGACGAGCCCTGTACAAACTGCTGCGAGAGCGAATTTGGTTGAGAAACAGGTGAGATGGGCGAGGCAGGGCGCGGGTGGCGGAGGTTTGCGATGGCTGGGGAGCCAGGCGAATGGGTTGTTAGGAGGGAGCGGAGCTGAGCAATCTCGTTCCGCATCTCGAGCATCTGACGCTCCATCTCTGCCTGCCGCTGCACGTACTTGGCCTCTTGTTCCTGCTCCCAGGCGAGTCTTCTCGTGCGCTCGATCTCCTGCGCCTGTTTCGTCTGCTTCGTCGACGCAACGAGCGCAACGAGTTCCTGGACGGCTGTTATTGCTCCTGGAGAAGGATTCGGACGTATCCTAGTGCAAATCGAAATTTAAATAAAGAAAGCAAGACCAAGGGCAGAGCTGCAGCTACCGTGGGGTGGGTTCGGAAATGGCGAGTTCCAGCTCGCTCCGGTGAGGAATATACGGGGGCTGAGCGGACTGGAGTGCGGGTGTGGGATATGCGGACGCAGATGCAGTAGAGTTTCTGGGTCTGGCATGGTCTGGGTTGAGCGCATCGGAGAGTTCACTTGAGGGCATAAAAGTTGCAGAGGCGGGGACGTAGCATAACAAGAACAAGCAAAGGACGCGTCAGAACGCGCCCTTTTAACACCAACCCAGGAGGTGTCTTTCAACAGCATCTACCGCCCCCGTCGCGGTACAATTTCGAGCCAAATACCTAAATTGAAACTCGATCAGGCAGGTGGGACAGTGCATCAGGTTGCCTTCGCCAGTCTTGATTCGTTTGGTGCAGAAAATCGCCATGGACCCAGAGGTAGAACGCCTAATGATGCAGCAAGCTCGTGGCGGTCAGCCACGCCCAGATCCAACCACCCCCGATAAGTAGAAACTGTCCCATTTCTATTTCTTATTCATTTTCTTATTTATTTCAGCGGAGAAGTGGTTCACATCTCATCCCTGGCTCTCCTCAAAGTTGGCGGCTCAACTCGTATCTGCCGATCTGTACCTAATACCTCACTCCTCAGATGCTGAAACACGGCCGTGCGGGAGTACCGATGGAAGTCATGGGCTTGCTGCTTGGAGAATTTGTGGACGAATACACCATTCAAATCGTTGACGTCTTCGCCATGCCCCAATCCGGTACAACTGTCAGCGTAGAGTCCGTGGACCACGTTTTCCAGACCAAGATGCTCGAGATGCTCAAGCAGACTGGGCGGTGAGTACCGTCTCACACTCTCTTCTGCGCTCATTTACGGTGGCCGATTCAAAGCCCGGAAATGGTCGTCGGGTGGTATCACTCCCATCCCGGCTTCGGGTGCTGGCTGTCTAGCACCGACATAAACACCCAACAGGTAAAAATACCTGGAATCCCGCACCCGTGGTTTGGATCTGACTTTAAACTGGCATCTTTCAATCTCAGTCATTCGAATCTCTCAACTCGCGTGCCGTCGGCGTAGTCATCGACCCCATCCAATCCGTCAAAGGCAAAGTTGTCATTGACGCGTTTCGCCTCATTAACCCGCAGACCGTTATGAGCGGTCGCGAGCCGCGCCAAACCACCTCCAATATCGGCCACATCAACAAGCCTTCCATACAAGCCTTAATACACGGCCTGAACCGGCATTATTATTCAATCGCGGTTGCATGGCGAAAGACGGAGTTGGAGCAGTCTATGCTGATGAATCTGCACAAACGGAACTGGACCGAGGGCCTCAAATTGCGCGACTTTAATGTGCACAAGGAAAGCAACGAGAAGGCGGTCAAGGTGCGGTTTTCCCAACCGAAGAAGGCCGCAGACAGCTGACTGGGATTTGCTTCTGTGCCAGGCCATGCTTACGCTGTCCGAGGCGTACAACAAATCAGTACAGGATGAATCGACCCTGACACCAGAACAACTTAAGACGCGGCATGTTGGCAAACAGGACCCAAAGCGGCATCTGGAGGAGGCCGTGGAGAAGGCGATGGGGGATCAAGTCGTTCAGAACTTGGGGACTATGCTACTTGCAGAGTTATAATAGAATTGGGTCGCTTGCAATAAATTCGGATGTGTGACTGTCTGCTATCGCGGACACTGAACAGATACGAACTAGTGTAAACTTTCAGATCATTCGAAAGTCCCCGCTGGATCAGCAGACAGGGAACGTGCCAGTACTCCAGAACTACGTGCCGGCATCCTGATGCTTGTGAGACGCTTCCCAAGTTTACTCAGGGAGCCGTTGCTACGTATATAGCCATTTGACCTTTTCGTTACCGGAATGCCTTCAGGACGAGACCCTGGCCACCCCTAATCGGAAAGTGCCGAAGTTGGGTCGCGCCGTCGAGCGATTCAAAAAACTAAAATTTGCGATATCTGCTGTAAAGCGGGATAACACCCATCATCTTTGCTCTCCGGATTGCTTTTGCGACGCGTCGTTGGCTCTTGGTGGTTAACCCCGTCGTCCGTCGGGGATAGATCATGGCCAGTTCGGACACAAAAGGCGTGAGGATGGCGGGGTGTTGAGCCAACTTGAGCGGGTCGATGTTGAGCTGGTAAAACACGTCCTTCTTGCGCGCGTCGCGCGTGGAAGGCGCGATTTGTGGCGGACGACCGAGGGGGCGGTCTTTAAAGCTACGGCCCTCGAGACTGAGGTCGTAAGGGCGGATGAACTAAGCAGCAAATGAGCGCCAGATAGCAAATAAAAACCAGAGATCACATACACTGCCTCTGAACGGTTTGTATTCGTGTATCGGTCGATTAGTTGACTGGGCCTGGGCTGGAAGGAGGTATCGGTGGGAGGAGATGGCACTGGGGAGGGAGAAACTTGCACTTGACCTTGCCCATATCGGCTAGTGGGGTCTGAACCGCCTGTTTATGGAGCACGTCGGCGAGCTGCGCCATGGGAGTGGGTTCATTGCGGACGACGGCGGCGGTGGAGAAGGAAAAGGGACGCGTTTGGCGCAGACGCGCGCGCAGGGAAGAAAGCATGGAGAGATAGCAGAGGAAAATAGGAAATAAATAAATAATTAGACCCCAGGCACCGCGAGTGGTGATCGCTAAGTATATTTGATTCCGGTAAGTACTCTTGCACTCGACCTCCACCATAGCACGTCTATCTCGCATTCGCTAGCATCCCCAAGGCCTGAGGCGCGGTCCATGGCGGACTCCGCCCATAGGCGTCAGCCACCGAGTCCCCTCGTCTTCACCCCAGAAACCATTCTCTCGCCGCCCCAGACCAATGCAGTCCACGGCTCCAGTGCTAACAACACCGTGTCCATGCCTTTTGTTCGCCGCCATGTCACCCGGAGGCTCAAGGCCGCAAAGGCTGAGTGCGACAAGGACCTTCAGCGTATCACAAATAATATCACGGTCTTCTTTGAGGAGCGGCTGAGGGACGGCGACCACGAGACTGAACAGCAGATGCGCGACCGTGACCGCGACCGCGACGACACCGAGCCTCTGCGCGACCCCTTCGTGCTCAATTCAGCGGATCTGCGCTCGGCCCTGCAAGACGAGTCTAGCTCAGACGGTGGGTACGAGGCAGAACCAGAATTCGGCCGCCACAGCCGTCAAAGTGCGTATCCAGATGATGAAGGCCACCCCCACCCGACTCTGACTCACTGGTCTTCCTCGCCCGGTCTTAATGCAGCTTCCAACTCTTCATTGAGTCCCGGATCTCTGCGCAGGCAAACCGCTGCCCCGTGGGACAGGCCTTTGCCTTCTTCCGTATCGTCCAGTGCCGTATCGTCTAGCCCCGCCACTTCTACTATTCTTTTGCCGGACGGGCCCGCCCTCACTCGCAAGTCCACCAGCGGCGGCGCCCCCACTTCCTGGGGAAACCCCAACCTCCCATCCCGCCGTCTCTCTCGCACAATTCACATTCCCAACCGCACGTCTCTCTCGGGCCACAGCTCCCGCTCGACATCGAGATCCCGCTCCCCGTTGCCGCCCATGTCTTCGCACAACAGCTTTGGAGAGTACGGCAACGCGCCCCCAACCAACCGTCGGTCTTCCCGCATTCTTGTCGACGATCCAGTCGATCCGATCATGACCGCTCTGTACGACATTATTGCTGTAGCCACAGACATCACCGATATGTCCATTCAGCAGCTAACCGCTCAGCCCAAAGTCTGCGAGTCTCTCGTCCAGAGAATCCAGAACATTGGCAAGGCCTGGGATGAGCATCCGGATTGGCATGGGCGGAACTGGTACGTCCAGGTCCTCCTCGCCGTCGCGAGTCTCAGTCGAGTGGTCGAATGGTGGGAGGCGGAGAAGCAGTTCTGGAACTTCGATGATAACGACGACGAGCTTGAAGAGCCCCTGACTTTTGTCACCAAGCCCGCCGACGATGTCGTGCCAACCCCGACGGTCCGGCGTCAGGAGCACGACGGCTTATTACGTTTCCCCTCCGAGGACGATGCCAAACTGAAGCTATCGCGTCCTCCGAGTCACGCCAGGCGGTCAAGAGATGAGCACCCCAAAGATCTCGCGGCTTCTCCTCCTCACGAGCCGGACCCTCATTCGCGCGCAGGGTCTAGAATACTCCCCAACACCGAGTCCGCCCGTGTTCTCGCTACGGAGCGACTACGCTTACAGGCCGAAACCGCACAAAACCAGAATATCGTTATCGAACTAAGTCTCGACGGCGATCATTTCATTTGGATCAACTATGCGTGGAGGTTTGTTGTGAGGTATGCTATCGTTCTTCTACGTCATTTAGGGTAGAACACTGATACACTTTCTGTTAGAACTGACCCTGAAGAACTCGCGGGGACCCGCATTTCCCGCCTCCTCCATCCAGCCGATCGGGATGTCTTGGCACTGGCCACTCGGCGTCTTCGCGAGGACGACTCGCATACCGTTGAGGTCCGGTTCAAGCTCCAGGTGCAGTCGGAGGATGATCGAGAGATCTCGTCTCCCGGAACCCTTTATCAGCAGATGGAGGGTAAAGGTATGCTCATGGTTGACCGGGAAGATGGCGAACCGTCACATACCATGTGGGTGATCAAACCCATTGCGCCGCCCCGCTATGAACACGACTCGCCCTCGATCAAGCTCCCGGAGGAGGAACTTGCGACAGCAGACTCGGGTTTCTTTGGGGAAAACGAGCCCGTCGCGCCGCCCTTTCCATTCAACGAGCCCATCAGCACGGACCCGATTTTGTGCCGGATCTGCGAGTCTCAAATCCCGCAATGGTACTTTGAGAAACACAGCGAGACTTGTGCGGAGACGCACAGGCTCGAGGCGGAGATCGCAGAGTGCAACGAGTCGATTGCGGAGCTGCGCAACACGATACGTGACCTGTGCAGTACCATTGACCGGACCTCTCCTGCTGGTGTTCCCGAGTATCGCGGAATGCCCATATTCTCGCCCTCGACGTCCCCTGTGATCGCGTCTCCCCTACAATTGTTCCGCGCAAACAAGATGCAGCGCATAGGCGTCAAGAAGATGCAACGGCAACTGCTCGATCAGTTGGAGGACATCCTCCAGGTCGCTGCTGAAGTCTCTGTCCCTGCACTCAAGGAGGAAGAGGCCAAGGAACCGATTGAGCGCCAACGTCTGCTATCGCCGGGGTCTGAGCGGAAGATGTCCCAGATCCGCAACTGGTCCAAGCCCGCGACCGAGGATGCGGCACTGAATCAGCTCGTGCAGGATGCGGAGCGCGTTATGCGACAGAAGCTCGACAATGTCGCACGGATGCAGAACACAATTCGGTATGCGGAGAAGATATGGCACGAATGGGAGGAGCGAGTAGGCCATCTGCTTGCCGTGGACGAGTCGTCTGTGAGCGGGGAGAGCGACAGTGAGGATGAGGCGCAAGCACAGAGTGACGAGCATGATGGGGTCGATGATGAGGACCAGTCGAGCACCACGTCCGAGTACGATTACGATGGCATCGCTGCGGAATCCTCTGACCCAACACCCATGGCGGCCTCCCCGTCACGCCTCTCCTTGGGCTCATCCTTGGGCTCAGACTATCGACCGAGCCGCTCTCCTCTTCCTCCTTCTGTTCCATATCCTCCACCGTCACGGCAGACCCTACATACACGATCGTCGACTCCTTCGTCCGTCTCTTCGCCACTGGCGCTCGCCGCTCCCATTGTGGCATCTTCCTCTCCCGACGACGTTATGCCCCCGATGAGCCTCGACGAAGCCGAGATGCCGCCGCCGCGATCTCAAGCGCTGCTGATCAAAACACGCAAATCGTCCTCAAGTCTCCTCAACCTCGACCCGCCTGTGTCTCCGCTTGTCGCGACGCGAGAGGTCAGTCTCGTGCGCGAGTCGTCGGGGAAACGAGGGCACCGCCGGCACTCCACCGCTAACCACAGCGTCAGCGGCCTCCCACCCACATCCCCGCGCGCACCGTCCGCCGCGCCAATTTCGCGTACGTCTCCGACGTCCATCAAGGACTTCGACATCATCAAGCCCATCTCCAAGGGCGCCTTTGGCTCCGTCTTCCTCGCCAAGAAAAAAGCGACGGGTGACTATTTTGCGATCAAGGTACTCAAGAAGGCCGACATGATTGCGAAGAATCAGATCACCAACGTGAAGGCGGAACGGATGATCCTCATGAAGCAGGCCGACTCACCGTTTGTGGCCAAGCTGTACTTTACATTCCAGAGCAAGGAGAACTTGTATCTGGTGATGGAGTACCTCAATGGTGGTGACTGTGCTGCGCTAATCAAGTCGCTTGGGTCGTTACCCGAAGAATGGACCAAGAATTACATCGCCGAGGTGGTATTAGGGCTTGAATATCTGCACCAGCGTGGCATTGTTCATCGGTGCGCTTGGCCGTGTCTTTTTTGTTATGGGTGCTGAACCAATTTCTTTTTCTTTCTCGTCGTTTTCTAGGGACCTGAAGCCGGACAATCTGCTAATTGATCAACACGGCCACTTGAAACTGACCGACTTTGGACTGAGCCGTATTGGTCTGCTGGGTCGGCAGACGCGGGAGAGTCAGCTGGTACGCCCAACAAGATATGGTTCCCGATCCCGCCCGCCGTCCATGGATTCCGCGTACCTGTCTTCACCCCTTATCCACACGGACTACAGCGCTGGAGGTTCGTACTTCAACCCGCGGCCCCAGTCGGTTCCAAGAATAGGAACAACCCCTCATCTGCCTTCCACAGATGACGTTAGCGAATCAAGTGGGTCTGAGTCGCTGTCTGGCCTCCATTTGCGGAGGGCGGGCAAGTCGACGGACAGCCCCTTGCAGTCGTTTGCGACCGAGCTCACGAATGACCTGCGCTCGCATTCCAACTCCAATTCGCAAACCGGAGGAACGCCGCCTGGCGATCAGAAATTCGTCGGGACTCCGGATTACCTTGCGCCTGAAACGATCCTAGGACTGCGGGGCGACGATCTCGCTGTCGATTGGGTCTGTTGCTTTTACTCAAAAATATAGATCATGGGAGTAAGTTTACTGATTGTAATGTTACAGTGGGCTTTGGGCGTCATCACGTATGAATTCTTATACGGTATCCCGCCCTTCCATGCGGACACGCCCGAGCGGGTATTCGAGAACATCTTGTCTGGGCAAATCGAATGGCACGACGAATGGGTCGACTTTTCGCCACAGGCGCGCGATTTCATGAGCAGCCTTATGACGCTCGACCCTGCTGCCCGGCTAGGTTCCCACGGTGCTGACGAGGTCAAAGCCCATCCGTTCTTCGATGGGATCGAATGGGACAAGGTGACAACGACGGAGGCTGCGTTCATTCCACAGGTCACCGACCCCGAGTCAACCGACTACTTTGATCCACGAGGCGCCATCCCACAGCTGTTTCACGACGACGACCAGATTGCTATTGGGCAGTCCGCGCTGAATAGCCCGGTCACGGACTCGTCGATGCCTCCTCCCCCAAGCGGTGCGGCGCCCGTTGCGATCCCCGGTGCCGGTAGCGGCCGCTCTGAGGCGCCCGCTGCATCGGAGAGCGACGATAACTTTGGCTCATTCAGTTTCAAGAATCTGCCTGTTTTGAAGCAGAAGAACGACGACGTTATTCGCAAGCTCAAGACGGACCAACTGACGCCGCTCACGCATGCGTTGTCGGAGCCCTCTGGACTCCACACGCGCAAGCGCAGCGTGTCGCAGCGGTTCAAGAAGCCGCCGAGTGTGGTGACGACTATCGACCCCAAGGCTATGGCGACGAATCCGCCTTCGCCTGCGACGTCCAGTTCGTCAATCGCGTCTTCGCCGTCGCGGACGAGTTTGCCGCCCTCGACGCCGGGCAGCGCTAGTGGCCATTCGCGCAAGCCGTCCGAGTACGGGGCGGTGGAGCGGTTCAAGCTCAATCAACTGGACGGAGGGCTTGATCGTCGAAATTCAATGCCGAGTCGGCTACGAACTGCCTCAGTTTCGAGCGCGGGAGACGGCTCTGGATCCGAGAATTGGAATTCGTCGGTCGGACATGGTTCGGGCCACCACGACACGCCTCCGTCCTCTGTTGTGTCTATTGACCTGCGGAAGGGCCCGGACCCCAATGATCGCGCAGTGACCTGCTTGCTCGCCGAGGACAATCCAATCACAGCTAAAATCATCGAGACACTGCTCATACGGTTAGGATGTCGGTGTGTAGTGGTTGCGGACGGATCAGAGGCGATCAGCGTTGCGATGGGTGATATAAGTGCGTGGAACCGAATTATGTTGATCCTCAGCGCTAATCGTTCATTGAACAGAATTCGACTGTATCTTGATGGATTTGCACATGCCAGTTCGTGAGTGGCTCGTTTTTTTGTCGTGTGGAGGTGGCTGTTTAACGAGTGGCTTGCAGTCGATGGCGAGGGGGCAGCCCGATACATCAAAAGCACCAATAGCAAGAACACCAACACGCCGATTATCGCGGTGAGCGCGTACAGTGGCACGGACGCGAACGACGACGGGAGTAGCCTGTTTACGGCGTCGCTGTCCAAGCCCCTGCAAAAGGCTGATCTGCTTGGTTTGTTTCCTGTTACTTGGTTATCCACAAATATGCTGATGCAACTTCGTAGCCGTGATGCGGAAACTTGGTTTCAAAACATCCACGATGCAGGGGGCGGGGAGCACCAAAGTCACTGCCTCGCAGTCGCAATCGCAAAATATATCATGACTTGACTTTTGATGATCTAACGCTCTTTTATGCCTGTTTGCATGCATTCCCTCCGCTCTGTTTACAACCACACATCACATTGACCCGCTGCACACACATTTCTGTCTGGATGTACATTAGATATTTGCAATAATTATTGCGCTGCATTGAACCATTTGGACGTAAATGACATTTACTAAGGGAGACTTATTATTCTCGTGACACAGCCAATGATCAAGACATAGGAAATAGACGCCGAGCACCTTGTCTGAGCACCTTGAGAACTGAAACCACCATGCAGTCTCTCCAAAATCCCTGGCCCCCGTGTAAGTCTCTTTCTTGGCTTTTTGGTTTTGGATTCACCGGCCGATAGCCTCTTGGACTACCTCAGATGCCTCCGAAGAGCCAGAGGGTCAAGACCGGCAGCGCGCGCGTTCATCGACGGCGCCAGGCGTGTATCTGCCTCCTGCGCTCACAGCAGCTCATGCAATGGGTGCTGCCACTGCTCGCGCAGCAATCCACGACCCCGATGTCTTGTTTATTGGCGCGCAGGTCGCGCCAATACCCCACCAGTACCCTCAGCTCCTATACCCCCTCGTCTCCCATACCCAGAAGACTACGTTTCACCAAATTTAAGACGCGTGAAAACTGCGCCTCCGCCCATACCCCCGCATCCGTACAGGTATTCCCCGGGGCAACTAATCCGCCAGGCGTCCCCTCACAGCCTTCACACGCTGTCGTCGATGCTCCACCACAGCGACCACCTCGTCCCGTTAGTGCTCCGCATCCGGAGCCGGTGCCGCCCATGCTAAGGGAAGAAGAAGTGGAAGCAATAATGCTACCCGCACCGGAACTGCGGTTGGACACAAAACCCGCATTGGCAGCACTAGAGCCCCCGCAGGAGGACGATGCCGAGCTTGCCGAGCTGCGCGCAGTGCTTGCAATGTCGCAAGCAGAGACCATACGGGAAGAGAAACTCAAGGAGAAGATGCTCAGCCAGGAAGAGGCTGATCTCGCGCGTGCGCTTGAGGCATCTATGTCCATGACCTCGTGGCACAACAACTCGTACTCATCTGGGGCTGGTGAACACAGCACAACTGCAGCGGGGTCTTCTAGTCTGCCAACGGTTGAGACCGACTTCACCCAGCTCGATTACATGGACGATGCCGCGTTTGCTCGTTTATTAGCGGCAGAGGAGCAAGAATCCACGCCGACACAGACGTCGTTTCAGCCTAGTACAGTGATAAACACCATACCGCCGCCCCCAAAAACCGACGCACCGGACAAGTCGCCACCGCTTAATCCCCCAACCTCGGATGACGGCAATCTACCTATCTACTCCCCGCGGCGCCCTCCCGCAACATTGCCAGGTGAGAACGGCGCCTCGGCGTTGTCGGCCGACGAAGAGTTCGCCCGTCAGCTGGCGCTTGAAGAGGAGGTTTTGGCGCGAGAGTCGAAGGACAAGCCCCAGGATTCCTCCTCTGAATCTCCGTACTTGGAAAGTAAATCCCTTCCTTCAGTCGACACGAACACCGTACTGGTAGCGGACCCTCCGAGGATGAAGTTCGGGGGCACGGAGCTGACATGGGCCGATTCCTCACTGGAAAGTCCCGTAATGCTAATAGAAGCTGGGCGGTCCGCCAGCGTAGATGCCACCAATTTTCGCTCACCTTCGGAGCTACTCTACCCACCCGATAGTATCCAGCCTCTGATATCATCGGCGTCTTCCTACAACGAAGACAGTGATGTGCGGAGCGCGTACCAGTTGCTTGACGCTGATCTTGGACGCGGTGTTTGTGAGTTATTTCTTGTTCTGCCATTCACGTCCGTTTGATACCCTGTTGTTCAGCCATCGGATTTGTGGCTCCGACAATAACGCCAGAGCTGGTACCTATGCACGGTCCGATGCCCAATAGAATATCGTTGCCGTATGGTCGATGTCCACCTTTGCATCTGCAGGCGCCTACTTGGCGGCACCTTCTCAAACTGATGGCTCGATTAAGCGGGACAAGAATCGAACCAACGGTGGAGGCGTTAGCGGTGACGCGATCTTCCCAAATGCAGCTCCGAACTATCGTCCAGTTCGTTCGAGTAAGCACTCGAATTTTCCCCCATTCATAAACTGAACCTGGACCAGACACATCACGCCTCCCCAGACTGGCGCACAGTGCTCTGGTTCACAATCGACCATCCCGTGCCCCCACACCTACCCAACTCGCGAAAATTTACAAACGGCGACGTCGATGTGCTTCCTTGGTCGTACACCCTCTCCAGTCTTCCTGCACTGCTGCGGGACGGGTCGGACACTCCCCTTTCCAAATTTTACACCATCCCGTCTAGCGCGGCTGTACCCTTTCCCTCGCTCCCGATCTCCTTCCCGAACATGGCGATGTACCTGCAGGCGGCGCTCGAGGAGTCGAGGAAGTATATGGGTGACAGCAGCAGCGGGATGCGTAAACTCGCGAAGATGGTAGAGACATGCTATCCGCAGATGACCGAGCCGGGTGAGGACGACGGCGAGCGGAGCCGGGTTGGAGGACTGTTCAAGAAGGTTATTGGGCGAGGGGGGCGAAAGGATAGGTCGAAGAAGGGCGGCGGGAATTTGGATACCTATGAACTGGTTACGCCGTTTGTGCTGGACGACTGGGGTCAATGATTTATGTATTGTTAAACTAATGCTACCTACTCACATAGACGTTGTATATCGAAGTTGTATATCAGGAAGGCTTGAGATCAATAAAATACATACTGCCAAACCAGGCATGAGCTTCTTCTCCGAACGGTTGAGTCGCACCCGCGCTCTGTTCAATCCCACGCAGGCTGCTAGCACGCCCTCAACAGTCATGCCTCCCTCCGACGCGCTGCATGCAGCGCAACAAAAACCCATTGAAATTCCGCCACTGACCACGGAAGAAGAAGGTTGCAGTTTTGTTCGATTCAGCGCCTGTGCAATTATTTACCCTCCTCAGACCAGATAATTCTTGCGCGGATAACCAACGACGAGCGTCCGCTGCGACGCGTGATAAAAAAGTTCCACACCTATACTGCGCTCTCGTACGCACCTCCTGGCGCGCTCGTTCCCGCGCCTGGAGCTACGGCCGCGACTACATCCGTCGACGATGCACGGGAGGCGTTTTTGGTGGAGCTCGCGTCGTTCCGGCTGCTGCTCCGGAAGAGCGTGATGATATGCGAGGCGGAGGCAAGGCAGGTGGAGGAGTACCAGAGGGAAAAGGGGAGGATCAGTGCGTATGAGCACAACTGAGGGGTACATTTCGCTAACGAGTGCGCAGACGACGAGCACGGAACGCTGCGTGGGCAGATTGAGCAGCTCAAGACCAACCTGGAACACGAGCAAATGTTGCGACGGCGGAAAATGGAGTACGACTTTGTGGCGGAGAAGGTCAACACCCTTCCGACGCGAGAGGAGCTCGAGCAGTGCGTCGCTTTCTACGATGAACTAGGCTGTATTTTATTGTGTCTAACGATACAGAACTATCAAATCTCTCGAGAACGATATGGCCGCCATCCGCGCGGAACACGACACGCAAAACCGCTTGATACAGGCGCAGAAGGCAGCGATGGATGGGATCGTGAGCAGCTTGGAGGCGCTGAGGTTTATGGGCAAGGACCGGGAGGGGGCGTCGAGCGACCAATCCCCCCGCGAAACGCCTGGGCCCGAGAATGCAGGCGACATTACGACTGCAGCCGATGGGGAGACCGCGCCACCGGAGAAGATGGAAGAGGGAGAGGAGGATACTGTGCTCGAGTCTGCGATGCCGGTTGAAGCAGCGCCAGAGGACGATATCGAGATGGGCGAGGTCGAGGAGCCCGAGAAGAACTTCAAGGGCAAAAAGAAGAGGGACGAGGAACTGGAAGAAGGGGAGGCCACCGACGCGAGTAGCGAATTGTCAGAACCACCGGGTTCCGACGACTGAATATACTGATTATGACTCTGGTACATTGAGGGTGACACTCATCAGGTCCCGAGCACATAACACGTCCTTGCCGAACTCCTGCGCCGCCAGGCTCGCGATCGCACCCATGACCGTCTTCGCCTCGGGATCGACGTCGTCGTTCCCGGGGTATCTGGTAGAAAAGTGGTTCAAAATGAGCTGCTTGGCGCGAATGCGTTTTGCGAAAGCGCCAGCCATTTGTGGCGTTGAGTGACCTCTGGATCTCGTCCGCTGCTCGACGCTCTTGTAGCTGTCCTCAAATTTCGTGCCCGGGTCTACCTCTGGTAAATGTGCATTGGTCGCTTCGTGGATCAGCAAGTCCGTGTCGAGTGCCAGAGATTCGATGCCCGAAGGGTTGTGCGTGTCGCCCAAAATGACGATCTTGCGGCCGCATCGCCGTGGAGGCCCGTGGAGAATCGTCCCGTCGCTCAGTTCCACGCTTTCGCCCTTCTGCAGGCGAGCCATCGCAGAGATGTGCGTATTCGTTCGCTTGAGCTCAGGTATGTACTTTTTCGGATCCATCTTACCCGGCAGAGGCGCTTCGTTGATCACATACCCGACACAAGGGACGGAGTGCAGAATCGGCCCAGCGGAGACGGAAATAACGTCGTCCTGGTAGATGTTTTCCCAGACGTCGTTGACTTGGACGATGTTTCGACCGTGTGGCGACTCGGCAGAATGACAAGGCAAGGGTGTGTGGTCGCCTTTGGGGTCCCAGGGCAAGCGCAACTCGTGTACGACGAACGGGCTCTTGAGGAACGTGTGCGTGTATCTGAGGCCTGAGCGGAGATATGCGCGCGTTCCTAGGGGTCCGTAGATTTCTATGACCTGAAAGCCTATGTTAGAATCATTGGGCGAAAAAATATCTGTGGATGCTTACAGGGTTCGTCACATCGATACGCTCTCTTGGTTCGTCCTCACCGTCTGCGGTTCCGCCAGCACCATTGAGTATGCCCGCCAGGAGGGGAAGGAGCCCAAAGATGTGGTCCCCTACAGAAATGAGGAGCCGTGCATAAAAACCGAAAACGAACCCACCGTGTGTATGCGTGATAAATATTTTTTCTATCCGTCCCATTTTCACTACACTCTGCTGTAATCGCGACTGTGTCCCCTCTGAGAAACATGGCGAGAGACTCAACCTCGAGTTATTTTTTTGTAACTGAAATCGAACGTACCTCCGCAGTCAAACAGCCAGACGTCACCGCCAAGTCGGAGGGCGAGAGACGAGTGGGATCGTGTCGGCGAGGGTGTGGCAGAGGCTGTTCCCAGGAAAGTCAGTTGCATATCGAGAAACGATGACCTGGTGGCTGCGGGTGTCGTAGAAGCCATAGATTTTGTCGCGTTCCTGTCGAAAGAAAATTTTGAAATGTGCGGACGAGAGCCAAGGCGTGGGACAGCTTTTAATAAGCTAGTGGATCTCATCCAGGAGTCAATGTTATATTCGTTGACTCGAATGGAACATGAGTGACGATGACTCGGAGTGAAGGAAAGGGAGCGTAGAATTCCGAAAGAAAAAGAACTTGAGAAAGAATACAAAACGTATGTCCAGGGCCAGAATCGAACTGACGTCAATCGCGCCACAAGCGAGCATACTAACCACTATACTACCTAGACCACGGCTACAGTCGTTTATACATGGATTATATGGGTCTCTTCTGAAACAGTTTTCTCCAGCGACCGCACCAAGATCGAACTGCGGGCGTCCTCAACGGTGCGATGCACAATAAGCATGTCCGAGGGCCGCTGGGGTCGGGGACCGCTACGATTCCTGTAGTGAACTGTAGACGTCATGGTTGAGGGGCCGAAGGGCCGTACGTATGGTTTACAACTTTGAGGCGAGCTGAACGTCGGAGGAGCGGACCAGATGGACCTCATTGTTCATTATTTCTGATCATACCAGAGACGCATGGTTTACAACTTGAGCCTGAACACCGGAGGAGCGGATCAGAGTGGACCTGACCGTCCACTGTTTCTGATCAGAGACCGCAATGGCGAGTTATTCAAGCCAATGGTCTACTGTGGTGGAAGTTTGCAATGTATCATGCAATTGCGCCCTCTGAAACCGCGAAACTATGACCCTCGTACGACAGATGAGAAGTCCGTCGTTGTTCGGGAGCTGTGCTGCTGTGGTAAGGAACGAAGAGCCACGTGATCGCGTCGGTCTTAGTTGAACTTCGACGACAACGATTCGATATTGGAAGAGGCTTATACTCTTGATATACTGACTCCCTTGCCCCTGTGGCATCATGGCCCTCAGCACGTCCCCGCGCAAAATAATCCCTCTTTCAACCGGTGAAGAGACTCGGTCGCGCTGCGAGTCCTCTGCTCCAGGCCTCACAAAACGCGTATTCTTCTGCGGCGTTGTGGTAGAAGGCTCCGAGCATGGGAGAAGGCTTCCTGAAGGCGCGAATCCAGAATATTCAGTTCTCCAGTCCACTAACCTTTGTATCAGACATCGAGGACCTCGTTCTATCCCTGGGAGACACAATCGCCACCAGCTCCGACCCCACGTCTCCACGGGATTCCGGCTCAGACGATCCCGTAAGTATTTAAACTGCGCCCCCTCCTATCTATCAGCGTTGCCTCTCGAGCTTGCAGCGATTCCGTTCCAGCTGTATGCCCCCTCACTTGTGAATTCTACTCGCCTGTGGTGTCGAATGTGTCTCCCCTATGATATGCGGCGCTAACCTAGATCCATCAGGAACGCGTCGGCCAGAGGAAACGCGCTCTGACAGATTCTTCGGCTCTTGCATCGAGCATTCAAGAATTAGTAGACACGGAACGGGGATATGTCAAGCGCCTGCGGTCGTTAAAGAACGATTACGCGGACCCTTTGCGCAACTTTGCGAGGAGTAAAAACACAGCTATCATCCCCGCCTATGAAGCCAAGACGCTGTTTGGAAACGTGGACAACCTCCTCCCCGTCAATGAGGCCTTCCTGACGGACTTGGAGAAGATGTTGGCTCCGAATGGTGCGAAAGTGGTGGGCGGTGTAGGAGACGTTGCCCTTCGCCACTTCAAGGAGCTCCGGGGCTTTGAACAGTACAAACAATACTACGTCAAACGCGAGGATGCACAGTTGATCTTCGAGCACGAGATGTCGAGAAAGTCGTCACCTTTCGCTGCATACATTGACGTGCGTCATTAAGAGCTCCTTTCCTTCATCCAATCCCTCATACGGTACTTGTTCAGCGGATCAAATACCAAGCTTCGGAATCGAGAAATCGCGTCGGACTTCGCGAGCTTCTCATAAATCCGGTCCAACGAATTCCTCAATACACCCTTATGTTTCGGACGATGATCAAGCACATGGCTCCTAATGATCCCCAACGGGCTAAACTGATCGAAGCAGACGAGCTTGCCAGCAAGATCGCGTTGGCAGAACCAGATGAAGAAACCAAACGAGCTGCTATATTTTATTGTCTCAGTGCAACTATCGATGGTTTCCCACCTGACTTATTTTCGAACTCGCGGCGCTTCATTGATTGCATCGACGTCGAGGACATTTTGTCCGACGCGCCCACTTCGTCGGCTGCATCAGTTAACAGCTCCTCTGCGGGTTCACTTCATTGTACCCTCTTCCTTTTTGACGATAAACTGCTCATCGCCAAACGCCCTGGTAATGGCGAAAAGGGTGGCCGTGTTCTTGCAGGTCTCGACGAGCTCGATAAACTGACAAAAGCGGGAGGGCGACCCAGTGGCAAGAAAAAGAGTGGAATGACATGCAAAGGAGTCGTTGATGTGACGGAGGTCGTCGCTACTGACGTTGGTGGCGCAGGTAGGATTCAGCACTTCCCGTGCGTGATTTCGAGACTAACGTTGACCTTACAAGACATCAACTTGTACTTGGAGAATCCTCCCGTTGACCAGAATGAGCGGTGGGCCGGTCGCGCTTTCCGATCCTTGTCTGTAGTTCAGCCACCTGCGTCCATCAACTTGAATCCCGTGGAAACAGAGTCGGAAAAGCAGAGATTCTTGGAGAATCTTTGGAAGGTTCAGGCGACGTACCGCGCGCGGGCCGGCCAGTCGGTTGTTCTTCGTGCAAAGGAGATGGAAGTAGAGTCCAAGGGTGGCCGGCTCACCATCGCTCGCACTTATTACAATGTTTACCAGCGTACCGCTTTTCTCCAGGAACCGAAGAAGGTAAGCAAACAGTCGTCCCTTTCAAAAAAAGCAAATAATGACCTGTTTGGCAGACCAAGATTGTGGTGCACATTGATGCGTTGGGGTCAGCGGATAAGATTCCCTTTGGCGTTGGAGCCCCACCTTTCGCCGTCATTCGATTGCAGCCTCTTGCAGGAGGCGTTTGTCGCTATAAAGTCTCTTCAAGCGACCCGTCTGACCCGGGGGAAGAGGATATCGTGCAGACCACCAGAGTGTCGTCTCGAATAGTGCTCACTAGTAAGGCTATGACCTTATCTTAACGCTTTGCTGATACAAAGACTGTAGTTCACCAATTCGGATTGTTCGAGTTCCGAACCGGAAGGAATTCTGCGCCGTCCACCCCAACGGCTCGTTCCAAGGCAGCGATCTTTGGTCTGGATGCCATCTCCAGGAACCTCTTTAATTCACGGCCGGGCTCGTCCATGGGCGACTTTTTCGGAGGGTCCGTTAATAGCCACCGACGGACCAAGTCTACTGCTAGTCGCTCATCCACGTATACCCAAACTACGACGACCGGGGATGGAAGCCTGACCAAGTTTTCTCAACGGTCGAATTCGACTGCCACGTCCCTGGACGACGATTCGTATCGTACGCGGTCTTCTTCGAGGTCGCGGTCAATCACAAGAAACGTTCTCAAGAAGAGCAGGTCTCCTGGCGGCACCCCAGAGCCAGAGAGCAGGCCATCAAGTCGCAGCTTATCGAGAAATGGCTCCAGGAGTAGCTCTCGCTCCTCTTCGAGGGATCCCGAGCGTGACTATAGCGACATCGACGATGACGACGGCACGATTCTGAACCATGTCCGGGACATGGATGATGCTATTGACCGAGATCTGGCCTCGCGATTAGCGTTGGCTAGAAAGAATAGCCAAAACCAACCCATTAAGTCGTTTACACATGTTCCTCTGCAAAATCCATCGGAAGCAACGATATACGAAGGTATGTCCCTTTTTTTTTGGTTAGAACTTGCTCCAACGTTTTCGAATAGATGAGCCCCCTAGGCGGCCACTTTCGCGTGCTTCCAGGGACACGAACAGTCGTAGTTCTGTGACCGACTCTAACTCTAATGCTCCGATAGCATCCCCTCCAAGCCAGAACCGATCCCTCTCACGGAATTCTTCTGAGATGCGCCCTTTGGGGCCCAGAAGCCCTTCCCCGCTTCCTCCTCCGAAGAGTCACATTCCATACGTCGACGCTTCCAAGAATGAACTCCGTTCCATGGATGACGACCTTGCTCTCGAAAATGCTGCACAGCTCCAGCGCTCTGCCCCTGTTCGAGCTACAGGCATCCCGCGGAGTAAACGCCAGCCCTTCTTCCCCGCCGGTAATATAGATACAACCCCCAAAGCACCCGCTACCACTGCCCACACCCCAAGTGGTGTCGAACCTTTGTCGATCAGGAAAAAAATATCAGTGCGCGCCGACGCCCCCACAACGACTGAGGTGTCGCGTAAGCCGTCCTCTCGTAGCTCTCCATTATCGCGGGCACGGACTGCTGGTTCTCCGCGTAAGGTCTCACCTCAAGTTCGCAATACCAGAGCCTCTTCAATGCGAAGTCCGTCCAAGAACGAGCCGCCGCAACGGCTGGTCCAGCTGTCTAAAATGACGAAGGAAGATGTAGGTGTTTGACGTTACCCTCATATACACACTGCTGACGAGCTCCTAGGTCGACTCGTCGTACCGGGCCATCAAACGCATGAGGCTCGAAATTGAGAGGGTACAGCCGGAATGCGGTCCAGACGAGATAGTCCGGCCAGCTTCACCCAGCAAAGGGTTGCGCACACCCCAGCGTGGCCCTCCAGTGGTGAGAATCATCCCGCCAAGTCGATTTTTGGCCTGATCGACTGTTGTCAGACTCAAGCAGCTCTTGAGCGAATGGAAGAGATGCGGCAGCTCATCGGCCAGCGCGAAGGCGCGGGAACTCCTCGCACTCGCCCTCTAAGTATGGTAGCGGATACGCCCGTGCGAGGAGCATCAGGTTCAAATCGGATGGACGATATCCACCACTCATTGACCACACTGGTTACTGAGGCCGACGTTGGCCTGGCACGAGCCTCGTCCAACCACGAAGCTTTGGAAAGCGGCGTCCGTCAGCTTGCCGAAGATCTCCAAGAGGTGGGTCTAGATGCCTTCACTTCATCACGCGCCACTTAATCGTCTGTATTATTGTGTAGAGGTCGGCTGAGCTCGAAAAGACGCGTCTTGAGCTTCAGAATGCTCGGAGGCAATGTGAACTGGTAAAAAGCTTACTCGCCGATGCTACCGCAGAGAAGGAAATCATGTATGAGGTATGCCGTTCAGATGCTTCAATTTGAGAGGGGCATTAATCTTCGTGTAGGCCTTCAATGAGGAGTTGGACGGCATGTACAACGACGCCAATCTTCCTGACGACGAAGCGTGGGTGTCGATGTCAACTGACCTGCAGAAAACAAAGGAAGCCAGGAACACATTGACGAAAGAAAATTCGTGAATGATGCCCTCCCTTTCTTTGACCGTTCTGACACGCTCCACAGACAACTGAAACGGCGGCTTGCAGAAACTGAGTTGCAACGAGAAGAGTGAGCTATTTCCGCTTTCGGCGTTCTTCCGTGAGCTAATTTAGGGGGTTCAAACTTAGGTGGGGCGCACTTCTGCGAGCTCATGGACTAATTCCTTGAGTTATAAAGCTAACGTGTATTTCAACATTCCTATTATCTACATTTAACTCATCTACAATTCTGTACATGTACATTTATTATGGTCGTGACGCCGAGCTTGATTCCGTGAGTATGATTACAAAAGGTGGGTTGCGAATTACTTTATGGTATACAAATGGATGTTTGAGTTATGTTGGATTCTATGGATTAAAGAGCGCGGAGGTCAAGGGGTTGCGATCGGGGTAAGGCCTTTGAGGCGTCTAAAGATGGAGCCTTTCTTGCTATTTGAACGGGGCAGGGTGTTGTCGGCAGACGAATGTCGGAATGTTATGGGTGCGTCAGATGAAAGTAGACGCATTCGCCTGGCTAATTCGGCGGGAGGGCTAGGCGGATGGAGGCCAGCGGTGTCAGACTCCGGAGAGGCGACCAAAGACAGTGCAGCACCAAACTCGTTCGGAGACTGGTTCCCGACCAAGATGTCATCCGACGCGGCGCCCTCGGGAACGTTCTGGTCGTGTGGTGCGCTGTGGGTTCGACGGTGACGCGATCCCTTGTTCCAGCGCTTCAGGAGCCCATTTGTCAAAGTTCTGTACTGCCCATATGGATTGAAGGGAGCGGACGGGAGAGGACTCGGTGTCAGTGATGGTACACTGTGCGTCGCAGCAGGCGGCGGATGAGATTGCGCCGCGTGTCCATCTAACACTGGCGGCGATTCGATCGGGCTCGTGAAGTTGGAAGAACACTGCGAGAACGGCGAGGCAGAGAGGTCAGACGGCAGTTGGAAGATGCTTTCGGCCTCGGATGTCGATACGATGCTAAGCCTCTTCGGGCGCCGCTTCTGGCATCCTCGCAAGGATTTCTTAGGACTCGCCAAAATCCCATCACCTGCAAAGCTCTTCCTTCGTGGTACGCGTACGCTCTCGTGCCTGGAGAGGCGATTCTTCGTCAACCCCGTTAGGCTCAGCGCTGAGCTGGAGCGCCCGATGGATCCGGAGGCGCGAAGGATTCTGGGAGCCTGGAAAAGCTCTTCTCGTTTGCTCGCGTACGACCGCGCCGCAAGTATCGGCTCAGAGATGATGTCCTGGAGGCCCTGATCAACCTGAGAACGTGCAGTCTGCGAGGAGCGACGGATGACTATCGTGTCCGAATCAGTACTGGGGCCAAAAATCGCCTTGACAGAGGCAGAGGAGGAGCGACGACTATGAGTAGGCTCCGACTTGGAAGGAACCTCTGCTTTCGGGGCCTGGCTTTGGGTTAAAGAAGCCAAGACCGATTCTGTCAGCCCCAGGTCGCCGTCATCCTTAGCGATCTCCGGAAGGGACTGAATCGTCGGCAAAGCATGGATCATTTCGAATGGGCCATCCAGTGTCGAGGGAACAAGATCTCCCTTTCCATCACAGTGGATACTGGCAGTGGGTTCGTTGATCCAAGCCGGCGGGTGGAGCCTGGATTCATGGATGGAGCTGAGCCAAGCATCTTTTTCTCTCTGACAGGCGGCGGTCAGGTCAAACTGATGTCCTTTGCAGGTCAAGCTGAACGTGCATGGCAAAGATGCTGCGCGAAGGAAAAATTAACCAGATTCCTCAAGAGAAGGGACGGCGGACGTACTATCTTCGTCCACCAGATCTACAACACTGAAATCGGCGAGCGGAAACCAATGCCTGGGCTCGTAAACCTTGCCCTTGGTGACTTTGACGAGGATCAAGTAGCCTCCAAGGTACAGAAACGCGCCGAGGTATTTGGCGTTTATGTTGGTCCCATGACTGGAGGGGTTCGACGACTGGTAATGCATGACGTCCAACGATCCCGCGAGCAAACAGGTGCCCAGTGAGGACATGAAGTTTGGCATCAGTTTTTGGACAGTAGGATACGGCGCCGACGCGGTTGACATGTACGAAGTTGCCGATGCAGGATTCGCCAGCGCGATGCGCGAGATTATCAGGGAAGACTGCATCTTGACATCCTCGCGGTGCCGTGCCTCGTCGACCGCCCTTGCAACGTGCCGCATCGCCTGGGCTGCGCTTTCAACGGGGTGATGTACGTGTGGGTGAGCAGCGGGGTGTGTTATTGAGCGAAGCGCTTTTCCGGGGCGAAGTTGATCCAAAAGCAGCGGATATTTACAGATCCGCTGAATAGGTTTGATCATGTAGTCCAAGAAGGCAAGACGACGGGAATGCTTGTCCTTGCCTCCGTCCAAAGACCCTTCTTTTGAATTCGCTCGAGATTGCACTCGACGGACAGCACCATCCAGAGATGTGAGAGAGGACGTCCTTTTCCGAAGTTTGTTCGTCTGTTGCTGTCGCTCTTCGCTATCGCTGCTAGAAGAGCGAATGGACTCGGGAGAGAAAACAAACTCGGTTCTGTTATCTGGGCCGTCCCCGCCCATATTGGCAATTAAGGATGCACATTGTTGCTCGTAAGCCTCCCATTCCAGCGGATACTGGTGTTGCGCGCGACGCACAAGCTGTAAGGCTTCTGTATGGCCAGTGCAAAATGACTGGTATGCATCGAAGCGGAATGCCTACACGGAGAGTCAGTTCCAGTCAGAAAAATTGCGTCATTTTCTAATACATACTTCAGCGACAAACTTGGTTGATACTTTTCCCACAGCTGCGTCTATGTTGCGAATAAGCTCCTCCTCGTCCGACTGGCCAACCAGTGATAATTCCATCGGAAAACCGAGCGGAAACACCACTGCACGCAGCTCTTCCACGAAGTTTTCGTGTAGCTGCAAGACTTCTTCCGCATTACGTGTTAACAGGTCTACTTCACTGTTTGTGAAAATAGGCCGCGCCATGGGCTTGGATTTTGTGTGGAGGGTGGTGAGCGGGTGGAGCCCTTGATCGGAGAGGACCGAGGTTTTGGGGAGATGTGTATAGGAACTATTCCTTGAACTGGAACCGCGGCCGAAAGTGGTAGAAGGGCTTCGGCACAACGTAGGTAGGTGGCGCAAGTATATCTGGATCCAGAGTTAAATTTTTGGGATGGGCGGGAACACAGGGCACGCTTACTGAAAACAATGCACGCAGGTCTGCCAGGTAGCTGACTTCGGTGGATAGCAACTCCATGAGGGCATGGTACTTGCGGACATCATCTTTTGCCTTTTCCACACCCCGAGCATCGCTTGGTTCGCTACCGAGATCGGATTCGGGGGAAGTAACGCGGTCGATACGGCTGTCATCGCTGCGCGACGGTGAATCCCGCCCTGCTCGAGAATCTGAGATGGCGCGTAGACGACGCGGAACAGAATTGACAAACCCGCCGCCAGAAAAGAGGCTGAATGGTATGTCACGGCCCGCCGTACACGAGGCGTCGGTGGAGTCGCTATCCATGTCGGGACGTGCGTAAGCAAATGGTCTCTATCAACCAAATCTAGTTCAGAAAGCTCGCTCGGTGTGCCTGTTGACAGAATTTCGCGGTGCGTGGAGGTGGGTGTGCAGACTGGTGACGCGCTAATAGGAGGCATGGGAAGAAAGCCAGAGAATGTGAGCTTGTGGTCGCTGGAGGACGTGGAATGGCGCAAGGAGCGGCGGTCGCGAAGGGACGCAGTAGACATGGTGGTGGCGAGAAGACAGTAAGGTTCTAACTCTTTTGTCAACGCGATCCAGTTAGGGGACATGCCAGCGATCGAGCGAAACTGTCGCTACGTCGTGGGGCCATTTGTAGGGAGGAGGCCAATCGCAAAACACAGCAACCGCTCCGTACGCCGTCCGCCGTTCTCATGTCCGATCTCGTCGTCTAAAGCCTCTCCGACCAGAGGGGATCTGAGAAATCCCGCTTTTAGACATCCCATCATGTATCGGTCCGGCGATACCCGGGCCCGGACAAACCGATGCTCGAGATGAGCCCCAGAAAATAAGAATTACCCCACATAAAGTTACAGGTATGTTAATAAAGATCCAACCCATCATCCGACCTTGCGACAAACGGTATATTTCGCGTTTCGCACTCCCGCCATCGGGCCTCTTCCTTGTTCAGGAATTTTCGCAGCCCACTCACTCCGTCCCCGCTAAAGACGTGATATGCCGCTCTTTGATCAGCATCGTAGTCCTAAAGTACAACGCTGAACGTCATAGAAGCCAAGGAAACCCACATACTTACCGCTGGAGCGGCATCCGAGAAGCGGTGTACTCCCTTCCGTTTGAATGACGGAATCCCCGTCGCAGACAGATTCTTCAAGCGCATTAACCGCTTCAATAGCAGGTGTGTCGCCTCGAGTGTGAGCCTGTCACAGTACGACAAGTTTAGACGCTCCAGATCCACAGCATGCTCAGCCAGCGCAAATACTGTGGAAAAGCACACCAAATGAACTGAACTCGACTACTCTTTTGTCTTGAAAAATATACGTACCTGCCATATCTGTTAGTTTATGTACCCGGACAAGACTCAGGCGTCGAATGCCGCGTAGTTCCGCAAGGCAGGATACGGACATGTCCGTAAGGTTTCTGCAAACTGAGCGCGGCGCATTAATCTCCCCGACGGCTAAACGACGAGCATTACTCACAGCCCACATCGACGCAGCGAAGGTTGCTGCATGCTCGAGCAAGTTTGACGATACCGTGGTCGGTAATATTCGAAACGTGCGTGAGAATAAGCACATCCAGATGCACCCCAAGCTTGCATAGGCTCTCCAGAGTCCTATCGGTGAGTTGTTTGCAGCCTGACAATCGTAGGTGCTGTAAGGCGGTTGCATGGTCAACAATTCCCTCTATTGCGGCATCCGTAATTCCATCGATGAAGGAAAGATCCAATATCCGCAGATTGTCCGCCTTATGGTGGAGAATCAATGGAGGTAATTCATCCAGCCAAGTCATAGGCCTTGGTGGTAACGGTTTTTCATAGCCTTCTGGGTATGCAACAGGGGTGGAGAATCGGGAGACAGATACTGCCGGGAAGGCTTTATCTGTTAAGAGCGGACATCGCGCCAAACGCAGAGCACGCAATTTCCTGGTCAAGCCCTGTCATCTTATTGCACACCAATCACACTTTCTTTTAAGCTCACCGCGAAAAGGTAAAAATGTCCCGGACAGAGAGCGCAGTGAGCAATGGAAGATCACAGAGCTCCATGACGGTAAGGCGCGAGCATGTTTTTGCAAGCACTGTGATAGACGGGTCTGTAAGTCCAACCACTCCGTTCAATAGAATCCATTGCAACGGGAGAGACTTGGCCGCAAGTTCAAATACACCGACATTGGTGATGAGATCGCAGCCGCTGACGTCGATTCCCTGAAGGTTAACCGCGTTTGCCGCAAGTAGGACGATCGACCGGTCAGTTGCGGCGGGCACCGCCGAAAGAATAACGGTTTCCAGGTGCGGACACTCAGAGAAAGCTTCAGCCAGTTCGTCGTCGCTGACAGGCGGCTCCTTAGAATCCTGGAGCACGAGGTGGCGAACTCTGCGATATTCATCTTTGGTCGGTAAGCGTTCTATCCTCATCATGTCCTCATGGAAAGACGGCCTGTTGACGCTGAGCATCTTCTGAAACCATCCAAGCCAGCGAAGGGAGTTTAGGAACGAGAATACCCAGGGAGGACGATGAGAACGAGTTAAAAAATCTGTAGCAACAGCGCGCTTGTTCGGTGATGAACGGTCACCTGATCAATTGACTGGTCATCGACGCGTCAAGTGTGCTTACGCGCTGGGTGCAAAGCGGGTGGGCTGGTATCTGGCTGTGATCGCAACATATCGCGACCATCACGCGTCCCCTCTTTACCCTGGCAGCCTCGGACCGGGCGGCCCACTGCTGTTCAATTTCTAACTCTACACAGGAAGGTCAACTTTTTGAATCCAAGTTATTTTTGAAAGGATAAGGCGAGATGCATAAAATACTGAACCTTGGGTGAAGAATGTGCAGAGGCTTCCAAGTGTATCATATGTAGGTTAACCCAAGTGCAAAATAATTTAACCCTCGGTCGTCTTCAACTTTGCGCTAGATTTATAATTGGGCACGTGGGCGGTCTAGGCCATGATGCGGCCCCGATGCCCGCCCGTTCCCTCCTTGCCCGCCTTTCGACACATTCAGAGGCTGCTGTGAACATATATTCGTGCTAATACTATACGGTACACGGATGTAGCAAAGATAAATACAATGTTCGTACGAGCTGAGCTATCAAAACAGTCAGACTCGCGCAACGTAAGGGCGAAATGGTGCGCACCAGGACACATCCTTCATCCCATCGACCCATCTCCCTCACGACGTCCAAAATAGGTGAGGATCGCAACCGGAAATAAGCCAGCGAGCTCTTGGGTCTTGAAGCAGAGATATTGGAGCCTTGGGGGTAAGCTTGAGTGCAGACAGCTTGAGTCTTGACATTGAGGAGGGGCAGCACTTGATGCCCGAGACCAGAGTTTGCATAGCAAACAGAACTTGAGGATTTGAGATTGTGACTTGACAGGCCACTGTGGTGAAGGACACATTGCGCTTGAAAGACTGGGGGTGACTTTGAATTCTGAGTTTTCAGCCACTTGCAAGGCGGGCAAGACACTTGAGCCTCGAGGCAGTGGGGCACTGATGAAAGGAGATAGGTCTTGAAAAATGCCAGAATTCCAAGGAGGGGGACGGCACTGCGCCGCCAAACTCGAGGGAAGATGGTGGGGAGAAGAGAGAAATGCGGACCAACCCCGCGTGATCCAAGAACAATCCCGTCATCCCACGTCAAAGTGCCGGCGCGCCGACAGGCGAAATGATCTGAATGCGAAATTGACTTGGGATACGCAGAAGCCGATCTCAGAGCGAGCGCGGAGGGTAAAACAGCAGAAACTTGCGCCTCGGTGTACTCATTCCGATATCCCACAGACTAAAATTGTTTTTACATCTGGGTTAAGCAAAATTGCGCGCTGTTCATAACGCGGATCACCCGCCGTTTGATTTTGCTGATTCAGCCCACGCTCTTCCGAAGCTCTG